>CAMRHE010000732.1:340000-382500 GCA_947044405.1 Leptodactylus fallax | reverse complement strand
GAGAAGGAGAGCGATACAGAGAGAGAGAGGGAGAGCGATACAGAGAGAGAGAGAGGGAGAGCGATACAGAGAGAGGAGAGCGATACAGAGAGAGAGAGGGAGAGAGAGGGAGAGCGATACAGAGAGAGAGAAGGAGAGCGATACAGAGAGAGAGTGATACAGAGAGAGAGAAGGAGAGAGAGGAGAGCGATACAGAGAGAGAGAAGGAGAGCGATACAGAGAGAGAGCGATACAGAGAGAGAGAGGGAGAGCGATAGAGAGAGGAGAGCAATACAGAGAGATACAGAGAGAGCGATAGAGAGAGAGGAGAGCGATACAGAGATACAGAGAGAGAGAGAGAGGACAGCGATACAGAGAGAGAGGAGAGTGATACAGAGAGAAGGAGAGCGATAGAGAGAGCGTGATAGAGAGAGAGCGTGATAGAGAGCGATACAGAGAGAAGGAGAGCGATACAGAGAGAGAGAAGGAGAGAAAGAAGGAGAGCGATACAGAGAGAGGAGAGCGATACAGAGAGAGAGAGGAGAGCGATACAGAGAGAGAAGGAGAGTGATACAGAGAGAGGAGAGTGATACAGAGAGAGGAGAGCGATACAGAGAGAGAGAGGAGAGCGATACAGAGAGAGAAGGAGAGCGATACAGAGAGAGAGAGAGGAGAGCGATACAGAGAGAGAGAGAAGGAGAGAGCGATACAGAGAGAGGAGAGCGATACAGAGAGAGAGAGGGGAGAGAGAGAGAGGAGAGCGATACAGAGAGAGAGAGAGGAGAGCGATACAGAGAGAGAGAAGGAGAGAGAGAGGAGAGCGATACAGAGAGAGAGAAGGAGAGCGATACAGAGAGAGGGAGAGCGATACAGAGAGAGAGAGAGGAGAGCGATACAGAGAGAGAGCGATACAGAGAGAGAGAGGAGAGCGATAGAGAGAGGAGAGCAATACAGAGAGATACAGAGAGAGCGGAGAGCGATACAGAGATACAGAGAGAGCGATACAGAGAGAGAGAAAGAGGACAGCGATACAGAGAGAGAGGAGAGTGATACAGAGAGAAGGAGAGCGATAGAGAGAGCGTGATAGAGAGAGAGCGTGATAGAGAGCAATACAGAGAGAAGGAGAGCGATACAGAGAGAGAGAAGGACAGAAAGAAGGAGAGAGATACAGAGAGAGGAGAGCGATACAGAGAGAGGAGAGTGATACAGAGAGAGAGAGAGAAGGAGAGCGATACAGAGAGAGAGAGGGAGAGAGAGAGAGAGAGAGAGAGAGCGATACAGAGAGAGAGAAGGAGAGCGATACAGAGAGAGAAGGAGAGCGATACAGAGAGAGAGAGGAGAGCGATACAGAGAGAGAGAGAGAGGGAGAGCGATACAGAGAGAGAGGAGAGTGATACAGAGAGAGAGAGAGAGAGAGAGAGAGGAGAGCGATACAGAGAGAGGAGAGCGATACAGAGAGAGAGAAGGAGAGAGAGAGAGAGAGGAGAGCGATACAGAGAGAGAGAAGGAGAGCGATACAGAGAGAGAAGGAGAGCGATACAGAGAGAGAGGAGAGCGATACAGAGAGAGCGAGAAGGAGAGCGATACAGAGAGAGGAGAGCGATACAGAGAGAGAGAAGGAGAGAGAGGAGAGCGATACAGAGAGAGAGAAGGAGAGCGATACAGAGAGAGAGCGATACAGAGAGAGGAGAGCGATAGAGAGAGGAGAGCAATACAGAGAGATACAGAGAGAGCGATAGAGAGAGAGGAGAGCGATACAGAGATACAGAGAGAGCGATACAGAGAGAGAGAGAGGACAGCGATACAGAGAGAGAGGGAGAGTGATACAGAGAGAAGGAGAGCGATAGAGAGAGCGTGATAGAGAGCGATACAGAGAGAAGGAGAGCGATACAGAGAGAGAGAAGGAGAGAAAGAAGGAGAGCGATACAGAGAGAGGAGAGCGATACAGAGAGAGAGGAGAGCGATACAGAGAGAGAGGAGAGCGATACAGAGAGAGTGATAAAGAGAGAGCGATACAGAGAGAGAGAGGGGAGCGATACAGAGAGAGAGAAGGAGAGCGATAGAGAAGGAGCGCGATACAGAGAGAGAGAGGAGAGCGATACAGAGAGAGGAGAGCGATACAGAGAGAGAGAAGGAGAGCGATACAGAGAGAGAGGAGAGCGATACAGAGAGAGAGGAGAGCGATACAGAGAGAGGAGAGCGATACAGAGAGAGAGAGGAGAGCGATACAGAGAGAGAGAGAGGAGAGCGATACAGAGAGAGAGGAGAGCGATAGAGAGAGAGGAGAGCGATACAGAAAGAGAGAGAGAGGAGAGCGATTCAGAGAGAGAGTGTAGAGTGATACAGAGAGAGAGAAGGAGAGAGAGAAGGAGAGAGAGAAGGAGAGAGAGAAGGAGAGAGAGAAGGAGAGCGATACAGAGTTATACAGAGAGAGTAATAGAGAGAGCGATACAGAGAGAGAGAGAGCGATACAGAGAGAGCGATACAGAGAGAGAGGAGAGCGATACAGAGAGAGAGGAGAGCGATACAGAGAGAGAGGAGAGTGATACAGAGAGAGCGATACAGAGAGAGGAGAGCGATACAGAGAGATACAGAGAGAGGAGAGCGATACAGAGAGAGAGGAGAGCGATACAGAGATAGGAGTGTGATACAGAGAGGAGTGTGATACAGAGAGAGAGAGAGGAGGTGAGTGATACAGAGAGAGGAGCGTGACACAAAGAAAGAAGGAAAGTGATACAAAGAAAGAAGGAGAGTGATACAGAGAGAGAAGGAGAGCGATACAGAGAGAAAGATGGAGAGTGATACAGAGATAGGAGTGTGATACAGAGAGAGATAGGAGGAGTGTGATACAGAGAGATAGGAGGAGTGTAGTAGATAAAGAGAGAGAGAAAGAAAGAATAAATTAGTTAGTTCACAGTAACAGAGAGAGGTGTGTGAAATACAGGAGAGAGAGAGAGAGAGAGAAGGTAAATGTAACATCATCTACGTCTCTGCCCTCAGGGTGACATACAGAATATCCAAGCCTCTCACCTGCTGTTGTGTCGCCCCACTGCTCCCCACTACAGACAGAAAAGGATCTCTGAGCCAGACTGACCCCATCACTCTTTCCACTGAATGTCGAGAGGCTGAGACCACTGACGGAGCGCTCCGAGGAGAGGGAGCTGGAGGAGAGAGCGGCTCCTAGAAGTTAATGTACAGGCATGATGTCTATGGTGGTCACAACAGGAAATGCATCAAGAGAACCTAATCTTACAGACAGAATCTTTATATAGTGTTAGAGGGTGAAAATGTCCAAAATCATCTGACCAGCAGAGCATTCTCCTGTCCTACGAACCCCAAGTACCTGGAAACATTACCGTCACAAAGTCCACCATGACTATAACACATCTGCCCAGCAGAGCATTCTCCTGTCCTACCAACCCCAAGTACCTGGAAACATTCCCGTCACAAGGTGCACCAACACTATAATACATCTGACCAGCAGAGCATTCTCCTGTCCTACCAACCCCAGGTACCTGGAAACATTCCCCTCACAAAGTCCACCATGACTATAACACATCTGCCCAGCAGAGCATTCTCCTGTCCTACCAACCCGAAGTACCTGGAAACATTCCCGTCACAAGGTGCACCAACACTATAATACATCTGACCAGCAGAGCATTCTCCTGTCCTACCAACCCCAGGTACCTGGAAACATTCCCCTCACAAGGTGCACCAAGACTATAGCACATCTGACCAGAGCATTCTCCTGTCCTACCAACCCAAACTACCTGGAAACATTCCCCTCACAAGGTCCACCATGACTATAACACATCTGACCAGAAGAACATCTCAGCATCCTTCTGATCTACAGACCCTAAGTGTACTCAGTGCTTACTCCTTCTACCAGTGCAACGATCACTTTTGTATTGAAGGGAGAGCTCACTGGGGGAAAATGAGTAGGCCCTGCAGGTTCTGGGGGCCCTGGCACCCGCCCTGATTACGTACATAACTTTAAAATGAATATGTTTGTCTTTGCCACCCTATGATACACACAAACTCGAAGAAAAAAAATGTGGCATAAGCTGTGCCTTTGAAGGCCAGTGTGCTACATGTGTTTGATGCCTGACAGCAGTGTGAGCCCATGTGTACTGATGCATAAGTGGTGGCTGTGCACTGGGTGTATGTGTGTGGACTGGGTATAGAATGCCGATTAGCCCTCTCTAGTCACAACCAAGGTCACGTGTCTGCCAAGCATGACACAGAGGCAATAACAGACAGCAGATGTGGAGCTGCTGTGCCACCTAACCGGTACAGGGATCTGGTCTGCACTGCAGGGGACCACCAGATCGCTATCTCTAGGAGTAGTCCCAGTGTAGGTGGCAGCCAACCCAAAGGCCAGAGAGAGGCCAGAGAGAGGTCAGTGCAACGCACCAGAGGGTCAGGCAAAAGTGCAGTCAAGTCCAGTCCAAAGGTCAGGGGCAGACAGCGGAGGAGCAGAGTCGTAAAGAGCCCAAGGTTCAGGGAAGGAAGCAGAGAAGACTCAGGAACAGGCAAGGTCAATAACTGGATAACGGGTCAATCATGGGATGATGAGGGCGGAGTTATATAAAATAATAGGCGGTGTTATGTAAAACATTAGGAAGCATTGTGTTATAGAGGGAGGGGTTATATAAAATAATAGGAGGAGCTATGTAAAACATTAGAAAGCATTGTGTTATAGAGGGCAGAGTTGTATAAAAATAATAGGAGGAGCTAAGTAAACCATTACATGGCATTGTGTTGTAGAGGGCGGAGCCATATAAAATAATAGGAGGAGCTATGTAAAACATTAGGAAGCATTGTGCTATAGAGGGCGGGGTTATATAAAATAATAGAAGGAGTTATGTAAAACATTAGGAAGCATTGTGCTATAGAGGGCGGGGTTATATAAAATAATAGGAGGAGTTATGTAAAACATTAGGAAGCATTGTGTTATAGAGGGCTGGGTTATATAAAATAATAGGAGGAGCTATGTAAAACATTAGGAAGCATTGTGTTATAGAGGGCAGAGTTGTATAAAATAATAGGAGTGTGATGATTCCACTTAAATATGGCTATAACTCAGAGATGTATTTTGATCTCTGGGTATCGTATCTCCCTTCTTACTTGCATTTACTCATAAGGTGCGCAGCTATAATCCTAGGTGTATATTGGCAGTAGTAGCAACATTGTAACAATGGGGCTTTGTATCCATCCCAGCAGGGCTCCATTGAATTCATACACAGCCCTGAGTGATCAAAGAAACATGCATTGATCAGTCTGGGCTGGTAGATCAGACATGGTTGATAACATTGTATCATTTCACTTGGTCTCATATCCATACAAAGAATCGTGACTTGAGTGCATTAATCCATCAGACTTGCTGTTGTTGATGACCTCATTCTGGGTGGTGTCATCAAGGGTATAAAAGATGAGGTAAGAGGCCAGTGGGAGAGTTATTACAGACCATCACAGACTACAAGAGTTTTTTTACAGACAGACTACAGGAGATTACAGACAGACCACTGTGAAGAGCATGCAGGCTGGATTGTTGTATTGATGCCACATGTAAAGAAGCCTCCACTGGTTCTTCACACATACCAGAGCATGTATGAGTGTTGGACTACAGAACCACATCAAGGAGATGTGTGGTAAAGTAATTATTTCACCTTTACTCCCTTTTATTTTATTGCACTGTATCTTGTAACTAGTAACTGTTAATGCTTACATACATCTGCATATCTGTTCTGAACTGCATGTGTTAGATGTTAATACCGACCCATTTAGGGGTTAATAAATATATAAAATTTAGAAAGCTTGTCTTGTATTTATCTTGTGAACCCAACACTCACTGGCGGTGAGTGTGGTTTTTTTATGAAAGAAGACTCAGGTGTGAGCCAAAGCGGTGTTGGTGCACTGAGGATCTTTCACAAGGAGAAGCTAAGCAAACCATTAGATGGCATTGTGTTATAGAGGGCGGAGCCATATAAAATAATAGGAGGAGTTATGTAAAACATTAGGAAGCATTGTGTTATAGAGGGCGAGGTTATATAAAATAATAGGAGGAGTTATGTAAAACATTAGGAAGCATTGTCCTATAGAGGGCGAGGTTATATAAAATAATAGGAGGAGCTATGTAAAACATTAGGAAGCATTGTGCTATAGAGGGCGAGGTTATATAAAATAATAGGAGGAGTTATGTAAAACATTAGGAAGCATTGTCCTATAGAGGGCGAGGTTATATAAAATAATAGGAGGAGCTATGTAAAACATTAGGAAGCATTGTGTTGTAGAGGGCTGGTTATATAAAATAATAGGAGGAGCTATATAAAACATTAGGAAGCATTGTACTATAGAGGGCGGGGTTATATAAAATAATAGGAGGAGCTATGTAAAACATTAGGAAGCATTGTGCTATAGAGGGCGGGGTTATATAAAATAATAGGAGGAGCTATGTAAAACATTAGGAAGCATTGTGCTATAGAGGGCGGGGTTATATAAAATAATAGGAGGAGTTATGTGGGGTGTTATCCGCTTGGTGTGAATTCTATTTGTACACATAGGATACACGAATATTATGGCGGTTCGATGACTCCAAACACATCATGGGGCCCTGTATAGAGCTCCGACCCTGGAACTGCAGCTCTGCTCTCACTGAAGTCAACACTCAGGGGTTAAGTAGGGGTTAAGCAGGGCGAGTGGGCATTGCAAGATTATACAGGGATATAAAAAGTCTGCGTGCACAAACAGCGGGGGAGGAGGCGGCTGCGGCTGTCAGGTAATGGGGCTCATTATACTCGAGATTGTACAATCAGCGCCCGTGTAATTGTCAGATTTGATGCTAATGATTAATGAATTAAACATGCGCCATCAATTAGTCCGCCGAGAATAATTCTGCATAAAGCAGCGGCTAATGTAATTACAGGAAGAGACATAACGAGCTGTTCACATCCTGCATCGCAGCCAGAGCGGGGGAGGGGGGACATGTCAGCCAGCACCGGAGGTGACAGCCGCGAGGAGGACAGGGCCAACACCATATCTTATCTACAGTACAGTCGCGAGGAGGACAGGGCCAACACCATATCTTATCTACAGTACAGCCGCGAGGAGGACAGGGCCAACACCATATCATATCTACAGTACAGCCGCGAGGAGGACAGGGCCAACACCATATCATATCTACAGTACAGCCGCGAGGAGGACGGGGCCAACACCATATCATATCTACAGTACAGCCGCGAGGAGGACAGGGCCAACACCATATCATATGTACAGTACAGCCACGAGGAGGACGGGGCCAACACCATATCATATTTACAGTACAGCCGCGAGGAGGACAGGGCCAACACCATATCTTATCTACAGTACAGCCGCGAGGAGGACGACAGGGCCAACACCATATCTTATCTACAGTACAGTCGCGAGGAGGACAGGGCCAACACCATATCATATCTACAGTACAGCCGCGAGGAGGACAGGGCCAACACCATATCATATCTACAGTACAGCCGCGAGGAGGACAGGGCCAACACCATATCATATCTACAGTACAGCCGCGAGGAGGACAGGGCCAACACCATATCATATCTACAATACAGCCGCGAGGAGGACAGGGCCAACACCATATCATATCTATAGTACAGCCGCGAGGAGGAGAGGGCCAACACCATATCATATCTACAGTACAGCCGCGAGGAGGACAGGGCCAACACCATATCATATGTACAGTACAGCCACGAGGAGGACGGGGCCAACACCATATCATATTTACAGTACAGCCGCGAGGAGGACAGGGCCAACACCATATCATATCTACAGTACAGCCGCGAGGAGGACAGGGCCAACACCATATCATATCTACAGTACAGCCGCGAGGAGGACGACAGGGCCAAAACCATATCATATCTATAGTACAGCCGCGAGGAGGACAGGGCCAACACCATATCATATCTACAGTACAGCCGCGAGGAGGACAGGGCCAACACCATATCATATCTACAGTACAGCCGCAAGGAGAACGGGGCCAACACCATATCATATGTACAGTACAGCCGCGAGGAGGACGGGGCCAACACCATATCATATCTACAGTACAGCCGCGAGGAGGACAGGGCCAACACCATATCATATCTACAGTACAGCCGCGAGGAGGACAGGGCCAACACCATATCATATCTACAGTACAGCCGCGAGGAGGATGACAGGGCCAAAACCATATCATATCTATAGTACAGCCGCGAGGAGGACAGGGCCAACACCATATCTTATCTACAGTACAGCCGCGAGGAGGACGACAGGGCCAAAACCATATCATATCTATAGTACAGCCGCGAGGAGGACAGGGCCAACACCATATCATATCTACAGTACAGCCGCAAGGAGGACAGGGCCAACACCATATCATATGTACAGTACAGCCGCAAGGAGGACGGGGCCAACACCATATCATATGTACAGTACAGCCACAAGGAGAACGGGGCCAACACCATATCATATGTACAGTACAGCCGCAAGGAGGACGGGGCCAACACCATATCATATGTACAGTACAGCCGCAAGGAGAACGGGGCCAACACCATATCATATCTACAGTACAGCCGCGAGGAGGACAGGGCCAACACCATATCATATCTACAGTACAGTCGTGAGGAGGACAGGGCCAACACCATATCATATCTACAGTACAGCCGCGAGGAGGACAGGGCCAACACAATATCATATCTACAGTACAGCCGCGAGGAGGACAGGGCCAACACCATATCATATCTACAATACAGCCGCGAGGAGGACAGGGCCAACACCATATCATATCTTCACTACAGCCGCGAGGAGGACAGGGCCAAAACCATATCATATCTATAGTACAGCCACGAGGAGGACGGGGCCAACACCATACCATATCTACAGTACAGCCGCGAGGAGGACGGGGCCAACACCATATCATATCTATAGTACAGCCGCGAGGAGGACAGGGCCAACACAATATCATATTTACAGTACAGCCGCGAGGAGGACGGGGCCAACACCATATCATATCTATAGTACAGCCGCGAGGAGGTCGGGGCCAACACAATATCATATTTACAGTACAGCCGCGAGGACAACACCATATCATATCTACAGTACAGCCACGAGGACGACGGAGCCAACACCATATCATATCTACAGTACAGCCGCGAGGAGGACGACAGGGCCAACACCATATCATAGCTACAGTACAGCCGGGAGGAGGACGGGGCCAACACCATATCATAGCTACAGTACAGCCGGGAGGAGGACGGGACTAACCTACAGACTGTAGTGAGGATCAGAACATCGAACCTACAGACTGTAATGTGGATCAGAACATCGGACCTACAGACTGTAATGTGGATCAGAACAGACTGTAATGTGAACGCAGCATAAGAGGGGTTAGTGAAGCATTTTCTAGTAGCATGCAGACATGGTTACCTGTCTGCCCAGGCAGCTGGACGCTGGGGGTTCCGCTGGTCGCTCTCGGGGGCCTTTTCCCAGGAACTTTCACTGTTGTGCGTAGTAAATCAATCTGCTTGCCATGTATGTTCTGCATATAATCCTGTTAGACAAACACAGAGCACACGACTGTCAGAGTGACCCCTAGTCCTGGCCGCAACCAACACTTAATCCATGTATTGACTGCAGCCCATGACCACAGATATTGACATACAAGTTACTTCAATGTCAGGGATGAGGAGAAGTAGCGCAGAGAGAGGTCAGATGAAAAAGTTATCGCTGTACATGGAGCATTACAATCACTGCCCCCCAACCCACGTGGCGGTATCTCTCCATCTGTGGTCAGATCACAAAGTTATCGCTGTACATGTAGTACTACAATCACTGCCCCCCCCCCCCATGTGGTGGTATCTCTCCATCTGTGGTCAGATCACAGAAAGTTATCGCTGTACATGTAGTGCTACAATCACTGCCCCCCAACCCACGTGGCGGTATCTCTCCATCTGTGGTCAGATCACAAAGTTATCGCTGTACATGTAGTGCTACAATCACTGCCCCCCACCCCACGTGGCACTGTATCTCTCCATCTGTGGTCAGATCACAGAAAGTTATTGCTGTACATGTAGTGCTACAATCACTGCCCCCCCCACCCCACGTGGTGGTATCTCTCCATCTGTGGTCAGATCACGGAAAGTTATCGCTGTACATGTAGTGCTACAATCACTGCCCCCCAACCCACGTGGCAGTATCTCTCCATCTGTGGTCAGATCACAAAGTTATCGCTGTACATGTAGTGCTACAATCACTGCCCCCCCAACCCACGTGGCAGTATCTCTCCATCTGTGGTCAGATCACAGAAAGTTATCGCTGTACATGTAGTGCTACAATCACTGCCCCCCCCATGTGGCGGTATCTCTCCATCTGTGGTCAGATCACAAAGTTATCGCTGTACATGTAGTGCTACAATCACTGCCCCCTCACCCCACGTGGTGGTATCTCTCCATCTGTGGTCAGATCACAAAGTTATCGCTGTACATGTAGTGTTACAATCACTGCCCCCCACCCCACGTGGCGGTATCTCTCCATCTGTGGTCAGATCACAGAAAGTTATCGCTGTACATGTAGTGCTACAATCACTGCCCCCCCACCCCACGTGGCGGTATCTCTCCATCTGTGGTCAGATCACAGAAAGTTATCGCTGTACATGTAGTGCTACAATCACTGCCCCCCCCATGTGGCGGTATCTCTCCATCTGTGGTCAGATCACAAAGTTATCGCTGTACATGTAGTGCTACAATCACTGCCCCCTCACCCCACGTGGTGGTATCTCTCCATCTGTGGTCAGATCACAAAGTTATCGCTGTACATGTAGTGTTACAATCACTGCCCCCCACCCCACGTGGCGGTATCTCTCCATCTGTGGTCAGATCACAGAAAGTTATCGCTGTACATGTAGTGCTACAATCACTGCCCCCTCACCCCACGTGGCGGTATCTCTCCATCTGTGGTCAGATCACAAAGTTATCGCTGTACATGTAGTACTACAATCACTGCCCCCCCCCCACGTGGTGGTATCTCTCCATCTGTGGTCAGATCACAGAAAGTTATCGCTGTACACGTAGTGCAACAATCACTGCCCCCCACCCCACGTGGCGGTATCTCTCCATCTGTGGTCAGATCACAAAGTTATCGCTGTACATGTAGTGCTACAATCACTGCCCCCCCCATGTGGCGGTATCTCTCCATCTGTGGTCAAATCACAAAGTTATTGCTGTACATGTAGTGCTACAATCACTGCCCCCCCACGTGGCGGTATCTCTCCATCTGTGGTCAGATCACAGAAAGTTATTGCTGTACATGTAGTGCTACAATCACTGCCCCCTCACCCCACGTGGCGGTATCTCTCCATCTGTGGTCAGATCACAGAAAGTTATCGCTGTACATGTAGTGCTACAATCACTGCCCCCCCCACGTGGCGGTATCTCTCCATCTGTGGTCAAATCACAAAGTTATCGCTGTACATGTAGTGCTACAATCACTGCCCCCCCCATGTGGCGGTATCTCTCCATCTGTGGTCAGATCACAAAGTTATCGCTGTACATGTAGTGCTACAATCACTGCCCCCCACCCCACGTGGCGGTATCTCTCCATCTGTGGTCAGATCACAGAAAGTTATCGCTGTACATGTAGTGCTACAATCACTGCCCCCCCCATGTGGCGGTATCTCTCCATCTGTGGTCAGATCACAGAAAGTTATCGCTGTACATGTAGTGCTACAATCACTGCCCCCCACCCCACGTGGCGGTATCTCTCCATCTGTGGTCAAATCACAAAGTTATCGCTGTACATGTAGTGCTACAATCACTGCCCCCCCCCCATGTGGCGGTATCTCTCCATCTGTGGTCAGATCACAGAAAGTTATCGCTGTACATGTAGTGCTACAATCACTGCCCCCCACCCCACGTGGCGGTATCTCTCCATCTGTGGTCAGATCACAGAAAGTTATCGCTGTACATGTAGTGCTACAATCACTGCCCCCCACCCCACGTGGCGGTATCTCTCCATCTGTGGTCAGATCACAGAAAGTTATTGCTGTACATGTAGTGCTACAATCACTGCCCCCCACCCCACGTGGCGGTATCTCTCCATCTGTGGTCAGATCACAGAAAGTTATTGCTGTACATGTAGTGCTACAATCACTGCCCCCCCCCCCCACGTGGCGGTATCTCTCCATCTGTGGTCAGATCACAGAAAGTTATCGCTGTACATGTAGTGCTACAATCACTGCCCCCCCCACCCCACGTGGTGGTATCTCTCCATCTGTGGTCAGATCACAGAAAGTTATCGCTGTACATGTAGTGCTACAATCACTGCCCCCACGTGGTGGTATCTCTCCATCTGTGGTCAGATCACAGAAAGTTATCACTGTACATGTAGTGCTACAATCACTGCCCCCCACCCCACGTGGCGGTATCTCTCCATCTGTGGTCAAATCACAAAGTTATCGCTGTACATGTAGTGCAACAATCACTGCCCCCCCCCCACCCCACGTGGCGGTATCTCTCCATCTGTGGTCAGATCACAGAAAGTTATTGCTGTACATGTAGTGCAACAATCACTGCCCCCTCACCCCACGTGGCGGTATCTCTCCATCTGTGGTCAGATCACAAAGTTATCGCTGTAAATGTAGTGCTACAATCACTGCCCCCCCCACCCCACGTGGTGGTATCTCTCCATCTGTGGTCAGATCACAGAAAGTTATCGCTGTACATGTAGTGCTACAATCACTGCCCCCCACCCCACGTGGCGGTATCTCTCCATCTGTGGTCAAATCACAAAGTTATCGCTGTACATGTAGTGCAACAATCACTGCCCCCCCCCCACCCCACGTGGCGGTATCTCTCCATCTGTGGTCAGATCACAGAAAGTTATTGCTGTACATGTAGTGCAACAATCACTGTCCCCCCCACCCCACGTGGTGGTATCTCTCCATCTGTGGTCAGATCACAGAAAGTTATCGCTGTACATGTAGTGCTACAATCACTGCCCCCCACCCCACGTGGCGGTATCTCTCCATCTGTGGTCAGATCACAGAAAGTTATTGCTGTACATGTAGTGCAACAATCACTGCCCCCTCACCCCACGTGGCGGTATCTCTCCATCTGTGGTCAGATCACAAAGTTATCGCTGTACATGTAGTGCTACAATCACTGCCCCCACGTGGTGGTATCTCTCCATCTGTGGTCAGATCACAGAAAGTTATCGCTGTACATGTAGTGCTACAATCACTGCCCCCCACTCTACGTGGTGGTATCTCTCCATCTGTGGTCAGATCACAGAAAGTTATTGCTGTACATGTAGTGCTACAATCACTGCCCCCCCCACCCCACGTGGCGGTATCTCTCCATCTGTGGTCAGATCACGGAAAGTTATTGCTGTACATGTAGTGCTACAATCACTGCCCCCCACCCCACGTGGCGGTATCTCTCCATCTGTGGTCAGATCACAGAAAGTTATTGCTGTACATGTAGTGCAACAATCACTGCCCCCTCACCCCACGTGGCGGTATCTCTCCATCTGTGGTCAGATCACAGAAAGTTATTGCTGTACATGTAGTGCTACAATCACTGCCCCCTCACCCCACGTGGCGGTATCTCTCCATCTGTGGTCAGATCACAGAAAGTTATTGCTGTACATGTAGTACTACAATCACTGCCCCCCACTCTACGTGGTGGTATCTCTCCATCTGTGGTCAGATCACAGAAAGTTATTGCTGTACATGTAGTGCTACAATCACTGCCCACCCCACGTGGCGGTATCTCTCCATCTGTGGTCAGATCACAGAAAGTTATCGCTGTACATGTAGTGCTACAATCACTGCCCCCCCCACCCCACGTGGCGGTATCTCTCCATCTGTGGTCAGATCACAGAAAGTTATCGCTGTACATGTAGTGCTACAATCACTGCCCCCCCACTCTACGTGGTGGTATCTCTCCATCTGTGGTCAGATCACAGAAAGTTATCGCTGTACATGTAGTGCTACAATCACTGCCCCCCACCCCACGTGGCGGTATCTCTCCATCTGTGGTCAAATCACAAAGTTATCGCTGTACATGTAGTGCAACAATCACTGCCCCCCCCCCACCCCACGTGGCGGTATCTCTCCATCTGTGGTCAGATCACAGAAAGTTATTGCTGTACATGTAGTGCAACAATCACTGCCCCCTCACCCCACGTGGCGGTATCTCTCCATCTGTGGTCAGATCACAAAGTTATCGCTGTAAATGTAGTGCTACAATCACTGCCCCCCCCCCACGTGGTGGTATCTCTCCATCTGTGGTCAGATCACAAAGTTATCGCTGTAAATGTAGTGCTACAATCACTGCCCCCCCCCCCACGTGGTGGTATCTCTCCATCTGTGGTCAGATCACAGAAAGTTATCGCTGTACATGTAGTGCTACAATCACTGCCCCCCCCCCACGTGGTGGTATCTCTCCATCTGTGGTCAAATCACAAAGTTATCGCTGTACATGTAGTGCAACAATCACTGCCCCCCCCACCCCACGTGGCGGTATCTCTCCATCTGTGGTCAGATCACAGAAAGTTATTGCTGTACATGTAGTGCAACAATCACTGCCCCCCCACCCCACGTGGTGGTATCTCTCCATCTGTGGTCAGATCACAGAAAGTTATTGCTGTACATGTAGTGCAACAATCACTGCCCCCTCACCCCACGTGGCGGTATCTCTCCATCTGTGGTCAGATCACAAAGTTATCGCTGTACATGTAGTGCTACAATCACTGCCCCCACGTGGTGGTATCTCTCCATCTGTGGTCAGATCACAGAAAGTTATCGCTGTACATGTAGTGCTACAATCACTGCCCCCCACTCTACGTGGTGGTATCTCTCCATCTGTGGTCAGATCACAGAAAGTTATTGCTGTACATGTAGTGCTACAATCACTGCCCACCCCACGTGGCGGTATCTCTCCATCTGTGGTCAGATCACAGAAAGTTATCGCTGTACATGTAGTGCTACAATCACTGCCCCCCACCCCACGTGGCGGTATCTCTCCATCTGTGGTCAGATCACAGAAAGTTATCGCTGTACATGTAGTGCTACAATCACTGCCCCCCCCCACTCTACGTGGTGGTATCTCTCCATCTGTGGTCAGATCACAGAAAGTTATCGCTGTACATGTAGTGCTACAATCACTGCCCCCCACCCCACGTGGCGGTATCTCTCCATCTGTGGTCAGATCACAGAAAGTTATCGCTGTACATGTAGTGCTACAATCACTGCCCCCCACCCCACGTGGCGGTATCTCTCTCTCTCTATGGTCGGATCACAGAAAGTTATCTCTGTACGAGAAGCGAAACAACCAGTCTCCCCCCCCACACCCCCGGTGCGGTGATAGTAATTAGTGCGTCTCATTTCCGGATGCAGCAGCTTATTAGCCTCATCATTAACACACATTCAATTAACTTCTCTAAACAATCTAATTGATGCCAAGCAGACAATTACCAGGAGATGAAAGACTGCGGGAAAGAGCACAAGATATTACACACCAGGTCATACGGTACAATCCAGGGACAGGGGTAGTGTTGAGCAAACGTCTCAATTTAATTTTGGGTTCAGCCGTATTGTTTCCAAGATTAGGTTCTGTCCAAAAAATGTATTCCGAATCTATAAATACGGGATTGTGGCCGTAACAATGATTAGGGCAATGATACTGTACCCGTATAGCAGGTGTAATAAATTTCTATAGTACTGCGACAGGCTTAGGGTTGTCTCTCCCATATATACAACATTAATTATAATGCAGTCCTTGTGGGTAAGCAGGAGTCCCCATAATCATGTGCTCCCAGATGCACTGCACACTCCACGCCCAAAAAAACCACATTATGTAAACCAACCAATGAGATATCAGATCCGCTAATTTAGTGGACAACATTGTAATGGCTCCGGTCTGATTGACAGCTTCATGTTAGCTACTAAATAGGCAAACTCTAAGCCCCTATTATTACCTCAGTGCCCATCGCCACTGGGGATACTGGAAAGAGTTAGATACAATCTAATACCCCACCATCTAGTGATGGCTTTCCCAATCTAATAACACCAGCCTGCATCCAGACCCATGCACCACCATCAGTAGATGGTTAGGATCTGGACTGTACCCACCTCTTTCCTGCAACCCTGGTGGCGGTATGTACCGAGGCAATAATGGAGGCTTAAAGAGGACCTTTCATGTCCTCATGAAAGTGTGGTTTTATATACTGTAAGATAGATAACAGGTGAGGTGTAATATCCCAGTATATAGTATAATACAGGAAACAGGTGAGATAACAGGTGAGGTGTAATATCCCCAGTATTTAGTATAATACAGAGTGACAGGTGAGATAACAGGTGTGGTGTAATAACCCAAGTATATAGTATAATATAGGGTGACAGGTGAGGTGTAATATCCCCAGTATATAGTATAATACAGAGTGAAGTGATAGATGAGATAACAGGTGAGGTGTAATATCCCAGTATATAGTATAATACAGGAAACAGGTGAGACAATAGGTGAGGTATAATATCCCCAGTATATAGTATAATACAGAGTGACAGGTGAGATAACAGGTGAGGTGTAATATCCCCAGTATATAGTATAATACAGAGTGACAGGTGAGATAACAGGTGTGGTGTAATAACCCAAGTATATAGTATAATATAGGGGGACAGGTGAGGTGTAATATCCCCAGTATATAGTATAATACAGAGTGAAGTGATAGATGAGATAACAGGTGAGGTGTAATATCCCAGTATATAGTATAATACAGGAAACAGGTGAGACAATAGGTGAGGTATAATATCCCCAGTATATAGTATAATACAGAGTGACAGGTGAGATAATAGGTGAGGTGTAATATCCCCAGTATATAGTATAATACAGAGTAATAGATGAGATAACAGGTGAGGTGTAATATCCCAGTATATAGTATAATACAGAGTGACAGGTGAGATAATAGGTGAGGTATAATATCCCCAGTATATAGTATAATACCCCCAGTATATAGTATAATACAGAGTGACAGGTGAGATAACAGGTGAGGTGTAATATCCCCAGTATATAGAATAATACAGAGTGACAGGTGAGATAACAGATGTAGTGTAATATCCCAAGTATATAGTATAATATAGGGTGACAGGTGAGGTGTAATATCCCCAGTATATAGTATAATACAGAGTGAAGTGATAGATGAGATAACAGGTGAGGTGTAATATCCCCAGTATATAGTATAATACAGGAAACAGGTGAGATAATAGGTGAAGTATAATATCCCCAGTATATAGTATAATACAGAGTGACAGGTGAGACAATAGGTGAGGTGTAATATCCCCAGTATATAGTAAAATACAGAGTAATAGATGAGATAACAGGTGAGGTGTAATATCCCAGTATATAGTATAATACAGAGTGACAGGTGAGATAATAGGTGAGGTATAATATCCCCAGTATATAGTATAATACAGAGTGACAGGTGAGATAACAGGTGAGGTGTAATATCCCCAGTATATAGTATAATACAGAGTAATAGATGAGAAAACAGGTGAGGTGTAATATCCCAGTATATAGTATAATACAGAGTGACAGGTGAGATAATAGGTGAGGTATAATATCCCCAGTATATAGTATAATACAGAGTGACAGGTGAGATAACAGGTGAGGTGTAATATCCCCAGTATATAGTATAATACAGAGTAATAGATGAGAAAACAGGTGAGGTGTAATATCCCAGTATATAGTATAATACAGAGTGACAGGTGAGATAACAGGTGAGGTGTAATATCCCCAGTATATAGTATAATACAGAGTAATAGATGAGAAAACAGGTGAGGTGTAATATCCCAGTAAATAGTATAATACAGAGTGACAGGTGAGATAAAAGGTGTGGTGTAATATCCCCAGTATATAGTATAATATAGGGTGACAGGTGAGTTGTAATATCCCCAGTATATAGTATAATAAAGAGTGACTGGTGAGATAACAGGTGAGGTGTAATATCCCCAGTATATAGCAAAATACAGAGTAATAGATGAGAAAACAGGTGAGGTGTAATATCCCAGTAAATAGTATAATACAGAGTGAAAGGTGAGATAACAGGTGAGGTGTAATATCCCCAGTATATAGTATAATACAGAGTGAAGTGATAGATGAGATAACAGGTGATGTGTAATATCCCAGTATATAGTATAATACAGAGTGACAGGTGAGATAACAGGTGAGGTGTAATATCCCCAGTATACAGTATACAGTATAATACAGAGTAATAGATGAGAAAACAGGTGAGGTGTAATATCCCAGTAAATAGTATAATACAGAGTGACAGGTGAGATAACAGGTGTGGTGTAATATCCCCAGTATATAGAATAATATAGGGTGACAGGTGAGTTGCAATATCCCCAGTATATAGTATAATACAGAGTGACAGGTGAGATAACAGGTGAGGTGTAATATCCCCAGTATATAGTATAATACAGAGTAATAGATGAGATAACAGGTGAGTTGTAATATCCCAGTATATAGTATAATACAGAGTGACAGGTGAGATAACAGGTGAGGTGTAATATCCCCAGTATATAGTATAATACAGAGTAATAGATGAGATAACAGGTGAGTTGTAATATCCCAGTATATAGTATAATACAGGGTGACAGGTGAGATGAAAGGTGAGATAACAGGTGAAGTGTAATATCCCCAATATATAGAATAATACGGGGTGATAGATGAGAAAACAGGTGAGGTGTAATATCCCAAGTATATAGTATAATACAGGGTGACAGGTGAGATAACAGGTGAGGTGTAATATCCCCAATATATAGAATAATACGGGGTGATAGATGAGAAAACAGGTGAGGTGTAATATCCCAGTATATAGTATAATACAGGGTGACAGGTGAGATGACAGGTGAGATAACAGGTGAGGTGTAATATACCCAATATATAGAATAATACGGGGTGATAGATGAGAAAACAGGTGAGGTGTAATATCCCAGTATATAGTATAATACAGGGTGACAGGTGAGATGACAGGTGAGATAACAGGTGAGGTGTAATATCCCCAATATATAGAATAATACGGGGTGATAGATGAGAAAACAGGTGAGGTGTAATATCCCAAGTATATAGTATAATAAAGAGTGACAGGTGAGATAACTGGTGAGGTGTAATATCCCAGTATATAGTATAATACAGAGTGACAGGTGAGATGACAGGTGAGGTGTAATATCCCCAGTATATAGTATAATACAGAGTGACAGGTGAGATAACAGGTGAGGTGTAATATCCCCAGTATATAATATATATACAGAGTGATAGATGAGATAACAGGTGAGGTGTAATATCCCCAGTATATAGTATAATACAGAGTGACAAGTGAGATAACAGGTGAGATGTAATATCACAGTACATAGTATAATACAGAGTGACAGGTGAGATAACAGGTGAGGTGTAATATCACAGTACATAGTATAATACAGAGTGACAGGTGAGATAACAGGTGAGGTGTAATATCCCCAGTATATAGTATAATACAGGGTGACAGGTGAAGTGTAAAATCCCCAATATATAGAATAATACGGGGTGATAGATGAGATAACAGGTGAGGTGTAATATCCCCAGTATATAGAATAATATGTGGTGACAGGTAAGATAACAGGTCAGGTGTAATATCTCAGTATATACTATAATACAGGGTGACAGGTGAGAAAACAGGTGAGGTGTAATATCCCAGTATATAGTATAATACAAAGTGACAGGTGAGACAACAGGTGAGGTGTAATATCTCAGTATATAGTATAATACAGGGTGACAGGTGAGGTGTAATATCCCAGTACATAGTATAATACAGGGTGACAGGTGAGATAACAGGTGAGGTGTAATATCCCCAATATATAGAATAATACGGGGTGATAGATGAGAAAACAGGTGAGGTGTAATATCCCAGTATATAGTATAATACAGGGTGACAGGTGAGATGACAGGTGAGATAACAGGTGAGGTGTAATATCCCCAATATATAAAATAATACGGGGTGATAGATGAGAAAACAGGTGAGGTGTAATATCCCAGTATATAGTATAATACAGGGTGACAGGTGAGATGACAGGTGAGATAACAGGTGAGGTGTAATATCCCCAATATATAGAATAATACGGGGTGATAGATGAGAAAACAGGTGAGGTGTAATATCCCAAGTATATAGTATAATAAAGAGTGACAGGTGAGATAACTGGTGAGGTGTAATATCCCAGTATATAGTATAATACAGAGTGACAGGTGAGATGACAGGTGAGGTGTAATATCCCCAGTATATAGTATAATACAGAGTGACAGGTGAGATAACAGGTGAGGTGTAATATCCCCAGTATATAATATATATACAGAGTGATAGATGAGATAACAGGTGAGGTGTAATATCCCCAGTATATAGTATAATACAGAGTGACAAGTGAGATAACAGGTGAGATGTAATATCACAGTACATAGTATAATACAGAGTGACAGGTGAGATAACAGGTGAGGTGTAATATCCCCAGTATATAGTATAATACAGGGTGACAGGTGAAGTGTAAAATCCCCAATATATAGAATAATACGGGGTGAAAGATGAGATAACAGGTGAGGTGTAATATCCCCAGTATATAGAATAATATGTGGTGACAGGTAAGATAACAGGTCAGGTGTAATATCTCAGTATATACTATAATACAGGGTGACAGGTGAGAAAACAGGTGAGGTGTAATATCCCAGTATATAGTATAATACAAAGTGACAGGTGAGACAACAGGTGAGGTGTAATATCTCAGTATATAGTATAATACAGGGTGACAGGTGAGGTGTAATATCCCAGTACATAGTATAATACAGGGTGACAGGTGAGATAACAGGTGAGGTGTAATATCCCCAGTATACAGTATAATACAGGGTGACAGGTGAGATTACAGGTGAGGTGTAATATCCCCAGTATATAGTATACAGAGTGACAGGTGAGATAACAGGTGAAGTGTAATATCCCCAATATATAGAATAATACAGTGAAACAGGTGAGATAACAGGTGAGGTGCAATATCCCAGTATAAAGTATAATACAGAGGGATAGGTGAGATAACAGGTGAGGTGTAATATCCCAGTATATAGTATAATACAGGGTGAAAGGTGAGATAACAGGTGAGGTGTAATATCCCAGTATATAGTATAATACAGGGTGAAAGGTGAGATAACAGGTGAAGTGTAATATCCCCAATAAATAGAATAATACGGGGTAACAGGTGAGGTGTAATATCCCAGTATACAATATAATACAGAGTGACAGGTGAGATAACAGGTGAGGTGTAATATTCCCAATATATAGAATAATATGGGGTAACAGGTGAGATAACAGGTGAGGTGTAAAATCCCCAGTATATAGTATAATGCAGGGTGACAGGTGAGATAACAGGTGAGGTGTAATATCCCAGTATATAGTATAATACACAGTGATAGATGAGATAACAGGTGAGGTGTAATATCCCAGTATATAGTATAATACACAGTGATAGATGAGATAACAGGTGAGGTGTAATATCCCAGTATATAGTATAGTATACCTGTGAGAGAACAGGTGAGGTGTAATATTTTTTCCCTCTGGAAAGTGTGAGGAGAAGGTTCAGTGGCTAAGAGAATGTTGAAAAAGGTGACTACTCACATGGAGACTTGGGTGATAGGTAAGTACCCCGTTATCACACAGGGTCACATATTTTTTCTTCCATTCTTTATTCAAGGATTTCCCACTCCTCTTCAGGAGAACTCCCTGCAAAAGACAAAAATTGAGACTTTTCTTACTGCAGCCGATCACACGATCAGTCAAGAAATTAGTCAAATCAACCCACCACCCAACCACCCAACCTCTCTCTATATACTACCTAAACTCAATCCCCAATATAGTAGATCAACCCACCATCCTAACCCTCCCTATATCCACCCACCACCTAACCCCCCTCTACAGTAGATCAACCCACCATCCAAGCCCTATAAACAGTACCTGATCCCACCATCCTAACCCTCCCTATATCCACCCACCACCTAACCCCCCTCTACAGTAGATCAACCCACCATCCAAGCCCTATAAACAGTACCTGATCCCACCATCCTAACCCTCCCTATATCCACCCACCTAACCCCCTCTACAGTAGATCAACCCACCATCCAAGCCCTATAAACTACCTCATCCCACCATCCTAACCCTCCCTATATACACCCACCACCTAGCCCCCTATACAGTAGATCAACCCACCAAAGAACTATAAACAGTACCTGATCCCACCATCCTAACCCTCCCTATATCCAACCACCACCTAGCCCCCCTCTACAGTAGATCAACCCAACATCCAAACCCTATAAACAGTACCTGATCCCACCATCCTAACCCTCCCTATATCCACCCACCACCTAACCCCTCTCTACAGTAGATCAACCCACCATCCAAGACCTATAAACAGTACCTGATATTACCATAGTAACCCTCCCTATACCCACCCACCACCTAACCCCCTCTACAGTAGATCAACCCACCATCCAAGCCCTATAAACAGTACCTGATCCCACCATCCTAACCCTCCCTATATCCACCCACCACCTAACCCCCCTCTACAGTAGATCAACCCACCATCCAAGCCCTAGAAACAGTACCTCATCCCACCATCCTATCCCTCCCTATATCCACCCACCACCTAACCCCCCTCTACAGTAGATCAACCTACCATCCAAGCCTATAAAAAGTACCTGATCCCACCATCCTAACCCTCCCTATATCCACCCACCACATAACCCCCCTCTACAGTAGATCAACCCACCATCCAAGCCCTATAAACAGTACCTGATCCTACCATCCTAACCCTCCCTATATCCACCCACCACCTAACACCCCTCTACAGTAGATAAACCCACCATCCAAGCCCTATAAACAGTACCTCATCCCACCATCCTAACCCTTCCTATATCCACCCACCACCTAGCCCCCTATACAGTAGATCAACCCACCAAAGAACTATAAACAGTACCTGATCCCACCATCCTAACCCTCCCTATATCCACCCACCACCTAACCCCCTCTACAGTAGATCAACCCAAAATCCAAACCCTATAAACAGTACATGATCCCACCATCCTAACCCTGCCTATATCCACCCACCACCTAACCCCCCTCTACAGTAGATCAACCCACCATCCAAACCCTATAAACAGTACCTGATCCCACCATCCTAACCCTCCCTATATCCACCCACCACCTAACCCCTCTCTACAGTAGATCAACATACCATCCAAGACCTATAAACAGTACCTGATCCTACCATAGTAACCCTCCCTATACCCACCCACCACCTAACCCCCTCTACAGTAGATCAACCCACCATCCAAGCCCTAGAAACAGTACCTCATCCCACCATCCTAACCCTCCCTATATCCACCCACCACCTATCCCCCTATACAGTAGATCAACCCACCATCCAAGAACTATAAACAGTACCTCATCCCACCATCCTAACCCTCCCTATATCCACCCACCACCTAACCCCCCTCTACAGTAGATCAACCCACCATCCCAGCCCTATAAACAGTACCTGATCCCACCATCCTAACCCTCCCTATATCCACCCACCACCCCTC
The DNA here is from genome assembly GCA_947044405.1 of Leptodactylus fallax. Taxonomy (NCBI): domain Eukaryota; kingdom Metazoa; phylum Chordata; class Amphibia; order Anura; family Leptodactylidae; genus Leptodactylus; species Leptodactylus fallax. The sequence continues at coordinate 358,855 of CAMRHE010000732.1, read as the reverse complement.
TACAGTAGATCAACCCACCATCCAAGCCCTATAAACAGTACCTCATCCCACCATCCTAACCCTTCCTAAATCCACCCACCACCTAGCCCCCTATACAGTAGATCAACCCACCAAAGAACTATAAACAGTACCTGATCCCACCATCCTAACCCTCCCTATATCCACCCACCACCTAACCCCCCTCTACAGTAGATCAACCCAAAATCCAAACCCTATAAACAGTACATGATCCCACCATCCTAACCCTGCCTATATCCACCCACCACCTAACCCCCCTCTACAGTAGATCAACCCACCATCCAAACCCTATAAACAGTACTTGATCCCACCATCCTAACCCTCCCTATATCCACCCACCACCTAACCCCCTCTCACAGTAGATTAACCTACCATCCAAGCCTATAAAAAGTACCTGATCCCACCATCCTAACCCTCCCTATATCCACCCACCACCTAACCCCCCTCTACAGTAGATCAACCCACCATCCAACCCCTATAAACAGTACCTGATCCCACCATACTAACCCTCCCTATATCCACCCACCACCTAACCCCTATACAGTAGATCAACCCACCATCCAAGCCCTATAAACAGTACCTGATCCCACCATCCTAACCCTCCCTATATCCACCCACCACCTAACACCCCTCTACAGTAGATCAACCCACCATCCAAGTGCTATAAACAGTACCTCATCCCACCATCCTAACCCTCCCTATATCCAACCACCACCTAGACCCCTATACAGTAGATCAACCCAAAATCCAAACGCTATAAACAGTACATGATCCCACCATCCTAACCCTCCCTATATCCAGCCACCACCTAACCCCCCTCTACAGTAGATCAACCCACCATCCAAACCCTATAAACAGTACCTGATCCCACCATCCTAACCCTCCCTATATCCACCCACCACCTAACCCCTCTCTACAGTAGATCAACCCACCATCCAAGCCCTATAAACAGTACCTGATCCCACCATCCTAACGTTCCCTATATCCACCCACCACCTAACACCCCTCTACAGTAGATCAACCCACCATCCAAGCCCTATAAACAGTACCTCATCCCACCATCCTAACCCTCCCTATATCCAACCACCACCTAGCCCCCTATACAGTAGATCAACCCAAAATCCAAACGCTATAAACAGTACATGATCCCACCATCCTAACCCTCCCTATATCCACCCACCACCTAACCCCCCTCTACAGTAGATCAACCCACCATCCAAACCCTATAAACAGTACCTGATCCCACCATCCTAACCCTCCCTATATCCACCCACCACCTAACCCCTCTCTACAGTAGATCAACCCACCATCCAAGCCCTATAAACAGTACCTCATCCCACCATCCTAACCCTTCCTATATCCACCCACCACTTAGCCCCCTCTACAGTAGATCAACCCACCATCCAAACCCTATAAACAGTACCTGATCCCACCATCCTAACTCTCCCTATATCCACCCACCACCTAACCCCTCTCTACAGTAGATCAACCCACCATCCAAGACCTATAAACAGTACCTGATCCTACCATAGTAACACTCCCTATACCCACCCACCACCTAACCCCCTCTACAGTAGATCAACCCACCATCCAACCCCTATAAACAGTACCTGATCCCACCATCCTAACCCTCCCTATATCCACCCACCACCTAACCCCCCTCTACAGTAGATCAACCTACCATCCAAGCCTATAAAAAGTACCTGATCCCACCATCCTAACCCTCCCTATATCCACCCACCACCTAGCCCCCTATACAGTAGATCAACCCACCAAAGAACTATAAACAGTACCTGATCCTACCATAGTAACACTCCCTATACCCACCCACCACCTAACCCCCTCTACAGTAGATCAACCCACCATCCAACCCCTATAAACAGTACCTGATCCCACCATCCTAACCCTCCCTATATCCAACCACCTAGCCCCCTATACAGTAGATCAACCCAAAATCCAAACCCTATAAACAGTACATGATCCCACCATCCTAACCCTCCCTATATCCACCCACCACCTAACCCCCCTCTACAGTAGATCAACCCACCATCCAAACCCTATAAACAGTACCTGCTCCCACCATCCTAACCCTCCCTATATCCACCCACCACCTAACCCCTCTCTACAGTAGATCAACTCACCATCCAAGACCTATAAACAGTACCTGATCCTACCATAGTAACCCTCCCTATACCCACCCACCACCTAACCCCCTCTACAGTAGATCAACCCACCATCCAAGCCCTAGAAACAGTACCTCATCCCACCATCCTAACCCTCCCTATATCCACCCACCACCTAACCCCCCTCTACAGTAGATCAACCCACCATCCAAGCCCTAGAAACAGTACCTGATCCCACCATCCTAACTCTCCCTATATTGACCCACCACCTAGCCCCCTATACAGTAGATCAACCCACCATCCAAGAACTATAAACAGTACCTCATCCCACCATCCTAACCCTCCCTATATCCACCCACCACCTAACCCCCCTCTACAGTAGATCAACCCACCATCCAAGCCCTATAAACAATACCAGATCCCACCATCCTAACCCTCCCAATATCCACCCACCACCTAACCCCCTCTACAGTAGATCAACCCACCATCCAACCCCTATAAACAGTACCTGATCCCACCATCCTAATCCTCCCTATATCCACCCACCACCTAACACGCCTCTACAGTAGATCAACCCACCATCTAAGCCCTATAAACAGTACCTCATCCCACCATCCTAACCCTCCCTATATCCACCCACCACCTAGCCCCCTTTACAGTAGATTAACCCACCATCCAAACCCTATAAACAGTACCTGATCCCACCATCCTAACCCTCCCTATATCCACCCACCACCTAGCCCCCTTTACAGAAGATCAATCCACCATCCAAGAACTATAAACAGTACCTAATACCACCATCCTAACCCTCCCTATATCCACCCACCATCTAAACCCCCTCTACAGTAGATCAACCCACCATCCAAACCCTATAAACAGTACCTGATCCCACCATCCTAACCCTCCCTATATCCACCCACCACCTCACCCCCTTTACAGTAGATTAACCCACCATCCAAACCATACAAACAGTACCTGAACTCACCATCCTAACCCTCCCTATATCCACCCACCACCTAACCCCCTCTACAGTAGATCAACCCACTATCTAAGCCCTATAAACAGTACCTAATCCCACCATCCTAACCCTCCCTATACCCACCCACCACCTAACCCCCTATACAGTAGATCAACCCACCATCCAAGCCCTATAAACAGTACCTGATCCCACCATCCTAACCCTCCCTATATCCACCCACCACCTAACCCCCCTCTACAGTAGATCAACCCACCATCCAAGCCCTATAAACAGTACCTAATCCCACCATCCTAACCCTCCCTATATCCACCCACCACCTAGCCCCATATACAGTAGATCAACCCACCATCCAACCCCTATAAACAGTACCTGATCCCACCATCCTAATCCTCCCTATATCCACCCACCATCTAACCCCCTCTACAGTATATCAACCCACCATCCAAGCCCTATAAACAGTACCTGATCCCACCATCCTAACCCTCCCTATATCCACCCACCACCTAACCCCCCTCTACATTAGATCAATCCATCATCCAAGCCCTATAAACAGTACATGATCCCACCATCTTAACCCTCCCTATATCCACCCACCACCTAACCCCCTCTACAGTAGATCAACCCACCATCCAAGCCCTAGAAACAGTACCTCATCCCACCATCCTAACCCTCCCTATATGCACCCATCACCTAGCCCTCTATACAGTAGATCAACCCACCATCCAAGAACTATAAACAGTACCTAATCCCACCATCCTAACCCTCCCTATATCCACCCACCACCTAACCCCCCTCTACAGTAGATCAACCCACCATCCAAGCCCTATAAACAGTACCTCATCCCACCATCCTAACCCTTCCTATATCCACCCACCACCTAGCCCCCTCTACAGTAGATCAACCCACCATCCAAACCCTATAAACAGTACCTGATCCCACCATCCTAACTCTCCCTATATCCACCCACCACCTAACCCCTCTCTACAGTAGATCAACCCACCATCCAAGACCTATAAACAGTACCTGATCCTACCATAGTAACCCTCCCTATACCCACCCACCACCTAACCCCCTCTACAGTAGATCAACCCACCATCCAAGCCCTAGAAACAGTACCTCATCCCACCATCCTAACCCTCCCTATATCCACCCACCACCTAACCCCCTCTACAGTAGATCAACCCACCATCCAAGCCCTAGAAACAGTACCTGATCCCACCATCATAACTCTCCCTATATCCACCCACCACCTAGCCCCCTATACAGTAGATCAACCCACCATCCAAGAACTATAAACAGTACCTCATCCCACCATCCTAACCCTCCCTATATCCACCCACCACCTAACCCCCCTCTACAGTAGATCAACCCACCATCCAAGCCCTATAAACAATACCAGATCCCACCATCCTAACCCTCCCAATATCCACCCACCACCTAACCCCCCTCTACAGTAGATCAACCCACCATCCAACCCCTATAAACAGTACCTGATCCCACCATCCTAACCCTCCCTATATCCACCCACCACCTAACACCCCTCTACAGTAGATCAACCCACCATCTAAGCCCTATAAACAGTACCTCATCCCACCATCCTAACCCTCCCTATATCCACCCACCACCTAGCCCCCTTTACAGTAGATCAACCCACCATCCAAGAACTATAAACAGTACCTAATACCACCATCCTAACCCTCCCTATATCCACCCACCATCTAACCCCCTCTACAGTAGATCAACCCACCATCCAAACCCTATAAACAGTACCTGATCCCACCATCCTAACCCTCCCTATATCCACCCACCACCTCACCCCCTTTACAGTAGATTAACCCACCATCCAAACCATACAAACAGTACCTGAACTCACCATCCTAACCCTCCCTATATCCACCCACCACCTAACCCCCTATACAGTAGATCAACCCACCATCTAAGCCCTATAAACAGTACCTAATCCCACCATCCTAACCCTCCCTATACCCACCCACCACCTAACCCCCTATACAGTAGATCAACCCACCATCCAAGCCCTATAAACAGTACCTGATCCCACCATCCTAACCCTCCCTATATCCACCCACCACCTAACCCCCCTCTACAGTAGATCAACCCACCATCCAAGCCCTATAAACAGTACCTAATCCCACCATCCTAACCCTCCCTATATCCACCCACCACCTAGCCCCATATACAGTAGATCAACCCACCATCCAAGAACTATAAACAGTACCTCATCCCACCATCATAACCCTCCCTATATCCACCCACCACCTAACCCCCCTCTACAGTAGATCAATCCACCATCCAACCCCTATAAACAGTACCTGATCCCACCATCCTAATCCTCCCTATATCCACCCACCATCTAACCGCCTCTACAGTATATCAACCCACCATCCAAGCCCTATAAACAGTACCTGATCCCACCATCCTAACCCTCCCTATATCCACCCACCACCTAACCCCCCTCTACATTAGATCAATCCATCATCCAAGCCTATAAACAGTACCTGATCCCACCATCCTAACCCTCCCTATATCCACCCACCACCTAACCCCCTCTACAGTAGATCATCCCACAATCCAAGCCTTGTAAACAGTACCTTATCCCACCATCCTAACCCTCCCTATATCCACCCACCACCTAACCCCCCTCTACAGTAGATAAACCCACCATCCAATCCCTATAAACAGTACCTGATCCCACCATCCTAACCCTCCCTATATCCACCCACCACCTAACCCCCCTCTACAGTAGATCAACCCACCATCCAAACCCTATAAACAGTACCTGATCCCGCCATCCTAACCCTCAATATATCCACCCACCACCTAACCCCTCTCTACAGTAGATCAACCCACCATCCAAGACCTATAAACAGTACCTGATCCTACCATAGTAAACCTCCCTATACCCACCCACCACCTAACCCCCTCTACAGTAGATCAACCCACCATCCAAGCCCTATAAACACTACCTGATCCCACCATCCTAACCCTCCCTATATCCACCCACCACCTAACCCCCTCTACAGTAGATCAACCCACCATCCAAGCCCTATAAACACTACCTGATCCCACCATCCTAACCCTCCCTATATCCACCCACCACCTAACCCCCTCTACAGTAGATCAACCCACCATCCAAGCCCTAGAAACAGTACCTCATCCCACCATCCTAACCCTCCCTATATCCACCCACAACCTAACCGCCCTCTACAGTAGATCAACCCACCATCCAAACCTATAAACAGTACCTGATCCCACCATCCTAACCCTCCCTATATCCACCCACCATCTCGCACCCTTTACAGTAGATTAACCCACCATCCAAACCCTATAAACAGTACCTGATCCCACCATCCTAACCGTCCCTATATCCACCCACCACCTAACCCCTATACAGTAGATCAACCCACCATCCAAGAACAATAAACAGTACCTCATCCCACCATCCTAACCCTCCCTATATCCACCCACCACCTAACCCCCCTCTACAGTAGATCAACCTACCATCCAAACCCTATAAACAGTACCTGATCCCACCATACTAACCCTCCCTATATCCACCCACCACCTAACCATCTCTACAATAGATCAGCCCACCATCCAACCCCTATAAACAGTACCTGATCCCACCATCCTAACCCTCCCTATATCCACCCACCACCTAACTCCCCTCTACAGTAGATCAACCCACCATCTAAGCCCTATAAACAGTACCTAATCCCAGAATCCTAACCCTCCCTATATCCACCCACCACCTAACCCCCCTCTACAGTAGATCAACCCACCATCTAAGCCCTATAAACAGTACCTAATCCCACCATCCTAACCCTCCCTATATCCACCCACCACCTAACCCCCCTCTACAGTAGATCAACCCACCATCCAAACCCTATAAACAGTACCTGATCCCACCATCCTAATCCTCCCTATATCGACCACCACGTAGCCCCCTCTACAGTAGATCAACCCACCATATAAGCCCTATAAACAGTACCTATTCCCACCATCCTAACCCTTCCTATATCCACCAACCACCTAACCCCCCTTTACAGTAGATCATCCCACCATCCAAGCCCTATAAACAGTACCTGATCCCACCATCCTAACACTCCCTATATCCAACCACCACATAACCCCCCTCTACAGCAGATCAACCCACCATCCAAGCCCTATAAACAGTACCTGATCCCACCATCCTAACCCTCCCTATATCCACCCACCACCTAACCCCCCTCTACAGTAGATCAACCCACCATCCAAACCCTATAAACAGTACCTGATCCCACCACCTAACCCCCCTCTACATCAGATCAACCCACCATCTAAGCCCTATAAACAGTACCTAATCCCACCATCTTAACCCTCCCTATATCCACCCACCACCTAAACCCTATACAGTAGATCAACCCACCATCCAACCCCTATAAACAGTACCTAAACCCACCATCCTAACCCTCCCTATATCCACCCACCACCTAACCCCCTCTACAGTATATCAATCCACCATCTAAGCCCTATAAACAGAACCTGATCCCACCATCCTAACCCTTCCTATATCCACCCACCACCTAACCCCCTCTACAGTAGATCAACCCACCATCTAAACCCTATAAACAGAACCTAATCCCACCATCCTAACCCTCCCTATATCCACCCACCACCTAACCCCCCTCTACAGTAGATCAACCCACCATCTAAACCCTAAAAACAGAACCTAATCCCACCATCCTAACCCTCCCTATATCCACCCACCACCTAACCCCCCTCTACAGTAAAACAACCCACCATCCAAGCCCTATAAACAGTACCTAATCCCACCATCCTAACCCTCCCTATATCCACCCACCACCTAACCCCCTCTACAGTAGATCATCCCACCATCCAACCCCTATAAACAGTACCTGATCCCACCATCCTAACCCTCCCTATATCCACCCACCACCTAACCCCCTCTACAGTAGATCAACCCACCATCCAAGCCCTATAAACAGTACCTGATCCCACCATCCTAACCCTCCCTATATCCACCCACCACCTAACCCCCCTCTACAGTAGATCAACCCACCATCCAAGCCCTATAAACAGTACCTGATCCCACCATCCTAACCCTTCCTATATCCACCCTCCACCTAACCCCCTCTACAGTAGATCAACCCACCATCCAAGCCCTATAAACAGTACCTGATCCCACCATCCTAACCCTCCCTATATTCACCCACCATCTCGCCCCCTTTACAGTAGATTAACCCACCATCCAAACCCTATAAACAGTACCTGATCCCACCATCCTAACCGTCCCTATATCCACCCACCACCTAACCCCTATACAGTAGATCAACCCACCATCGAAGAACAATAAACAGTACCTCATCCCACCATCCTAACCCTCCCTATATCCACCCACCACCTAACCCCCCTCTACAGTAGATCAACCTACCATCCAAACTCTATAAACAGTACCTGATCCCACCATCCTAACCCTCCCTATATCCACCCACCACCTAGCCCCCTATAGAGTAGATCAAACCACCATCCAAGAACTATAAACAGTACCTAATCCCACCATCCTAACCCTCCCTATATCCACCCACCACCTAACCCCCCTCTACAGTAGATCAACCTACCATCCAAACTCTATAAACAGTACCTGATCCCACCATCCTAACCCTCCCTATATCCACCCACCACCTAGCCCCCTATAGAGTAGATCAAACCACCATCCAAGAACTATAAACAGTACCTAATCCCACCATCCTAACCCTTCCTATATCCACCCACCACCTAACCCCCCTTTACAGTAGATCATCCCACCATCCAAGCCCTGTAAACAGTACCTGATCCCACCATCCTAACCCTCCCTATATCCACCCACCACCTAACCCCCCTCTACAGTAGATCAACCTACCATCCAAGCCTATAAAAAGTACCTGATCCCACCATCCTAACCCTCCCTATATCCACCCACCACCTAGCCCCCTATACAGTAGATCAACCCACCAAAGAACTATAAACAGTACCTGATCCTACCATAGTAACACTCCCTATACCCACCCACCACCTAACCCCCCTCTACAGTAGATCAATCCATCATCCAAGCCTATAAACAGTACCTGATCCCACCATCCTAACCCTCCCTATATCCACCCACCACCTAACCCCCCTCTACAGTAGATGAACCCACCATCTAAACCCTATGAACAGTACCTGATCCCACCACCTAACCCCACTCTACAGTAGATCAACCCACCATCTAAGCCCTATAAACAGTACCTAATCCCACCATCCTAACCCTCCCTATATCCACCCACAACCTAACCGCCCTCTACAGTAGATCAAACCACCATCCAAGACCTATAAACAGTACCTGATCCCACCATCCTAACCCTCCCTATATCCACCCACCACCTCGCCCCCTTTACAGTAGATTAACCCACCATCCAAACCCTATAAACAGTACCTGATCCCACCATCCTAACCCTCCCTATATCCACCCACCACCTAGCCCCCTATAGAGTAGATCAACCCACCATCCAAGAACTATAAACAGTACCTCATCCCACCATTCTAATCCTCCCTATATCCACCCACCACCTAACCCCCCTCTACAGTAGATCAGCCCACCATCCAACCCCTATAAACAGTACCTGATCCCACCATCCTAACCCTCCCTATATCCACCCACCATCTAACCCCCTCTACAGTAGATCAACCCACCATCCAAGCCCTATAAAGAGTACCTAATCCCACCATCCTAACCCTTCCTATATCCACCCACCACCTAACCCCCCTTTACAGTAGATCATCCCACCATCCAAGCCCTGTAAACAGTACCTGATCCCACCATCCTAACCCTCCCTATATCCACCCACCACCTAACTCCTATACAGTAGATCAACCCACAATCCAAGCCCTATAAACAGTACCTGATCCCACCATCCTAACCCTCCCTATATCCACCCACCACCTAACCCCCCTCTACAGTAGATCAATCCATCATCCAAGCCTATAAACAGTACCTGATCCCACCATCCTAACCCTCCCTATATCCACCCACCACCTAACCCCCCTCTACAGTAGATGAACCCACCATCTAAACCCTATGAACAGTACCTGATCCCACCACCTAACCCCACTCTACAGTAGATCAACCCACCATCTAAGCCCTATAAACAGTACCTAATCCCACCATCCTAACCCTCCCTATATCCACCCACAACCTAACCGCCCTCTACAGTAGATCAAACCACCATCCAAGACCTATAAACAGTACCTGATCCCACCATCCTAACCCTCCCTATATCCACCCACCACCTAACCCCCCTCTACAGTAGATAAACCCACCATCCAAGCCCTATAAACAGTACCTGATCCCACCATCCTAACCCTCCCTATATCAACCCACCACCTAACCCCCCTCTACAGTAGATCAACCCACCATTTAAGTCCTATAAACAGTACCTAATCCCAACATCCTAACCCTCCTTATATCCACCCACCACCTAACCCCCCTCTACAGTAGATCAGCCCACCATCCAACCCCTATAAACAGTACCTGATCCCACCATCCTAACCCTCCCTATATCCACCCACCATCTAACCCCCTCTACAGTAGATCAACCCACCATCCAAGCCCTATAAAGAGTACCTAATCCCACCATCCTAACCCTTCCTATATCCACCCACCACCTAACCCCCCTTTACAGTAGATCATCCCACCATCCAAGCCCTGTAAACAGTACCTGATCCCACCATCCTAACCATCCCTATATCCACCCACCACCTAACCCCTACACAGTAGATCAACCCACAATCCAAGCCCTATAAACATTACCTGATCCCACCATCCTAACCCTCCCTATATCCACCCACCACCTAACCCCCTCTACAGTAGATCAATCCATCATCCAAGCCTATAAACAGTACCTGATCCCACCATCCTAACCCTCCCTATATCCACCCACCACCTAACCCCCCTCTACAGTAGATGAACCCACCATCTAAACCCTATGAACAGTACCTGATCCCACCACCTAACCCCACTCTACAGTAGATCAACCCACCATCTAAGCCCTATAAACAGTACCTAATCCCACCATCCTAACCCTCCCTATATCCACCCACAACCTAACCGCCCTCTACAGTAGATCAAACCACCATCCAAGACCTATAAACAGTACCTGATCCCACCATCCTAACCCTCCCTATATCCACCCACCACCTCGCCCCCTTTACAGTAGATTAACCCACCATCCAAACCCTATAAACAGTACCTGATCCCACCATCCTAACCGTCCCTATATCCACCCACCACCTAAACCCTATACAGATCAACCCACCATCCAAGAACTATAAACAGTACCTCATCCCACCATACTAACCCTCCCTATATCCACCCACCACCTAACTCCCCTCTACAGTAGATCAACCCACCATCTAAGCCCTATAAACAGTACCTAATCCCACCATCCTAACCCTCCCTATATCCACCCACCACCTAAACCCTATACAGTAGATCAACCCACCATGCAAGAACTATAAACAGTACCTCATCTCACCATCCTAACCCTCCCTATATCCACCCACCACCTAACCCCCCTCTACAGTAGATCAAACCACCATCCAAACCCTATAAACAGTACCTGATCCCACCATCCTAACCCTCCTTATATTCACCCACCACCTAACCCCCCTCTACAGTAGATCAACCCACCATCCAAGCCCTATAAACAGTACCTGATCCCACCATCCTAACCCTCCCTATATCCACCCACCACCTAGCCCCCTCTACAGTAGATCAACCCACCATCTAAGCCCTATAAACAGTACCTAATCCCACCATCCTAACCCTCCCCATATCCACCCACCACCTAGCCCCCTCTACAGTAGATCAACCCACCATCCAAGCCCCATAAACAGTACCTGATCCCACCATCCTAACCCTCCCTATATCCATCCACCACCTAACCCCCCTCTACAGTAGATCAACCCACCATCCAACCCCTATAAACAGTACCTGATCCCACCATCCTACCCCTCCCTATATCCACCCACCACCTAGCCCCCTCTACAGTAGACAACCCACCATCCAAGCCCTATAAACAGTACCTGATCCCACCATCCTAACCCTCCCTATATCCACCCACCACATAACACCCCTCTACAGTAGATCAACCCACCATCCAAACGCTATAAACAGTACCTGATCCCACCATCCTAACCCTCCCTATATCCACCCACCATCTAACCCCCCTCTACAGTAGATCAACCCACCATCCAACCCCTATAAACAGTACCTGATCCCACCATCCTAACCCTCCCTATATCCACCCACCACCTAACCCCCCTCTACAGTAGATCAACCCACCATCTAAGCCCTATAAACAGTACCTGATCCCACCATTCTAACCCTCCCTATATCCACCCACCACCTAACCCCCCCTCTACAGTAGATCAACCCACCATCCAAGTCCTATAAACAGTACCTAATCCCACCATCCTAACCCTCCCTATATCAACCCTCCACCTAACTCCCTTCTACAGTAGATCAACCCACCATCTAAGCCCTATAAACAGTACCTAATCCCACCATCCTAACCCTCCCTATATCCACCCACCACCTAACCGCCCTCTACAGTAGATCAACCAACCATCTAAGCCCTATAAACAGTACCTGATCCCACCATCCTAACCCTCCCTATATCAACCCTCCACCTAACTCCCTTCTACAGTAGATCAACCCACCATCTAAGCCCTATAAACAGTACCTAATCCCACCATCCTAACCCTCCCTATATCCACCCACCACCTAACCGCCCTCTACAGTAGATCAACCAACCATCTAAGCCCTATAAACAGTACCTGATCCCACAATCCTAAGCCTCCCTATATCCACCCACCACCTAACCCTCCCTACAGTAGATCAACCCACCATCCAACCCCTATAAACAGTACCTGATTCCACCATCCTAACCCTCCCTATATCCACCCACCACCTAACCCCCCTCTACAGTAGATCAACCCACCATCCAAGCCCTATAAACAGTACCTAATCCCACCATCCTAACCCTCCCTATATCCACCCACCACCTAACCCCCCTCTACAGTAGATCAACCCACCATCCAAGCCCTATAAACAGTACCTAATCCCACCATCCTAACCCTTCCTATATCCACCCACCACCTAACCCCCCTTTACAGTAGATCATCCCACCATCCAAGCCCTATAAACAGTACCTGATCCCACCATCCTAACCCTCCCTATATCCACCCACCACATAACACCGCTCTACAGTAGATCAACCCACCATCCAAGCCCTATAAACAGTACCTGATCCCACCATCCTAACCCTCCCTATATCCACCCACCACCTAACCCCCCCTCTACAGTAGATCAACCCACCATCCAAGCCCTATAAACAGTACCTGATCCCACCATCCTAACCCTCCCTATATCCACCCACCAACTAACTCCCCTCTACAGTAGATCAACCCACCATCTAAGCCCTATAGACAGTACCTAATCCCACCATCCTAACCCTCCCTATATCCACCCACCAGCTAACCGCCCTCTGCAGTAGATCAACCCACCATCTAAGCCCTATAAACATTACCTGATCCCATCCTAACCCTCCCTATATCCACCCACCATCTAACCCCCCTCTACAGAAGATCAACCCACCATCCAAGCCCTATAAACAGTACCTGATCCCACCATCCTAACCCTCCCTATATCCACCCACCACCTAAACCCCCTCTACAGTAGATCAACCCACCATCTAAGCCGTATAAACAGTACCTAATCCCACCATCCTAACCCTCTCTATATCCACCCACAACCTAACCGCCCTCTACAGTAGATCAACCCACCATCTAAGCCCTATAAACAGTACCTAATCCCACCATGCTAACCCTCCCTATATCCACCCACCACCTAACACCGCTCTACAGTATATCAACCCACCATCCAAGCCCTATAAATAATACCTGATCCCAACATCCTAACCCTCCCTATATCCACCCACCACCTAACCCCCCTCTACAGTAGATCAACCCACCATCCAAGCCCTATAAACAGTACCTAATCCCACCATCCTAACCCTTCCTATATCCACCCACCACCTAACCCCCCTTTACAGTAGATCATCCCACCATCCAAGCCCTATAAACAGTACCTGATCCCACCATCCTAACCCTCCCTATATCCACCCACCACATAACACCCCTCTACAGTAGATCAACCCACCATCCAATCCCTATAAACAGTACCTGATCCCACCATTCTAACCCTCCCTATATCCACCCACCACCTAACTCCCCTCTACAGTAGATCAACCCACCATCTAAGCCCTATAAACAGTACCTAATCCCACCATCCTAACCCTCCCTATATCCATCCACCACCTAACCACCCTCTACAGTAGATCAACCCACCATCTAAGCCCTATAAACAGTACCTGATCCCACCATCCTAACCCTCCCTATATCCACCCACCACCTAACCCCCCCTCTACAGTAGATCAACCCACCATCCAAGCCCTATAAACAGTACCTGATCCCACCATCCTAACCCTCCCTATATCAACCCTCCACCTAACTCCCTTCTACAGTAGATCAACCCACCATCTAAGCCCTATAAACAGTACCTAATCCCACCATCCTAACCCTCCCTATATCCACCCACCACCTAACCGCCCTCTACAGTAGATCAACCCACCATCTAAGCCCTATAAACAGTACCTGACCCCACCATCCTAACCCTCCCTATATCCACCCACCACCTAACTCCCCTCTACAGTAGATCAACCCACCATCCAACCCCTATAAACAGTACCTGATTCCACCATCCTAACCCTCCCTATATCCACCCACCAGCTAACCCCCCTCTACAGTAGATCAACCCACCATCCAAGCCCTATAAACAGTACCTAATCCCACCATCCTAACCCTTCCTATATCCACCCACCACCTAACCCCCCTTTACAGTAGATCATCGCACCATCCAAGCCCTATAAACAGTACCTGATCCCACCATCCTAACCCTCCCTATATCCACCCACCACATAATACCGCTCTACAGTAGATCAACCCACCATCCAACCCCTATAAACAGTACCTGATCCCACCATCCTAACTCTCCCTATATCCACCCACCACCTAACCCCCCCTCTACAGTAGATCAACCCACCATCCAAGCCCTATAAACAGTACCTGATCCCACCATCCTAACCCTCCCTATATCCACCCACCACCTAACTCCCCTCTACAGTTGATCAACCCACCATCTAAGCCCTATAAACAGTACCTAATCCCACCATCCTAACCCTCCCTATATCCACCCACCAGCTAACCGCCCTCTACAGTAGATCAACCCACCATCTAAGCCCTATAAACATTACCTGATCCCATCCTAACCCTCCCTATATCCACCCACCACCTAACCCCCCTCTACAGAAGATCAACCCACCATCCAAGCCCTATAAACAGTACCTGATCCCACCATCCTAACCCTCCCTATATCCACCCACCACCTAACCGCCCTCTACAGTAGATCAACCCACCATCTAAGCCCTATAAACAGTACCTGATCCCACCATCCTAACCCTCCCTATATCCACCCACCTCCTAACCCCCCTCTACAGTAGATCAACCCACCATCCAAGCCCTATAAACAGTACCTAATCCCACCATCCTAACCCTTCCTATATCCACCCACCACCTAACCCTCCTTTACAGTAGATCAACCCACCATCCAAGCCCTATAAACAGTACCTGATCCCGCCATCCTAACCCTCCCTATATCCACCCACCACCTAACTCCCTTCTACAGTACATCAACCCACCATCTAAACCCTATAAACAGTACCTAATCCCACCATCCTAACCCTCCCTATATCCACCCACCACCTAACCCCCCTCTACAGTAGATCAACCCACCATCCAAGCCCTATAAACAGTACCTGATCCCACCATCCTAACCCTCCCTATATCCACCCACCACCTAACCCCCCTCTACAGTAGATCAACCCACCATCCAAGCCCTATAAACAGTACCTGATCCCACCATCCTAACCCTCCCTATATCCACCCACCACCTAACCCCCCTCTACAGTAGATCAATCCATCATCCAAGCCTATAAACAGTACCTGATCCCACCATCCTAACCCTCCCTATATCCACCCACCACCTAAACCCCCTCTACAGTAGATCAACCCACCATCTAAGCCCTATAAACAGTACCTAATCCCACCATCCTAACCCTCCCTATATCCACCCACAACCTAACCGCCCTCTACAGTAGATCAACCCACCATCTAAGCCCTATAAGCAGTACCTAATCCCACCATCCTAACCCTCCCTATATCCACCCACAACCTAACCGCCCTCTACAGTAGATCAACCCACCATCTAAGCCCTATAAACAGTACCTAATCCCACCATCCTAACCCTCCCTATATCCATCCACCACCTAACCACCCTCTACAGTAGATCAACCCACCATCTAAGCCCTATAAACAGTACCTGATCCCACCATCCTAACCCTCCCTATATCCACCCACCACCTAACCCCCCTCTACAGTAGATCAACCCACCATCCAAGCCCTATAAACAGTACCTGATCCCACCATCCTAACCCTCCCTATATCAACCCTCCACCTAACTCCCTTCTACAGTAGATCAACCCACCATCTAAGCCCTATAAACAGTACCTAATCCCACCATCCTAACCCTCCCTATATCCAACCATCACCTAACCGCCCTCTACAGTAGATCAACCCACCATCTAAGCCCTATAAACAGTACCTGACCCCACCATCCTAACCCTCCCTATATCCACCCACCACCTAACTCCCCTCTACAGTAGATCAACCCACCATCCAAGCCCTATAAACAGTACCTAATCCCACCATCCTAACCCTTCCTATATCCACCCACCACCTAACCCCCCTTTACAGTAGATCATCGCACCATCCAAGCCCTATAAACAGTACCTGATCCCACCATCCTAACCCTCCCTATATCCACCCACCACATAATACCGCTCTACAGTAGATCAACCCACCATCCAACCCCTATAAACAGTACCTGATCCCACCATCCTAACTCTCCCTATATCCACCCACCACCTAACCCCCCCTCTACAGTAGATCAACCCACCATCCAAGCCCTATAAACAGTACCTGATCCCACCATCCTAACCCTCCCTATATCCACCCACCACCTAACTCCCCTCTACAGTAGATCAACCCACCATCTAAGCCCTATAAACAGTACCTAATCCCACCATCCTAACCCTCCCTATATCCACCCACCAGCTAACCGCCCTCTACAGTAGATCAACCCACCATCTAAGCCCTATAAACATTACCTGATCCCATCCTAACCCTCCCTATATCCACCCACCACCTAACCCCCCTCTACAGTAGATCAACCCACCATCCAAGCCCTATAAACAGTACCTGATCCCACCATCCTAACCCTCCCTATATCCACCCACCACCTAACTCCCCTCTACAGTAGATCAACCCACCATCTAAGCCCTATAAACAGTACCTAATCCCACCATCCTAACCCTCCCTATATCCACCCACCAGCTAACCGCCCTCTACAGTAGATCAACCCACCATCTAAGCCCTATAAACATTACCTGATCCCATCCTAACCCTCCCTATATCCACCCACCACCTAACCCCCCTCTACAGAAGATCAACCCACCATCCAAGCCCTATAAACAGTACCTGATCCCACCATCCTAACCCTCCCTATATCCACCCACCACCTAACCGCCCTCTACAGTAGATCAACCCACCATCTAAGCCCTATAAACAGTACCTGATCCCACCATCCTAACCCTCCCTATATCCACCCACCACCTAACCCCCCTCTACAGTAGATCAACCCACCATCCAAGCCCTATAAACAGTACATGATCCCACCATCCCACCCCTCCCTATATCCACCCACCACCTAACTCCCTTCTACAGTAGATCAACCCACCATCTAAACCCTATAAACAGTACCTAATCCCACCATCCTAACCCTCCCTATATCCACCCACCACCTAATCCCCCTCTACAGTAGATCAACCCACCATCCAAGCCCTATAAACAGTACCTGATCCCACCATCCTAACCCTCCCTATATCCACCCACCACCTAACCCCCCTCTACAGTAGATCAACCCACCATCCAAACCATATAAACAGTACCTGATCCCACCATCCTAACCCTCCCTATATCCACCCACCACCTAACCCCCCTCTACAGTAGATCAACCCACCATCCAAGCCCTATAAACAGTACCTGATCCCATCATCCTAACCCTCCCTATATCCACCCACCACCTATCTCCCCTCTACAGTAGATCAACCCACCATCTAAGCCCTATAAACAGTACCTAATCCCACCATCCTAACCCTCCCTATATCCACCCACAACCTAACCGCCCTCTACAGTAGATCAACCCACCATCTAAGCCCTATAAGCAGTACCTGATCCCACCATCCTAACCCTCCCTATATCCACCCACCACCTAGCCCCCTCTACAGTAGATCAACCCACCATCCAAGCCCTATAAACAGTACCTGATCCCACCATCCTAACCCTCCCTATATCCACCCACCACCTAACTCCCTTCTACAGTAGATCAACCCACCATCCAAGCCCTATAAACAGTACCTGATCCTACCATCCTAACCCTCCCTATATCCACCCACCACCTAA
>CAMRHE010000732.1:0-337500 GCA_947044405.1 Leptodactylus fallax | reverse complement strand
CTATCTCATATCTATCTATCTCATATATATCTATCTCATATCTATCTATCTATCTATCTATCTATCTATCTATCTATCTCATATCGATCTATCTATCTCATATCTATCTATCTCATATCTATCTCATATCTATCTATCTATCTCATATCTATCTATCTCATATCTATCTCATATCTATCTATCTATCTCATATCTATCTATCTATCTATCTATCTCATATCTATCTATCTATCTATCTCATATCTATCTATCTATCTATCTCATATCTATCTATCTATCTATCTATCTCATATCTATCTATCTATCTCATATCTATCTATCTATCTCATATCTATCTATTTATCTCCTATCTATCTATCTATCTCATATCTATCTATCTATCTATCTATCTCATATCTATCTATCTATCTCATATCTATCTATCTATCTATCTCATATCTATCTATCTATCTATCTCATATCTATCTATCTATCTCATATCTATCTATCTATCTCATATCTATCTATCTATCTCATATCTATCTATCTATCTATCTATCTCATATCTATCTATCTATCTATCTATCTATCTCATATCTATCTATCTATCTCATATCTATCTATCTATCTATCTCATATCTATCTATTTATCTCCTATCTATCTATCTATCTATCTCATATCTATCTATCTATCTATCTATCTATCTCATATCTATCTATCTATCTCATATCTATCTATCTCATATCTATCTATTTATCTCCTATCTATCTATCTATCTCATATCTATCTATCTCATATCTATCTCATATCTATCTATCTATCTCATATCTATCTATCTATCTCATATCTATCTATCTATCTATCTCATATCTATCTATCTATCTATCTCATATCTATCTATCTATCTATCTATCTATCTCATATCTATCTATCTATCTCATATCTATCTATCTATCTATCTATCTCATATCTATCTATCTCCTATCTATCTATCTATCTCATATCTATCTATCTATCTATCTATCTCATATCTATCTATCTATCTATCTCATATCTATCTATCTCCTATCTATCTATCTATCTCCTATCTATCTATCTATCTATCTCATATCTATCTATCTCATATCTATCTCATATCTATCTATCTATCTCATATCTATCTATCTATCTCATATCTATCTATCTCATATCTATCTATCTATCTATCTCATATCTATCTATCTATCTCATATCTATCTATCTATCTCATATCTATCTATCTATCTATCTATCTATCTCATATCTATCTATTTATCTCCTATCTATCTATCTCATATCTATCTATCTATCTATCTCATATCTATCTATCTCATATCTATCTCATATCTATCTATCTATCTCATATCTATCTATCTCATATCTATCTCATATCTATCTATCTATCTCATATCTATCTCCTATCTATCTATCTATCTATCTCATATCTATCTATCGATCTATCTCATATCTATCTATCTCATATCTATCTATCTATCTCCTATCTATCTATCTCCTATCTATCTATCTCATATCTATCTATCTCATATCTATCTATCTCATATCTATCTATCTATCTCCTTTCTATCTATCTATCTATCTATCTCATATCTATCTATCTCATATCTATCTATCTATCTATCTCATATCTATCTATCTATCTATCTCATATCTATCTATCTATCTCATATCTATCTAACTATCTCATATCTATCTATCTATCTATCTCCTATCTATCTATCTATCTCATATGTATCTATCTCCTATCTATCTATCTATCTCATATCTATCTATCTCATATCTATCTCATATCTATCTATCTATCTCATATCTATCTATCTCATATCTATCTCATATCTATCTATCTCATATCTATCTCCTATCTATCTATCTATCTATCTATCTCATATCTATCTATCTATTTATCTATCTATCTATCTATCTCATATTTATCTATCTATCTATCTCATATCTATCTCCTATCTATCTATCTCATATCTATCTCCTATCTATCTATCTCATATCTATCTATCTATTTATCTATCTATCTATCTCATATCTATCTATCTGATATCTATCTATCGATCTCATATCTATCTATCTATCTATCTCATATCTATCTATCTATCTCATATCTATCTATCTATCTCATATCTATCTATCTATCTATCTCATATCTATCTATCTATCTATCTATCTCATATCTATCTATCTATCTCATATCTATCTATCTATCTATCTCATATCTATCTATTTATCTCCTATCTATCTATCTATCTCATATCTATCTATCTATCTATCTCATATCTATCTATCTATCTCATATCTATCTATCTCATATCTATCTATTTATCTCCTATCTATCTATCTATCTCATATCTATCTATCTCATATCTATCTCATATCTATCTATCTATCTCATATCTATCTATCTATCTATCTATCTCATATCTATCTATCTCCTATCTATCTATCTATCTCATATCTATCTATCTATCTCATATCTATCTATCTATCTATCTATCTCATATCTATCTATCTATCTCATATCTATCTATCTATTTATCTATCTATCTCATATCTATCTATCTATCTCATATCTATCTATCTATCTATCTATCTCATATCTATCTATCTCCTATCTATCTATCTATCTCATATCTATCTATCTATCTATCTATCTATCTCATATCTATCTATCTATCTATCTCATATCTATCTATCTCCTATCTATCTATCTATCTCCTATCTATCTATCTATCTATCTCATATCTATCTATCTCATATCTATCTCATATCTATCTATCTATCTCATATCTATCTATCTATCTCATATCTATCTATCTCATATCTATCTATCTATCTATCTATCTCATATCTATCTATCTATCTCATATCTATCTATCTATCTCATATCTATCTATCTATCTATCTATCTATCTCATATCTATCTATTTATCTCCTATCTATCTATCTATCTATCTATCTCATATCTATCTATCTATCTATCTCATATCTATCTATCTCATATCTATCTCATATCTATCTATCTATCTCATATCTATCTATCTCATATCTATCTATCTCATATCTATCTCATATCTATCTATCTATCTCATATCTATCTCCTATCTATCTATCTATCTATCTCATATCTATCTATCGATCTATCTCATATCTATCTATCTCATATCTATCTATCTATCTCCTATCTATCTATCTCCTATCTATCTATCTCATATCTATCTATCTCATATCTATCTATCTCATATCTATCTATCTATCTCCTATCTATCTATCTATCTATCTATCTATCTATCTATCTATCTCATATCTATCTATCTCATATCTATCTATCTCATATCTATCTATCTATCTATCTCATATCTATCTATCTATCTATCTCATATCTATCTATCTATCTATCTCATATCTATCTATCTATCTATCTCATATCTATCTAACTATCTCATATCTATCTATCTATCTATCTCCTATCTATCTATCTATCTCATATGTATCTATCTCCTATCTATCTATCTATCTCATATCTATCTATCTCATATCTATCTCATATCTATCTATCTATCTCATATCTATCTATCTCATATCTATCTATCTATCTATCTCATATCTATCTATCTATCTATCTCATATCTATCTATCTATCTATCTCATATCTATCTATCTATCTATCTCATATCTATCTAACTATCTCATATCTATCTATCTATCTATCTCCTATCTATCTATCTATCTCATATCTATCTATCTCATATCTATCTCATATCTATCTATCTATCTCATATCTATCTATCTCATATCTATCTCATATCTATCTATCTCATATCTATCTCCTATCTATCTATCTATCTATCTATCTCATATCTATCTATCTATTTATCTATCTATCTATCTCATATTTATCTATCTATCTATCTCATATCTATCTCCTATCTATCTATCTCATATCTATCTCCTATCTATCTATCTCATATCTATCTATCTATTTATCTATCTATCTATCTCATATCTATCTATCTGATATCTATCTATCGATCTCATATCTATCTATCTATCTATCTCATATCTATCTATCTATCTCATATCTATCTATCTATCTCATATCTATCTATCTATCTATCTCATATCTATCTATCTCATATCTATCTCATATCTATCTATCTATCTCATATCTATCTATCTATCTCATATCTATCTATCTATCTATCTATCTCATATCTATCTATCTATCTCATATCTATCTATCTATCTATCTATCTATCTCATATCTATCTATCTATCTATCTCATATCTATCTATCTATCTATCTATCTCATATCTATCTATCTCCTATCTATCTATCTATCTATCTATCTCATATCTATCTATCTATCTATCTATCTCATATCTATCTATCTATCTATCTCATATCTATCTATCTCCTATCTATCTATCTATCTCCTATCTATCTATCTATCTATCTATCTATCTCATATCTATCTCATATCTATCTATCTATCTCATATCTATCTATCTCCTATCTATCTCATATCTATCTATCTATCTCATATCTATCTCCTATCTATCTATCTATCTATCTATCTATCTCATATCTATCTATCTCCTATCTATCTATCTCCTATCTATCTATCTCCTATCTATCTATCTCATATCTATCTATCTCATATCTATCTATGTATCTCCTATCTATCTATCTATCTCATATCTATCTATCTCATATCTATCTATCTCATATCTATCTATCTATCTCATATCTATCTATCTATCTATCTCATATCTATCTATCTATCTATCTATCTCATATCTATCTAACTATCTCATATCTATCTATCTATCTATCTCCTATCTATCTATCTATCTCATATGTATCTATCTCCTATCTATCTATCTATCTCATATCTATCTATCTCATATCTATCTCATATCTATCTATCTATCTCATATCTATCTATCTCATATCTATCTCATATCTATCTATCTCATATCTATCTCCTATCTATCTATCTATCTATCTCATATCTATCTATCTATTTATCTATCTATCTATCTATCTATCTATCTCATATTTATCTATCTATCTCATATCTATCTCCTATCTATCTATCTCATATCTATCTATCTATTTATCTATCTATCTCATATCTATCTATCTGATATCTATCTATCGATCTCATATCTATCTATCTATCTCCTATCTATCTATCTATCTATCTATTTATCTATCTATCTATCTCATATCTATCTATCTCATATCTATCTATCGATCTCATATCTATCTATCTATCTCATATCTATCTATCTATCTCATATCTATCTATCTATCTATCTCATATCTATCTATCTATCTCATATCTATCTATCTCATATCTATCTATCTCATATCTATCTATCTATCTATCTCATATCTATCTATCTCATATCTATCTATCTATCTATCTATCTATCTATCTGTTTATATCTATCTATCTATCTATCTCCTATCTATCTATCTATCTATCTATCTATCTATCTATCTATCTATCTATCTATCTCTATTTATCTCATATCTATCTATCTATCTATCTATCTATCTATCTATCTATCTCCTATCTATCTCATATCTATCTATCTATCTATCTATCTATCTATCTATCTCCTATCTATCTCATATCTATCTATCTATCTATCTATCTATCTATCTCATATCTATCTATCTATCTCATATCTATCTTTCTATCTATCTATCTATCTCATATCTATCTATCTATCTCATATCTATCTATCTCATATCTATCTCATATCTATCTATCTATCTATCTCATATCTATCTATCTATCTCATATCTATCTATCTATCTCATATCTATCTATCTATCTCATATCTATCTATCTATCTATCTCATATCTATCTATCTATCTATCTATCTATCTCATATCTATCTATCTATCTCATATCTATCTATCTATCTCATATCTATCTCCTATCTATCTATCTATCTATCTATCTATCTATCTATCTATCTATCTCATATCTATCTCATATCTATCTATCTCATATCTATCTATCTATCTCATATCTATCTATCTATCTATCTCATATCTATCTATCTATCTATCTATCTCATATCTATCTATCTATCTATCTATCTATCTATCTATCTATCTCATATCTATCTATCTATCTATCTATCTATCTATCTATCTATCTATCTATCTAAGCCATTCCAGGAACAAGTTGTGGACTTACCAGTCATAAGCGAGATGTCTTACAGCTAAGTCTTATCATCTCACTTATTCACCTTCATTCATCTGTGGATTTAGGCATTACATGTACAGAAAAGGAAGAAACACACCATAGACAAAAGACAGTGGCAAAGCATAGACAGCAGAGTGACCCCCATATAGACCTGTAGCTATTCACACAGGTGGGGGGCAGCAAAGCACAAAGATGGCCAAAGGGACAAAACCCGCAGCGGACTGACACTTACACACCACATGGCAACATCAAGAAAAGAGACTGCACTCCACAGCCCTGACATCTCCAAAAGAAAGAGACCCCGCTCTCTATACACATCTCTGATACAGGACTGCCATCTAGTGGCTCAAAAAGTAAGGGCACCCTGCAGACTCTGACTCCTAGCAACTTCTACCTGTCTCATCGAAACTGAACCACTCGGGGTACAGGATAATGACAGGCTGACACTGGGGGTACAGGATAATGACAGGCTGACACTGGGGGTACAGGATAATGACAGGCTGACACTCGGGGTACAGGATAATGACAGGCTGACACTCGGGGTACAGGATAATGACAGGCTGACACTCGGGGTACAGGATAATGACAGGCTGACACTGGGGGTACAGGATAATGACAGGCTGACACTCGGGGTACAGGATAATGACAGGCTGACACTCGGGGTACAGGATAATGACAGGCTGACACTCGGGGTACAGGATAATGACAGGCTGACACTCGGGGTACAGGATAATGACAGGCTGACACTCGGGGTACAGGATAATGACAGGCTGACACTGGGGGTACAGGATAATGACAGGCTGACACTCGGGGTACAGGATAATGACAGGCTGACACTCGGGGTACAGGATAATGACAGGCTGACACTCGGGGTACAGGATAATGACAGGCTGACACTGGGGGTACAGGATAATGACTGGCTGACACTGGGAGTACAGGATAATGACAGGCTGACACTGGGGGTACAGGATAATGACAGGCTGACACTGGGGGTACAGGATAATGACAGGCTGACACTGGGGGTACAGGGTAATGACAGGCTGACACTAGGGGTACAGGATAATGACAGGCTGACACTTGGGGTACAGGATAATGACAGGCTGACACTGGGGGTACAGGGTAATGACAGGCTGACACTCGGGGTACAGGATAATGACAGGCTGACACTGGGGGTACAGGATAATGACAGGCTGACACTCGGGGTACAGGATAATGACAGGCTGACACTCGGGGTACAGGATAATGACAGGCTGACACTCGGGGTACAGGATAATGACAGGCTGACACTGGGGGTACAGGGTAATGACAGGCTGACACTCGGGGTACAGGATAATGACAGGCTGACACTCGGGGTACAGGATAATGACAGGCTGACACTCGGGGTACAGGATAATGACAGGCTGACACTCGGGGTACAGGATAATGACAGGCTGACACTCGGGGTACAGGATAATGACAGGCTGACACTGGGGGTACAGGATAATGACAGGCTGACACTCGGGGTACAGGATAATGACAGGCTGACACTCGGGGTACAGGATAATGACAGGCTGACACTCGGGGTACAGGATAATGACAGGCTGACACTGGGGGTACAGGATAATGACAGGCTGACACTGGGAGTACAGGATAATGACAGGCTGACACTGGGGGTACAGGATAATGACAGGCTGACACTCGGGGTACAGGATAATGACAGGGTGACACTGGGGGTACAGGATAATGACAGGCTGACACTCGGGGTACAGGATAATGACAGGGTGACACTGGGGGTACAGGATAATGACAGGCTGACACTGGGGGTACAGGGTAATGACAGGCTGACACTCGGGGTACAGGATAATGACAGGCTGACACTCGGGGTACGGGATAATGACAGGGTGACACTTGGGGTACGGGATAATGACAGGCTGACACTGGGGGTACAGGATAATGACAGGCTGACACTGGGGGTACAGGATAATGACAGGCTGACACTGGGGGTACAGGATAATGACAGGCTGACACTGGGGGTACAGGATAATGACAGGCTGACACTGGGGGTACAGGATAATGACAGGCTGACACTGGGGGTACAGGATAATGACAGGCTGACACTAGGGGGTACAGGATAATGACAGGCTGACACTCGGGGTACAGGATAATGACAGGCTGACACTGGGGGTACAGGATAATGACAGGCTGACACTGGGGGTACAGGATAATGACAGGGTGACACTGGAGGTACGGGATAATGACAGGCTGACACTGGGGGTACAGGATAATGACAGGCTGACACTGGGGGTACAGGATAATGACAGGCTGACACTGGGGGTACAGGATAATGACAGGCTGACACTGGGAGTACAGGATAATGACAGGCTGACACTGGGGGTACAGGATAATGACAGGCTGACACTGGGGGTACAGGATAATGACAGGCTGACACTGGGGGTACAGGATAATGACAGGCTGACACTCGGGGTACAGGATAATGACAGGCTGACACTCGGGGTACAGGATAATGACAGGCTGACACTGGGGGTACAGGATAATGACAGGCTGAGACTCGGGGGACAGGATAATGACAGGCTGACACTCGGGGTACAGAATAATGACAGGCTGACACTCGGGGTACAGGATAATGACAGGCTGACACTCGGGGTACAGGATAATGACAGGCTGACACTCGGGGTACAGGATAATGACAGGCTGACACTGGAGGTACGGGATAATGACAGGCTGACACTGGGGGTACAAGATAATGACAGGCTGACACTCGGGGTACGGGAAAATGACAGGCTGACACTTGGGGTACAGGATAACGGCAGGCTGACACTGGGGTACAGGATAATGACAGGCTGACACTCGGGGTACAGGATAATGACAGGCTGACACTCGGGGTACAGGTTAATGACAGGCTGACACTGGGGGTACAGGATAATGACAGGCTGACACTCGGGGTACGGGATAATGACAGGCTGACACTTGGGGTACAGGATAATGACAGGCTGACACTGGGGGTACAGGATAATGACAGGCTGACACTGGGGGTACAGGATAATGACAGGCTGACACTGGGGGTACATGATAATGACAGGCTGACACTCGGGGTACAGGATAATGACAGGCTGACAGGGGTACAGGATAATGACAGGCTGACACTGGGGGTACGGGATAATGACAGGCTGACACTCGGGTTACAGCATAATGACAGACTGACACTGGGGGTACAGGATAATGACAGGCTGACACTGGGGGTACAGGATAATGACAGGCTGACACTGGGGGGTACAGGATAATGACAGGGTGACACTTGGGGTACAGGATAATGACAGGCTGACACTGGGGGTACAGGATAATGACAGGCTGACACTGGGTGTACAGGATAATGACAGGGTGACACTGGAGGTACGGGATAATGACAGGCTGACACTGGGGGTACAGGATAATGACAGGCTGACACTGGGGGTACAGGATAATGACAGGCTGACACTGGGGGTACAGGATAATGACAGGCTGACACTGGGGGTACAGGATAATGACAGGCTGACACTGGGGGTACAGGATAATGACAGGCTGACACTCGGGGTACAGGATAATGACAGGCTGACACTCGGGGTACAGGATAATGACAGGCTGACACTGGGGGTACAGGATAATGACAGGCTGAGACTCGGGGGACAGGATAATGACAGGCTGACACTCGGGGTACAGAATAATGACAGGCTGACACTCGGGGTACAGGATAATGACAGGCTGACACTCGGGGTACAGGATAATGACAGGCTGACACTCGGGGTACAGGATAATGACAGGCTGACACTGGAGGTACGGGATAATGACAGGCTGACACTGGGGGTACAAGATAATGACAGGCTGACACTCGGGGTACGGGATAATGACAGGCTGACACTTGGGGTACAGGATAACGGCAGGCTGACACTGGGGTACAGGATAATGACAGGCTGACACTCGGGGTACAGGATAATGACAGGCTGACACTCGGGGTACAGGTTAATGACAGGCTGACACTGGGGGTACAGGATAATGACAGGCTGACACTGGGGGTACAGGGTAATGACAGGCTGACACTCGGGGTACAGGATAATGACAGGCTGACACTGGGGGTACAGGATAATAACAGACTGACACTGGGGGTACAGGATAATAACAGGCTGACACTCGGGGTACATAGGACACTATGTACAATCTGCTCTATAACCTGTAGATAGGACACTATGTACAATCTGCCCTATAACCTGTAGATAGGACACTATGTACAATCCGCTCTATAACCTGTAGATAGGACACTATGTACAATCTGCTCTATAACCTGTAGATAGGACACTATGTACAATCTGCTCCTCCTGCTCTATAACCTGTAGATAGGACACTATGTACAATCTGCTCTATAATCTGTAGATAGGACACTATGTACAATCTGCTCTATAACCTGTAGATAGGACACTATGTACAATCTGCTCTACAACCTGTAGGTAGGACACTATGTACAATCTGCTCTATAACCTGTAGATAGGACACTATGTACAATCTGCTCCTCCTGCTCTATAACCTGTAGATAGGACACTATGTACAATCTGCTCTATAATCTGTAGATAGGACACTATGTACAATCTGCTCTATAACCTGTAGATAGGACACTATGTACAATCTGCTCTATAACCTGTAGATAGGACACTATGTACAATCTGCTCTATAACCTGTAGATAGGACACTATGTACAATCTGCTCTATAACCTGTAGATAGGACACTATGTACAATCCGTTCTATAACCTGTAGATAGGACACTATGTACAATCCGCTCTATAACCTGTAGATAGGACACTATGTACAATCTGCTCTATAACCTGTAGATAGGACACTATGTACAATCTGCTCTATAACCTGTAGATAGGACACTATGTACAATCTGCTCTATAACCTGTAGATAGGACACTATGTACAATCTGCTCCTCCTGCTCTATAACCTGTAGATAGGACACTATGTACAATCTGCTCTATAACCTGTAGATAGGACACTGTGTACAATCCGCTCTATAACCTGTAGATAGGACACTATGTACAATCTGCTCTATAACCTGTAGATAGGACAGTATGTACAATCTGCTCTATAACCTGTAGATAGGACACTATGTACAATCTGCTCTATAACCTGTAGATAGGACACTATGTACAATCTGCTCTATAACCTGTAGATAGGACACGTATGTGCAATCTGCTCTATAACCTGTAGATAGGACACTATGTACAATCTGCTCTATAACCTGTAGATAGGACACTATGTACAATCTGCTCTATAACCTGTAGATAGGACACAATGTACAATCTGTTCTATAACCTGTAGATAGGTCACTATGTGCAATCTGCTCTATAACCTGTAGATAGGACACTATGTACAATCTGCTCTATAACCTGTAGATAGGACACTATGTACAATCTGCTCTATAACCTGTAGATAGGACACTATGTACAATCTGCTCTATAACCTGTAGATAGGACACTATGTACAATCTGCTCTATAACCTGTAGATAGGACACTGTGTACAATCTGCTCTATAACCTGTAGATAGGACGCTATGTACAATCCGTTCTATAACCTGTAGATAGGACACTATGCACAATCTGCTCTATAACCTGTAGATAGAACACTATGTACAATCCGCTCTATAACCTGTAGATAGGACACTATGTACAATCTGCTCTATAACCTGTAGATAGGACGCTATGTACAATCCGCTCTATAACCTGTAGATAGGACGCTATGTACAATCTGCTCTATAACCTGTAGATAGGACGCTATGTACAATCCGCTCTATAACCTGTAGATAGGACGCTATGTACAATCCGCTCTATAACCTGTAGATAGGACACTATGTACAATCCGCTCTATAACCTGTAGATAGGACACTATGTACAATCCGCTCTATAACCTGTAGATAGGACACTATGTACAATCCGCTCTATAACCTGTAGATAGGACACTATGTACAATCTGCTCTATAACCTGGAGATAGGACACTATGTACAATCCGCTCTATAACCTGTAGATAGGACACTATGTACAATCTGCTCTATAACCTGTAGATAGGACACTATGTACAATCCGCTCTATAACCTGTAGATAGGACACTATGTACAATCTGCTCTATAACCTGGAGATAGGACACTATGTACAATCCGCTCTATAACCTGTAGATAGGACACTATGTACAATCCGCTCTATAACCTGTAGATAGGACACTATGTACAATCTGCTCCTCCTGCTCTATAACCTGTAGATAGGACACTATGTACAATCTGCTCTATAACCTGTAGGTAGGACACTATGTACAATCCGCTCTATAACCTGTAGATAGGACACTATGTACAATCCGCTCTATAACCTGTAGATAGGACGCTATGTACAATCTGCTCTATAACCTGTAGGTAGGACACTATGTACAATCTGCTCTATAACCTGTAGATAGGACACTATGTACAATCTGATCCTCCTGCTCTATAACCTGTAGATAGGACACTATGTACAATCTGCTCTATAACCTGTAGATAGGACACTATGTACAATCTGCTCTATAACCTGTAGCTAGGACACTATGTACAATCTGCTCTATAACCTGTAGATAGGACACTATGTACAATCTGCTCTATAACCTGGAGATGGAACACTATGTACAATCTGCTCTATAACCTGGAGATAGGACACTAAGTACAATCCACTCTATAACCTGTACATAGGACACTATGTACAATCCGCTCTATAACGTGTAGATAGGACACTATGTACAATCTGCTCCTCCTGCTCTATAACCTGTAGATAGGACACTATGTACAATCTGCTCTATAACCTGTAGATAGGACACTATGTACAATCTGCTCTATAACCTGTAGATAGGACACTATGTACAATCCGCTCTATAACCTGTAGATAGGACACTATGTACAATCCGCTCTATAACCTGTAGATAGGACACTATGTACAATCCGCTCTATAACCTGTAGATAGGACACTATGTACAATCCGCTCTATAACCTGTAGATAGGACACTATGTACAATCCGCTCTATAACCTGTAGATAGGACACTATGTACAATCCGCTCTATAACCTGTACATAGGACACAATGTACAATCTGCTCTATAACCTGTAGATAGGACAGTATGTACAATCTGCTCTATAACCTGTAGATAGGACGCTATGTACAATCCGCTCTATAACCTGTAGATAGGACACTATGCACAATCTGCTCTATAACCTGTAGATAGGACAGTATGTACAATCTGCTCTATAACCTGTAGATAGGACACTATGTACAATCCGCTCTATAACCTGTAGATAGGACACTGTGTACAATCTGCTCTATAACCTGTAGATAGGACACTATGTACAATCTGCTCTATAACCTGTAGATAGGACGCTATGTACAATCTGCTCTATAACCTGTAGATAGGACACTATGTACAATCCGCTCTATAACCTGTAGATAGGACACTGTGTACAATCTGCTCTATAACCTGTAGATGGGACACTATGTACAATCTGCTCTATAACCTGTAGATAGGACGCTATGTACAATCTGCTCTATAAACTGTAGATAGGACACTATGTACAATCTGCTCTATAACCTGTAGATAGGACACTATGTACAATCTGCTCTATAACCTGGAGATAGGACACTATGTACAATCTGCTCTATAACCTGTAGATCGGACACTATGTACAATCTGCTCTACAACCTGGAGATAGGACACTATGTACAATCTGCTCTATAACCTGGAGATAGGACACTATGTACAATCTGCTCTATAACCTGTAGATAGGACACTATGTACAATCTGCTCTATAACCTGTAGATCGGACACTATGTACAATCTACTCTATAACCTGTAGATAGGACACTATGTACAATCTGCTCTATAACCTGTAGATGGGACACTATGTACAATCTGCTCTATAACCTGTAGATGGGACGCTATGTACAATCTGCTCTATAACCTGTAGATAGGACACTATGTACAATCTGCTCTACAACCTGTAGATAGGACACTATGTACAATCTGCTCTATAACCTGGAGATAGGACACTATGTACAATCGCGCGCTCTATAACCTGTAGATAGGACACTATGTACAATCTGATCCTCCTGCTCTATAACCTGTAGATAGGACACTATGTACAATCTGCTCTATAACCTGTAGATAGGACACTATGTACAATCTGCTCTATAACCTGTAGATAGGACACTATGTACAATCTGCTCTATAACCTGTAGATAGGACGCTATGTACAATCTGCTCTATAACCTGTAGATAGGACACTATGTACAATCTGCTCTATAACCTGTAGATAGGACACTACGTACAATCTGCTCTATAACCTGTAGATAGGACACTATGTACAATCTGCTCTATAACCTGTAGATAGGACACTATGTACAATCTGCTCTATAACCTGTAGATAGGACGCTATGTACAATCTGCTCTATAACCTGTAGATAGGACACTATGTACAATGTGCTCTATAACCTGTAGATAGGACGCTATGTACAATCTGCTCTATAACCTGGAGATGGAACACTATGTACAATCTGCTCTATAACCTGTAGATAGGACACTATGTACAATCTGCTCTATAACCTGTAGATAGGACGCTATGTACAATCTGCTCTATAACCTGGAGATGGAACACTATGTACAATCTGCCCTATAACCTGTAGATAGGACACTATGTACAATCTGCTCTATAACCTGTAGATCGGACACTATGTACAATCTACTCTATAACCTGTAGATAGGACACTATGTACAATCTGCTCTATAACCTGTAGATGGGACACTATGTACAATCTGCTCTATAACCTGTAGATGGGACGCTATGTACAATCTGCTCTATAACCTGTAGATAGGACACTATGTACAATCTGCTCTACAACCTGTAGATAGGACACTATGTACAATCTGCTCTATAACCTGGAGATAGCACACTATGTACAATCCGCTCTATAACCTGTAGATAGGACACTATGTACAATCTGATCCTCCTGCTCTATAACCTGTAGATAGGACACTATGTACAATCTGCTCTATAAGCTGTAGATAGGACACTATGTACAATCTGCTCTATAACCTGTAGATAGGACACTATGTACAATCTGCTCTATAACCTGTAGATAGGACGCTATGTACAATCTGCTCTATAACCTGTAGATAGGACACTATGTACAATCTGCTCTATAACCTGTAGATAGGACACTACGTACAATCTGCTCTATAACCTGTAGATAGGACACTATGTACAATCTGCTCTATAACCTGTAGATAGGACACTATGTACAATCTGCTCTATAACCTGTAGATAGGACGCTATGTACAATCTGCTCTATAACCTGTAGATAGGACACTATGTACAATCTGTTCTATAACCTGTAGATAGGACGCTATGTACAATCTGCTCCTCCTGCTCTATAACCTGTAGATAGGACACTATGTACAATCTGCTCTATAACCTGTAGCTAGGACACTATGTACAATCTGCTCTATAACCTGTAGATAGGACACTATGTACAATCTGCTCTATAACCTGGAGATAGGACACTAAGTACAATCCACTCTATAACCTGTACATAGGACACTATGTACAATCCGCTCTATAACGTGTAGATAGGACACTATGTACAATCTGCTCCTCCTGCTCTATAACCTGTAGATAGGACACTATGTACAATCTGCTCTATAACCTGTAGATAGGACACTATGTACAATCTGCTCTATAACCTGTAGATAGGACACTATGTACAAACTGCTCTATAACCTGTAGGTAGGACACTATGTACAATCCGCTCTATAACCTGTAGATAGGACACTATGTACAATCCGCTCTATAACCTGTAGATAGGACACTATGTACAATCCGCTCTATAACCTGTAGATAGGACACTATGTACAATCCGCTCTATAACCTGTAGATAGGACACAATGTACAATCCGCTCTATAACCTGTACATAGGACACAATGTACAATCTGCTCTATAACCTGTAGATAGGACAGTATGTACAATCTGCTCTATAACCTGTAGATAGGACGCTATGTACAATCCGCTCTATAACCTGTAGATAGGACACTATGTACAATCTGCTCTATAACCTGTAGATAGGACAGTATGTACAATCTGCTCTATAACCTGTAGATAGGACACTATGTACAATCCGCTCTATAACCTGTAGATAGGACACTGTGTACAATCTGCTCTATAACCTGTAGATAGGACACTATGTACAATCTGCTCTATAACCTGTAGATAGGACGCTATGTACAATCTGCTCTATAACCTGTAGATAGGACACTATGTACAATCCGCTCTATAACCTGTAGATAGGACACTGTGTACAATCTGCTCTATAACCTGTAGATGGGACACTATGTACAATCTGCTCTATAACCTGTAGATAGGACGCTATGTACAATCTGCTCTATAAACTGTAGATAGGACACTATGTACAATCTGCTCTATAACCTGTAGATAGGACACTATGTACAATCTGCTCTATAACCTGGAGATAGGACACTATGTACAATCTGCTCTATAACCTGTAGATCGGACACTATGTACAATCTGCTCTACAACCTGGAGATAGGACACTATGTACAATCTGCTCTATAACCTGGAGATAGGACACTATGTACAATCTGCTCTATAACCTGTAGATAGGACACTATGTACAATCTGCTCTATAACCTGTAGATCGGACACTATGTACAATCTACCTCTATAACCTGTAGATAGGACACTATGTACAATCTGCTCTATAACCTGTAGATGGGACACTATGTACAATCTGCTCTATAACCTGTAGATGGGACGCTATGTACAATCTGCTCTATAACCTGTAGATAGGACACTATGTACAATCTGCTCTACAACCTGTAGATAGGACACTATGTACAATCTGCTCTATAACCTGGAGATAGGACACTATGTACAATCCGCTCTATAACCTGTAGATAGGACACTATGTACAATCTGATCCTCCTGCTCTATAACCTGTAGATAGGACACTATGTACAATCTGCTCTATAACCTGTAGATAGGACACTATGTACAATCTGCTCTATAACCTGTAGATAGGACACTATGTACAATCTGCTCTATAACCTGTAGATAGGACGCTATGTACAATCTGCTCTATAACCTGTAGATAGGACACTATGTACAATCTGCTCTATAACCTGTAGATAGGACACTACGTACAATCTGCTCTATAACCTGTAGATAGGACACTATGTACAATCTGCTCTATAACCTGTAGATAGGACACTATGTACAATCTGCTCTATAACCTGTAGATAGGACGCTATGTACAATCTGCTCTATAACCTGTAGATAGGACACTATGTACAATCTGCTCTATAACCTGTAGATAGGACGCTATGTACAATCTGCTCTATAACCTGGAGATGGAACACTATGTACAATCTGCTCTATAACCGGTAGATAGGACACTATGTACAATCTGCTCTATAACCTGTAGATAGGACGCTATGTACAATCTGCTCTATAACCTGGAGATGGAACACTATGTACAATCTGCCCTATAACCTGTAGATAGGACACTATGTACAATCTGCTCTATAACCTGTAGATCGGACACTATGTACAATCTACTCTATAACCTGTAGATAGGACACTATGTACAATCTGCTCTATAACCTGTAGATGGGACACTATGTACAATCTGCTCTATAACCTGTAGATGGGACGCTATGTACAATCTGCTCTATAACCTGTAGATAGGACACTATGTACAATCTGCTCTACAACCTGTAGATAGGACACTATGTACAATCTGCTCTATAACCTGGAGATAGGACACTATGTACAATCCGCTCTATAACCTGTAGATAGGACACTATGTACAATCTGATCCTCCTGCTCTATAACCTGTAGATAGGACACTACGTACAATCTGCTCTATAACCTGTAGATAGGACACTATGTACAATCTGCTCTATAACCTGTAGATAGGACACTATGTACAATCTGCTCTATAACCTGTAGATAGGACGCTATGTACAATCTGCTCTATAACCTGTAGATAGGACACTATGTACAATCTGCTCTATAACCTGTAGATAGGACACTACGTACAATCTGCTCTATAACCTGTAGATAGGACACTATGTACAATCTGCTCTATAACCTGTAGATAGGACACTATGTACAATCTGCTCTATAACCTGTAGATAGGACGCTATGTACAATCTGCTCTATAACCTGTAGATAAGACACTATGTACAATCTGTTCTATAACCTGTAGATAGGACGCTATGTACAATCTGCTCCTCCTGCTCTATAACCTGTAGATAGGACACTATGTACAATCTGCTCTATAACCTGGAGATGGAACACTATGTACAATCTGCTCTATAACCTGTAGATAGGACACTATGTACAATCTGCTCTATAAACTGTAGATAGGACGCTATGTACAATCTGCTCTATAACCTGGAGATGGAACACTATGTACAATCTGCTCTATAACCTGTAGATAGGACACTATGTACAATCTGCTCTATAACCTGTAGATAGGACACTATGTATAATCTGCTCTATAACCTGTAGATAGGACACTGTGTACAATCTGCTCTATAACCTGTAGATAGGATACTATGTACAATCTGCTCTATAACCTGTAGATAGGACACTATGTACAATCTGCTCCTCTATAACCTGTAGATAGGACACTACGTACAATCTGCTCTATAACCTGTAGATAGGACACTATGTACAATCCGCTCTATAATCTGTAGATAGAACACTATGTACAATCTGTTCTATAACCTGTAGATAGGACACTATGTACAATCTGCTCTATAACCTGTAGATAGGACACTATGTACAATCCGCTCTATAACCTGTAGATAGGACACTATGTACAATCCGCTCTATAACCTGTAGATAGAACACTATGTACAATCCGCTCTATAACCTGTAGATAGGACACTATGTACAATCTGCTCTATAACCTGGAGATGGAACACTATGTACAATCTGCTCTATAACCTGTAGATAGGACACTATGTACAATCCGCTCTATAACCTGTAGATAGGACACTATGTACAATCTGCTCTATAACCTGGAGATGGAACACTATGTACAATCTGCTCTATAACCTGTAGATAGGACACTATGTACAATCCGCTCTATAACCTGTAGATAGGACACTATGTACAATCCGCTCTATAACCTGTAGATAGGAGGCTATGTACAATCTGCTCTATAACCTGTAGATAGGACACTATGTACAATCTGCTCTATAACCTGTAGATAGGACACTATGTACAATCTGCTCTATAACCTGTAGATAGGACACTATGTACAATCTGCTCTATAACCTGTAGATAGGACACTATGTACAATCCGCTCTATAACCTGTAGATAGGACACTATGTACAATCCGCTCTATAACCTGTAGATAGGACACTATGTACAATCCGCTCTATAACCTGTAGATAGAACACTATGTACAATCCGCTCTATAACCTGTAGATAGGACACTATGTACAATCTGCTCTATAACCTGGAGATGGAACACTATGTACAATCTGCTCTATAACCTGTAGATAGGACACTATGTACAATCCGCTCTATAACCTGTAGATAGGACACTATGTACAATCTGCTCTATAACCTGGAGATGGAACACTATGTACAATCTGCTCTATAACCTGTAGATAGGACACTATGTACAATCCGCTCTATAACCTGTAGATAGGACACTATGTACAATCCGCTCTATAACCTGTAGATAGGAGGCTATGTACAATCTGCTCTATAACCTGTAGATAGGACACTATGTACAATCTGCTCTATAACCTGTAGATAGGACACTATGTACAATCCGCTCTATAACCTGAAGATAGGACACTATGTACAATCCGCTCTATAACCTGTAGATAGGACGCTATGTACAATCTGCTCTATAACCTGTAGATAGGACACTATGTACAATCCGCTCTATAACCTGTAGATAGGACACTATGTACAATCTGCTCTATAACCTGTAGATAGGACACTATGTATAATCTGCTCTATAACCTGTAGATAGGACACTATGTACAATCTGCTCTATAACCTGTAGATAGGACACTGTGTACAATCCGCTCTATAACCTGTAGATAGGACACTATGTACAATCTGCTCCTCCTGCTCTATAACCTGTAGATAGGACACTATGTACAATCTGCTCTATAACCTGTAGATAGGACACTATGTACAATCTGCTCCTCTATAACCTGTAGATAGGACACTACGTACAATCTGCTCTATAACCTGTAGATAGGACACTATGTACAATCCGCTCTATAATCTGTAGATAGAACACTATGTACAATCTGTTCTATAACCTGTAGATAGGACACTATGTACAATCTGCTCTATAACCTGTAGATAGGACACTATGTACAATCCGCTCTATAACCTGTAGATAGGACACTATGTACAATCCGCTCTATAACCTGTAGATAGAACACTATGTACAATCCGCTCTATAACCTGTAGATAGGACACTATGTACAATCTGCTCTATAACCTGGAGATGGAACACTATGTACAATCTGCTCTATAACCTGTAGATAGGACACTATGTACAATCCGCTCTATAACCTGTAGATAGGACACTATGTACAATCTGCTCTATAACCTGGAGATGGAACACTATGTACAATCTGCTCTATAACCTGTAGATAGGACACTATGTACAATCCGCTCTATAACCTGTAGATAGGACACTATGTACAATCCGCTCTATAACCTGTAGATAGGAGGCTATGTACAATCTGCTCTATAACCTGTAGATAGGACACTATGTACAATCTGCTCTATAACCTGTAGATAGGACACTATGTACAATCTGCTCTATAACCTGTAGATAGGACACTATGTACAATCTGCTCTATAACCTGTAGATAGGACACTATGTACAATCTGCTCTATAACCTGTAGATAGGACACTATGTACAATCCGCTCTATAACCTGTAGATAGGACACTATGTACAATCCGCTCTATAACCTGTAGATAGGACACTATGTACAATCCGCTCTATAACCTGTAGATAGAACACTATGTACAATCCGCTCTATAACCTGTAGATAGGACACTGTGTACAATCTGCTCTATAACCTGTAGATAGGACACTATGTACAATCTGCTCTATAACCTGTAGATAGGACACTATGTACAATCTGCTCTATAACCTGTAGATAGGACACTATGTACAATCTGCTCTATAACCTGTAGATAGGACACTGTGTACAATCTTCTCTATAACCTGTAGATAGGACACTATGTACAATCCGCTCTATAACCTGTAGATAGGACACTATGTACAATCTGCTCTATAACCTGTAGATAGGACACTATGTATAATCTGCTCTATAACCTGTAGATAGGACACTATGTACAATCTGCTCTATAACCTGTAGATAGGACACTGTGTACAATCCGCTCTATAACCTGTAGATAGGACACTATGTACAATCTGCTCCTCCTGCTCTATAACCTGTAGATAGGACACTATGTACAATCTGCTCTATAACCTGTAGATAGGACACTATGTACAATCTGCTCCTCTATAACCTGTAGATAGGACACTACGTACAATCTGCTCTATAACCTGTAGATAGGACACTATGTACAATCCGCTCTATAATCTGTAGATAGAACACTATGTACAATCTGTTCTATAACCTGTAGATAGGACACTATGTACAATCTGCTCTATAACCTGTAGATAGGACACTATGTACAATCCGCTCTATAACCTGTAGATAGGACACTATGTACAATCCGCTCTATAACCTGTAGATAGAACACTATGTACAATCCGCTCTATAACCTGTAGATAGGACACTATGTACAATCTGCTCTATAACCTGGAGATGGAACACTATGTACAATCTGCTCTATAACCTGTAGATAGGACACTATGTACAATCCGCTCTATAACCTGTAGATAGGACACTATGTACAATCTGCTCTATAACCTGGAGATGGAACACTATGTACAATCTGCTCTATAACCTGTAGATAGGACACTATGTACAATCCGCTCTATAACCTGTAGATAGGACACTATGTACAATCCGCTCTATAACCTGTAGATAGGAGGCTATGTACAATCTGCTCTATAACCTGTAGATAGGACACTATGTACAATCTGCTCTATAACCTGTAGATAGGACACTATGTACAATCTGCTCTATAGCCTGTAGATAGGACACTATGTACAATCTGCTCTATAACCTGTAGATAGGACACTATGTACAATCTGCTCTATAACCTGTAGATAGGACACTATGTACAATCCGCTCTATAACCTGTAGATAGGACACTATGTACAATCCGCTCTATAACCTGTAGATAGGACACTATGTACAATCCGCTCTATAACCTGTAGATAGAACACTATGTACAATCCGCTCTATAACCTGTAGATAGGACACTATGTACAATCTGCTCTATAACCTGTAGATAGGACACTATGTACAATCTGCTCCTCCTGCTCTATAACCTGTAGATAGGACGCTATGTACAACCTGCTCTATAACCTATAGATAGGACACTGTGTACAATCTGCTCTATAACCTGTAGATAGGACACTATGTACAATCTGCTCTATAACCTGTAGATAGGACACTATGTACAATCTGCTCTATAACCTGTAGATAGGACACTATGTACAATCTGCTCTATAACCTGTAGATAGGACACTGTGTACAATCTTCTCTATAACCTGTAGATAGGACACTATGTACAACTGCTCTATAACCTGTAGATAGGACACTATGTCCAATCTGCTCTATAACCTGTAGATAGGACACTATGTACAATCTGCTCCTCCTGCTCTATAACCTGTAGATAGGACGCTATGTACAACCTGCTCTATAACCTATAGATAGGACACTGTGTACAATCTGCTCTATAACCTGTAGATAGGACACTATGTCCAATCTGCTCTATAACCTGTAGATAGGACACTATGTACAATCTGCTCTATAACCTGTAGATAGGACACTATGAACAATCTGCTCTATAACCTGTAGATAGGACACTATGTACAATCTGCTCCTCCTGCTCTATAACCTGTAGATAGGACACTATGTACAATCTGCTCTATAATCTGTAGATAGGACACTATGTACAATCTGCTCTATAACCTGGAGATAGGACACTATGTACAATCTGCTATATAACCTGTAGATAGGACACTATGTACAATCTGCTCTATAACCTGGAGATAGGACACTATGTACAATCTGCTATATAACCTGTAGATAGGACACTATGTACAATCTGCTCTATAACCTGTAGATAGGACACT
The DNA here is from genome assembly GCA_947044405.1 of Leptodactylus fallax. Lineage (NCBI taxonomy): Eukaryota > Metazoa > Chordata > Amphibia > Anura > Leptodactylidae > Leptodactylus > Leptodactylus fallax. Next base: position 313,865 of record CAMRHE010000732.1, on the reverse strand, counting down.
ATGTACAATCTGCTCTATAACCTGTAGATAGGACACTATGTACAATCTGCTCCTCCTGCTCTATAACCTGTAGATAGGACACTATGTACAATCTGCTCTATAACCTGTAGGTAGGACACTATGTACAATCTGCTCTATAACCTGTAGATAGTACACTATGTACAATCTGCTCCTCCTGCTCTATAACCTGTAGATAGGACACTATGTACAATCCGCTCTATAACCTGTAGATAAGACGCTATGTACAAGTCGTCCTGTTTTATACCTTGCTTCTTGCATATCGTACTTTATCTTCATGTGACAGGTTCTTGGTCATAGAAAGCAAAGTAAATGTAATATTTGGGATCCATGGGGCAGTGCCAGGGCTTTTGCCATATGACCGAGTCGGCAGCGTGCATCGGAGCAGTATGGACAGAGGCCTCTGTAAAGGATACTGCACGTTGTAGTGCGGCGGCTTCATTGCTGCTGAAGAATTTCTTTCCTTTCTGAGAATGTCCGCTGTTTGGATCATGACTCCAGTATACATCACTCACTGCTGTATAGATTATTGGGGGGACTGGCATACTCAGGGTCAGAATACAGGGATTCCATCTGATACAAGGGTTAACCCCTTCTTTCCCCTCACATACATAGAGCATGAGCGATACTTACACACATAAAGCAGTGTGGAGATGTAGAAAGCATTGAAGTGGCACACAAGGAGCGACACACACAGCGAGTGCGCAGTGACATAGACGGGATTCCGGCTGGCGCCGCGGGATAGCAATGAGCTACCTGCCCTTTCTACTACAGCCCCTACCACATGCACACCACATAACCACACAAGCTCTCTGCTCAGGGGGGGCCCCACCTGTTTGATAGGAATGGCTCTTCCACTGCCAACACTCTCAGATTTACATTCCGGGGCCCTCTTCTCTCTGTCCACCTCTGCGCCCCTCCGAGACTGGAAGAGAACAAGATACAGGCGCACATTACAATGGTACAGGAGGGAGAACAGCGCGCGCACATACGCTATCAGCGCACAACAGGGCCATCATGCTCTGCCACGGTGTGAAGGGGGCGGGGGACTACACGCAACCAAAAGGGACTTCTGGGGGCACTGCTCATAAATGACATTCAGACATGGGTGAAGGGGGAGAGCAGGGAGTAAACAGATAGAAGTACAGAGATAAGCATGAGGCACTCACACAGGGGGGTGTACAATAGGTATACACACACACCCAGAGCAGAGGAGCACCCACCCACACAGAACCTCAGTAACCCACCCCCGCCTATCCTGTGCGGCAGCAGGAATCCTGCATGGAGACAGGCGTGAAATGTCAACATGCACCAAGGGGACAAGACAGGCAAACGGCTCATTCCAACCAGTTTATTTAGTTACAGACTGTCACCAGAACAAAACTGAAAAATGAAAAGAAGGAATCTGGTACAAAACAGCAGTATAGACAGTAGGTAGTCCGCCATGGAGCTCTGTATGTACAGGTGGAGTTCTGGATAGAGAGCAAGGAAAGAAGTACAAGAGTACATTTACAATCCGCAAAACGCTGGCTCCAGAAAAACTGCTCCCCATGGAGGTACACAGCACAAGGGTTACATTCAGACAGGAAGAAAACAGCAGCATGTCAATTAGATGGGGAAGGGGCGGCTGGGGGTTCCCATGAGGAACCCCACATCCATATCTCCATGTCTTATCCAGGACGAGGCAGGTCCGTGCAGGCTGCAGGGTGGAAAGCAGCTGTCCAACTGAGAAGGTCCCCAGCACTCAGCGCCCCCTGCCCAGGCACGGAGGAGGAGGAGGAGGAGGAGGAGGAGGAGGAGGAGGAAGAGGAAGGGTGTCCCGTATATTTCCGTTCAGTCACTACCCCGCAACAGGGAAGAAGAATGGTTGTAAGGCCACCACTCAGGGGCAGTTGGTAGAGTGAGCAGTCAGATACTTGCGGAGAACAGACACACGACTCTGAGGATGCGGCAGGGGAGCCAGCGGAAGCCTCTGAAACGTCCCAGTCTAGAAAAGGTGAAAGGTTCCAGTAGAGAAAAGGACCAAGTGAGGAGACTCTCACACTGTGATCTTACATATACAGAATGTCAAAATGTATATGGGAGGACAACAGACTCATGAGGTCAAAATGGAGGCACCAAAACCACCTGAAGAAATGCCAGTACATCAGAATTACAACATAGACAACACATGTTATACATATATATATATATATATATATATATATATATATATATACGGGTGAGAGAAGGAGAAGGAGAGCAGGAGGGGGCATAAAACATCAGAGTAGAGGTTGCACCACAGCATTATTGGCTTAGCTCACTGACTATATGGACAGACCTCGGGAATACAGCCAGTACTACAGGCGAACCTGCACAATGGGATGTTACTAGCTCACTGACTATATGGACAGACCTTGGGAATACAGCCAGTACTACAGGTGAACCTGCACAATGGGGTATTACTAGCTCACTGACTCTATGGACAGACCTCGGGAATACAGCCAGTACTACAGGCGAACCTGCACAATGGGATGTTACTAGCTCACTGACTATATGGACAGACCTCGGGAATACAGCCAGTACTACAGGCGAACCTGCACAATGGGGTATTACTAGCTCACTGACTATATGGACAGACCTCGGGAATACAGCCAGTGCTACAGGCGAACCTGCACAATGGGATGTAACTAGCTCACTGACTCTATGGACAGACCTCGGGAATACAGAGAGTAGTACAGGCGAACCTGCACAATGGGGTATTACTAGCTTACTGAGAATATAGACAGACCTCGGGAATACAGCCAGTACTACAGGCGAACCTGCACAATGGGATGTTACTAGCTCACTGACTATATGGACAGACCTCGGGAATACAGCCAGTACTACAGGCGAACCTGCACAATGGGGTATTACTAGCTCACTGATTATATGGACAGACCTCGGGAATACAGCCAGCGCTACAGGCAAAGCTGCACAATGGGGTATTACTAGCTTACTGACTATATGGACAGACCTCGGGAATACAGCCAGTACTACAGGCGAACCTGCACAATGGGATGTTACTAGCTCACTGACTATATGGACAGACCTCGGGAATACAGAGAGTATTACAGGTGAACCTGCACAATGGGGTATTACTAGCTTACTGAGAATATAGACAGACCTCGGGAAAACAACCAGTACTACAGGCGAACCTGCACAATGGGGTATTACTAGCTTACTGACTATATGGACAGACTTCAGGAATACAACCAGTGCTACAGGCGAAGCTGTAAAATGGGATGTTACTAGCTCACTCACTATATGGACAGACCTCGGGAATACAGCCAGTACTACAGGCGAACCTGCACAATGGGGTATTACTAGCTTACTGACTATATGGACAGACCTCGGGAATACAGCCAGCGCTACAGGCAAAGCTGCAAAATGGGGTATTACTAGCTTACTGACTATATGGACAGACCTCGGGAATACAGCCAGTACTACAGGTGAACCTGCACAATGGGGTATTACTAGCTCACTGAGTGTATAGACAGACCTCGGGAATACAATCAGTACTACAGGCGAACCTGCACAATGGGAAGTTACTAGCTCACTGACTATATGGACAAACCTCGGGAATACAGCCAGTACTACAGGCGAACCTGCACAATGGGGTATTACTAGCTCACTGAGTTTATAGAAAGACCTCGGGAATACAGCCAGTGCTACAGGCGAACCTGCACAATGGGAAGTAACTAGCTCACTGACTCTATGGACAGACCTCGGGAATACAGCCAGTACTACAGGCGAACCTGCACAATGGGATGTTACTAGCTCACTGACTATATGGACAGACCTCGGAAATACAGCCAGTACTACAGGCGAACCTGCACAACGGGGTATTACTAGCTTACTGACTATATGGACAGACCTCAGGAATACAACCAATGCTGTAGGCGAAGCTGCAAAATGGGATGTTACTAGCTCACTGACAATATGGACAGACCTCGGGAATACAGCCAGTACTACAGGCGAACCTGCACAATGGGGTATTACTAGCTTACTGAGAATATAGACAGACCTCGGGAATACAACCAGTACTACAGGCGAACCTGCACAATGGGATGTTACTAGCTCACTGACTATATGGACAGACCTCGGGAATACAGCCAGTACTACAGGCGAACCTGTACAATGGGATGTTACTAGCTCACTGACTCTATGGACAGACCTCGGGAATAAAGAGAGTAGTACAGGCGAACCTGCACAATGGGGTATTACTAGCTTACTGAGAATATAGACAGACCTCGGGAATACAGCCAGTACTACAGGCGAACCTGCACAATGGGATGTTACTAGCTCACTGACTATATGGACAGACCTCGGGAATACAGCCAGTACTACAGGCGAACCTGTACAATGGGATGTTATTAGCTCACTGACTCTATGGACAGACCTCGGGAATACAGAGAGTAGTACAGGCGAACCTGCACAATGGGGTATTACTAGCTTACTGAGAATATAGACAGACCTCGGGAATACAACCAGTACTACAGGCGAACCAGCACAATGGGATGTTACTAGCTCACTGACTATATGGACAGACCTCGGGAATACAGCCAGTACTACAGGCGAACCTGCACGATGGGGTATTACTAGCTCACTGACTATATGGACAGACCTCAGGAATACAGCCAGTACTACAGGCGAACCTGCACAATGGGGTATTACTAGCTTACTGAGAATATAGACAGACCTCGGGAATACAACCAGTACTACAGGCGAACCTGCACAATGGGATGTTACTAGCTCACTGACTATATGGACAGACCTCGGGAATACAGCCAGTACTACAGGCGAACCTGTACAATGGGATGTTACTAGCTCACTGACTCTATGGACAGACCTCGGGAATAAAGAGAGTAGTACAGGCGAACCTGCACAATGGGGTATTACTAGCTTACTGAGAATATAGACAGACCTCGGGAATACAACCAGTACTACAGGCGAACCAGCACAATGGGATATTACTAGCTCACTGACTATATGGACAGACCTCGGGAATACAGCCAGTACTACAGGCGAACCTGCACGATGGGGTATTACTAGCTCACTGACTATATGGACAGACCTCGGGAATACAGCCAGCGCTACAGGCAAAGCTGCAAAATGGGGTATTACTAGCTTACTGACTATATGGACAGACCTCGGGAATACAGCCAGTACTACAGGTGAACCTGCACAATGGGGTATTACTAGCTTACTGAGAATATAGACAGACCTCGGGAATACAGCCAGTACTACAGGCGAACCTGCACAATGGGATGTTACTAGCTCACTGACTATATGGACAGACCTCGGGAATACAGCCAGTACCACAGGCGAACCTGTACAATGGGGTATTACTAGCTCACTGACTATATGGACAGACCTCGGGAATACAGCCAGTACTACAGGCGAACCTGCACAATGGGGTATTACTAGCTCACTGACTATATGGACAGACATCAGGAATACAACAAGTACTACAAGCGATCCTGCACAATGGGATGTTACTAGCTCACTGACTATATGGACAGACCTCAGGAATACAACCAGTACTACAGGCGAACCTGGACGATGGGATGTTACTAGATCACTGACTATATGGACAGACCTCAGGAGTACAGCCAGTGCTACAGGCGAACCTGCACAATGGGGTATTACTAGCTCACTGACTATATGGACAGACATCAGGAATACAACCAGTACTACAGGCGAACCTGCATGATGGGATGTTACTAGGTCACTGACTATATGGACAGACCTCAGGAGTACAGCCAGTGCTACAGGCAAACCTGCACAATGGGATGTTACCAAGCTCACTGACAATATGGACAGACCTCAGGAATACAACCATTACTACAGGTGAACCTGCACAATGGGGTATTACTAGCTCACTGAGTGTATAGACAGACCTGAGGAATACAGCCAGTACTACAGATGAACATGCACAATGGGATGTTACTAGCTCACTGACTATATGGACAGACCTCGGGAATACAGCCAGTACTACAGGCGAACCTGCACAATGGGGTATTACTAGCTCACTGACTCTATGGACAGACCTCAGGAGTACAGCCAGTACTACAGGCGAACTTGCACAATGGGATGTTACTAGTTCAATGACTATATAGACAGACCTTGAGAATACAGCCAGTACTACAGGCGAACCTGCACAATGGGATGTTACTAGCTCACTGACTATATGGACAGACATCAGGAATACAACCAGTACTACAAGCGATCCTGCACAATGGGGTTTTACTAGATCACTGACTATATGGACAGACCTCGTGAATACAGCCAGTACTACAGGCGAACCTGCACAATGGGGTATTACTAGCTTACTGACTATATGGACAGACCTCGGGAATACAGCCAGTGCTACAGGCGAACCTGCACAATGGGGTATTACTAGCTCACTGACTCTATGGACAGACCTCGGGAATACAACCAGTACTACAGGTGAACCTGCACAATGGGATGTTACTAGCTCACTGACTATATGGACAGACCTCGGGAATACAGCCAGTGCTACAGGCGGACCTGCACAATGGGATGTTACTAGCTCACTGAGAAAATAGACAGACCTCAGGAATACAGCCAGTACTACAGGCAAACCTGCACAATAGGTTATTACTATCTCACTGACTATATGGACAGACTTCGGGAATACAGCCAGTACTACAGGCGAACCTGCACAATGGGGTATTACTAGCTCACTGACTATATGGACAGACCTCAGGAATACAGCCAGTACTACAGGCAAAGCTGCACAATGGGATGTTACTAGCTCACTGACTATATGGACAGACCTCGGGAATACAACCAGTACTACAGGCGAACCTGCACAATAGGATGTTACTAGCTCACTGACTATATGGACAGACCTCGGGAATACAACCAGTACTACAGGCGAACCTGCACAACAGGATGTTTCTAGCTCACTCACTATATGGACAGACCTCGGGAATACAACCAGTACTACAGGTGAACCTGCACAATGGGGTATTACTAGCTCACTGACTATATGGACAGACCTCGGGAATACAACCAGTACTACAGGTGAACCTGCACAATGGGGTATTACTAGCTCACTGACTATATGGACAGACCTCGGGAATACAACCAGAACTACAGGCGAACCTGCACAACAGGATGTTTCTAGCTCACTGACTATATGGACAGACCTCGGGAATGCAACCAGTACTACAGGTGAACCTGCACAATGGGGTATTACTAGCTCACTGAGTGTATAGACAGACCTCGGGAATACAACCAGTACTACAGGTGAACCTGCACAATGGGGTATTACTAGCTCACTGACTATATGGACAGACCTCGGGAATACAACCAGAACTACAGGCGAACCTGCACAACAGGATGTTTCTAGCTCACTGACTATATGGACAGACCTCGGGAATGCAACCAGTACTACAGGTGAACCTGCACAATGGGGTATTACTAGCTCACTGAGTGTATAGACAGACCTCAGGAATACAGTCAGTGCTACATGAGAACCTGCACAATAGGATGTTACTAGCTCACTGACTATATGGACAGACCTCGGGAATACAACCAGTACTACAGGTGAACCTGCACAATGGGGTATTACTAGCTCACTGAGTGTATAGCCAGACCTCAGGAATACAGTCAGTGCTACAGGAGAACCTGCACAATGGGATGTTACTAGCTCACTGACTATATCTATAAAATGCAAAACGGGATTCAGGATCTTCAGGGTTTCAGATCACTCTGTGTGTTGGGAGGAAATATGGAGGGGAATTGCTCGAGAAGAGGAGTAGAGAGAGGTTAAGACAGAGAGGCATAAGGTGAGTTAGGGTGGGGAGAGAGGCAATGTGGAGCAGAGTGAGGAGAGGGGTAATGTGGAGCAGGGTGAGGAGAGGGGTAATGTGGAGTAGGGTGAGGCGAAGAGAAACATGGAGAGACAAACTCTTCATACTCACAGCTTGTCAACAATAAGCATGAATACATAGGAGAGTTTGATAGAGAAAGAGTGAGAGAGAATCTGGGGTCCCGGCCTAAAAGACACTGAGTATTTACCCCACAGTAAGGCACAGAACATTACTAGACGAGGAGCTGCCCCAGTGGCAGTTTCAAAGCGAAACTATCTGAGGGGCTGCCCATGGTCAGGCACAGACCACCAGTATCAGAGGGATAGCCAAATGATTAGAGCACCAATCTCTGTGGGCCTGCCCTAGGATCAGGCACAGACCACCAATCTCTGCCCCCAGTCAGGAGATTAGTTGAGGGACTACCCTATGGTAAGGTGCAGAGCACTATTATCGGAGAAGCAATCCCACGGTAAGGCACAAAGTACCACTATCAGAGGAGCTGCCCCATGGTTTGAAGGAGAGCATCACTATCAAAGGGACAGCCCATGGTCAAGTGCAGAGCACCTCTATCCAAGGGACAGTCCATGGTCAGGCACAGAGCACCTCTATCCGAGGGACAGTCCATGGTCAGGCACAGAGCACCTCTATCCGAGGTACAACCCATGGTCAGGCACAGAGCACCTCTATCGGAGGTACAACCCATGGTAAGGCACAGAGCACCTCTATCGGAGAGACAACCCATGGTCAGGCACAGAGCATCTCTATCGGAGAGACAACCCATGGTAAGGCACAGAGCACCTCTACCGGAGGGAAAGTCCATGGTCAGGCACAGAGCATCACTATCGGAGGGACAGCCCATGGTCAGGCACAGAGCATCACTCTCTTTTTCTTAGTGCTCTGCTCTACAGTGGAGGAGAGAGAGAGGAGTCTGGAGGAGAGAGAGTGAGAGAGAGAGAGAGAGAGAGAGAGAGGAGTCTGGAGGGAGAGAGAGAGGAGTCTGGAGGGAGAGAGAGAGAGAGGAGTCTGGAGGAGAGAGAGAGAGGAGTCTGGAGGAGAGAAAGACAGAAGTCTGGAGGAGAGAGAGAGGAGTCTGGAGGGAGAGAGAGAGAGAGAGGAGTCTGGAGGAGAGAAAGACAGAAGTCTGGAGGGGGAGAGAGAGGAGTCTGGAGGAGAGAAAGACAGAAGTCTGGAGGGGGGAGAGAGAGGAGTCTGGAGGGGGAGAGAGAGAGGAGTCTGGAGGGGGAGAGAGAGAGGAGTCTGGAGGGGGAGAGAGAGAGGAGTCTGGAGGGGGAGAGAGAGAGGAGTCTGGAGGGGGAGAGAGAGAGGAGTCTGGAGGGGGAGAGAGAGGAGTCTGGAGGGGGAGAGAGAGGAGTCTGGAGGGGGAGAGAGAGGGAGTCTGGAAGGGGAGAGAGAGGAGTCTGGAGGGGGAGAGAGAGAGGGAGTCTGGAGGGGGAGAGAGAGAGGAGTCTGGAGGGGGAGAGAGAGAGGAGTCTGGAGGGGGAGAGAGAGAGGGAGTCTGGAGGAGAGAGAGGATTCTGGAGGGAGAGAGAGGGAGGAGTCTGGAGGGAGAGAGAGGAGTCTGGAGGGAGAGAGAGAGAGAGGAGTCTGGAGGGAGAGAGAGAGAGGGGAGTCTGGAGGGGGAGAGAAAGAGAGGAGTCTGGAGGAGAGAGAGGATTCTGGAGGGAGAGAGAGGGAGGAGTCTGGAGGGAGAGAGAGAGAGAGGAGTCTGGAGGGAGAGAGAGAGAGAGGAGTCTGAGGGAGAGGGAGAGAGAGGAGTCTGGAGGGTGAGAGAGAGAGGAGTTTGGAGGGGGAGAGAGAGAGAGAGAGAGGAGTGTGGAGGGAGAGAGAGAGAGGAGTCTGGAGGAAGAGAGAGAGAGGAGTCTGGAGGAGAAAGAGAGAAGAGTCTGGAGGAGAGAGAGAGCAGTCTGGAGGGGGAGAGAGAGAGAGAGAGGAGTCTGGAGGAGAGAGAGGAGTCTGGAGGGAGAGAGCGAGAGGGGAGTCTGGAGGAGAGAGAGAGAGGAGTCTGGAGGGGGAGAGAGAGAGAGAGAGAGAGGAGTCTGAAGGGGAGAGAGAGAGAGGAGTGTGGAGGGGGGAGAGAGAGAGAGAGAGGAGTCTGGAGGGGGAGAGAGAGGAGTCTGGAGGGGGAGAGAGAGGAGTCTGGAGGGGGAGAGAGAGGAGTCTGGAGGGGGAGAGAGAGGAGTCTGGAGGGGGAGAGAGAGGAGTCTGGATGGGGAGAGAGAGGAGTCTGGAGGGGGAGAGAGAGAGGAGTCTGGAGGGGGAGAGCGAGAGGGGGGTCTGGAGGAGAGAGAGAGAGGAGTCTGGAGGGAGGGAGAGAGAGAGAGAGAGAGAGGAGTCTGGAGATAGAGAGAGAGAAGTTTGGAGGGAGAGAGAGGAGTCTGGAGGGAGGAGAGAGAGAGAGGAGTCTGGAGGGAGAGAGAGAGGAGTCTGGAGGGGAAGAGAGAGAGGAGTCTGGAGGGGAAGAGAGAGAGGAGTCTGGAGGAGAGAGAGAGGGGGAGTCTGGAGGGGGAGAGAAAGAGAGGAGTCTGGAGCAGAGAGAGAGGAGTCTGGAGGGAGAGAGAGAGAGGGAGTCTGGAGGGAGAGAGAGAGAGGAGTCTGGAGGGAGAGAGAGAGAGAGGAGTCTGGAGGGAGAGAGAGAGAGAGAGAGGAGTCTGGAGGGGGAGAGAGAGAGAGGAGTCTGGAGGGGGAGAGAGAGAGAGGAGTCTGGAGGGAGAGAGAGAGAGAGGGGTCTGGAGGGAGAGAGAGAGTGAGAGAGAGAGAGGAGTCTGGAGGGAGAGAGAGAGAGAGAGAGAGAGAGAGAGAGAGAGGAGTCTGGAGGGGGAGAGAGAGAGGAGTCTGGAGGGGAAGAGAGAGAGGAGTCTGGAGGGGAAGAGAGAGAGGAGTCTGGAGGGAGAGAGAGGAGTCTGGAGGGAGAGAGAGAGGAGTCTGGAGGAGAGAGAGAGAGGAGTCTGGAGGGAGAGAGAGAGAGCAGTCTGGAGGGAGAGAGAGAGAGAGGAGTCTGGAGGGAGAGAGAGGAGTCTGGAGGGAGAGAGAGAGGAGTCTGGAGGGAGAGAGAGAGGAGTCTGGAGGAGAGAGAGGAGTCTGGAGGAGAGAGAGGAGTCTGGAGGAGAGAGAGGAGTCTGGAGGAGAGAGAGGAGTCTGGAGGAGAGAGAGGAGTCTGGAGGAGAGAGAGAGAGGAGTCTGGAGGGAGAGAGAGAGAGAGAGAGGGACTCTGGAGGGAGAGAGAGAGAGGAGTGTGGAGAGAGAGAGAGAGAGAGAGAGAGAGAGAGAGAGAGAGAGAGAGAGAGAGTGTGGAGAGAGAGAGAGAGGGAGGGAGGGAGGAGGGAGAGAGAGAGAGAGAGAGAGAGAGAGAGGAGTCTGGAGAGAGAGAGAGGAGTCTGGAGGGAGAGAGAGAGGAGTCTGGAGGGAGAGAGAGAGAGAGGAGTCTGGAGGGGGAGAGAGAGAGAGGAGTCTGGAGGGGGAGAGAGAGAGAGGAGTCTGGAGGGAGAGAGAGAGAGGAGTCTGGAGGGAGAGAGAGAGAGGAGTCTGGAGGGAGAGAGAGAGAGGGAGTCTGGAGGGAGAGAGAGAGGAGTCTGGAGGAGAGAGAGAGAGGAGGTTTGGAGGAGAGAGAGAGAGGAGTCTGGAGGGAGAGAGAGGAGTCTGGAGGGGGAGAGAGAGAGGAGTCTGGAGGGAGAGAGAGAGAGAGGAGTCAGGGAGGGAGAGAGAGAGAGAGAGAGGGAGGGAGCCGGGGGGAGAGAGAGAGAGGAGTCTGGAGGGAGAGAGAGAGAGGAGTCTGGAGGGAGAGAGAGAGAGAGGAGTCTGGAGGGAGAGAGAGAGAGGAGTCTGGAGGAGAGAGAGAGAGGAGTCTGGAGGAGAGAGAGAGAGGAGTCTGGAGGAGAGAGAGAGAGGGTGGAGGAGAGAGAGAGAGAGGAGTCTGGAGGGGGGAGAGAGAGAGAGAGAGAGAGAGGAGTCTGGAGGGGGGAGAGAGGGGAGTCTGAAAGGAGAGGGAGAGGGGAGACTGGAGTAGGGAGAGAGAGAGAGAGAGGGGGGAGCCTGGAGGGGGGAGAGAGAGAGAGAGGAGTCTGGAGGGAGAGAGAGAGGAGTCTGGAGGGAGAGATGGAGGAGTCTGGAGGGAGAGAGAGAGAAGGAGTCTGGAGGAGAGAGAGGAGTCTGGAGGAGAGAGAGGAGTCTGGAGGAGAGAGAGAGGAGTCTGGAGGGGAGAGAGAGAGAGGAGTCTGGAGGGAGAGAGAGAGGAGTCTGGAGGGGAGAGAGAGAGGAGTCTGGAGGGAGAGAGAGAGGAGTCTGGAGGGAGAGAGAGAGGAGTCTGGAGGAGAGAGAGAGAGAGGAGTGGAGGGGGGAGAGAGAGAGAGACAGAGAGAGTAGTCTGGAGGGAGAGAGAGAGGGGAGTCTGAAAGGAGAGAGAGAGGGGAGTCTGGAAGGAGAGAGAGAGAGGGAGTCTGGAAGAGAGAGAGAGAGGAGTCTGGAGGGAGAGAGAGAGAGAGAGGAGTGTGGAGGAGAAAGAGAGGAGTCTGGAGGGAGAGAGAGAGGAGGTCTGGAGGAGAGAGAGTGAGGAGTCTGGAGGAGAGAGAGAGAGGAGTCTGGATGAGAGAGAGAGAGAGGAGTCTGGAGGGAGAGAGAGAGAGGAGTCTGGAGGGAGAGAGAGAGGGGAGTCTGAAAGGAGAGAGAGGGGAGACTGGAGGGAGGGAGAGAGAGAGAGAAAGGGGGGAGCCTGGAGGGGGGAGAGAGAGAGAGGAGTCTGGAGGGAGAGAGAGAGAGAGGAGTCTGGAGGGAGAGAGAGAGAGAGGGAGTCTGGAGGGAGAGAGAGAGAAGGAGTCTGGAGGAGAGAGGAGTCTGGAGGAGAGAGAGGGGGTCTGGAGGAGAGAGAGGAGTCTGGAGGAGAGAGAGGAGTCTGGAGGAGAGAGAGAGGAGTCTGGAGGAGAGAGAGGAGTCTGAAGGGGGGAGAGAGAGAGGAGTCTGGAGGGAGAGAGAGAGGGAGTCTGGAGGAGAGAGAGAGGAGTCTGGAGGGGAGAGAGAGAGAGGAGTCTGGAGGGGAGAGAGAGAGAGGAGTCTGGAGGAGAGAGAAAGAGGGGAGTCTGGAGGGGGAGAGAGAGACAGAGAGAGTAGTCTGGAGGGAGAGAGAGAGAGGGGGAGTCTGAAAGGAGAGAGAGAGGTGAGTCTGGAAGGAGAGAGAGAGAGGGGAGTCTGGAGGGAGAGAGAGAGAGGAGTCTGGAGGGAGAGAGAGAGAGGGAGTCTGGAGGGAGAGAGAGGGGAGTCTGGAGGGAGAGAGAGAGAGAGAGAGAGAGGGGGGAGTCTGGAGGGGAAGAGAGAGAGAGGGAGTCTGGAGGGAGAGAGAGGGGAGTCTGAAGGACTTGTATGGGGGGCTCGGACGAAATAGTTGTTGGACAAATGAGTGTTCAACAGGTTGCAATCCTAGATGTCCACAATAGATGGGAATGTTCTTGCCACATTTTCATTGTGACAGAATAAATACATCAGACAAGATCAGAAAAGGGAGGTTTGTCAGACCATAGTATGTTCTGTACACTGGTCTTACGGCTCGTATTTTCTGTATTTGAAGGGATTTTCTAGAGCACATTTTCTCATCTGTAGTCCTCCTGTGGTAATTCCTGATGTTCTGGCAACACATATATCACCTGTAAAATAACATGGAAACCCTCCCAGACAACATAACTTGAGGATCAGAGTTGAGACACTGTTCTAGATCCTCTGAATCTGCCTAGCCATTAATAACCTGCCATTGGGAATGAGCAGAATTATGGTGTAAAAGTGTCAAATCTGCTCTCTGGGAGGAACAGACAGAGCCTTGACCCCATCTTAAACAACATCTGACGGGGTCTTCCAGGAGCCCTTCTACCTCTTCTCACACCATTTTCAATATATTGGGGGTCCACTGTCACCTAATACCATTTCTGTCACACTAAGGATTAAATCTGGAATCCTGGACAACCACCAATGGGGACTATTTAAGACAACCTTGCAATCGTGAACTACCTTCAGGTCACTACAGTAATTTCCTAAAGGGCGGGAATCTCTTGCGTCTTTTTAACACTTTATGCCACGTGCACCTATTTCATGACTTTTACACAAGGTTTGTCATTTTGCTTTTTATGATGGGGAAGTGGGTGTGGCTTATCTAGAGTAACATGTTACAATGAATTTATAATGTGCACCTTTGAACTGCCCCTCACTACATGGGCTCTGTAAAAGACTCAAAATATCTGACAGTGGTGGAATCAGAATTTTTTCTGGAGGTTAATTTGTGCATAAAACTACACCACAAAACTAGAAAAGTGCAAAAAGGACACAAAAAACACCCCCCCATCATCTTGTAGTGGAGCCGGGCCGCTCGGCTTGGGTGGCTGCTCCCATACTAAACTGCTACATTTTAAAGGCAGTAAATTTAGGGAAAAAAAAACAGTAAAAAAAATGTGCAAGAAACAAGGACCATACGAGAAGACGCCATACTTGTGACTGCGCTGGTGGAAAGTCTATCCAGGGATTGTATGTATTATTAGGGAGGAACTTAATGTGAAGACATTGTGGAGGAATTTGTATTTTTTCTCTCTCTCTCTCTTTCTCCATCTCATTGCCGATGATGAAGACGACTGGGAGTTGTCAGGAATGATGTTGTCAGATAACAGTTTGACTTTCATCAATCACAAAATACATAAAGATAAGTCACAGGGTTCTGGTGAAGACAACATCACATTCCTCATTGCGGATAGGAGCACGCCATATCCTCACTCTACCCCATCACTATAGTCCTAGATGAACAAGTCCGTCTCCTTATGGTTGGTCTACATGGTCTTTATGTTGTTTTTATGTAAACTCTTGTGTCCTGTTCATCCTGTATCCCAGACTGTACCTGCCCACTTCTGACACTCATGTACCTCGTGCACACTCATGTACTCATGGATCTTCCATCATCAACTCAGACTGTCTTCTAGGTCAGTCGGAATGAATTTTTCTTACCATCTCTGGACTAGGTTATTTATTGCTAAGCAAAGACATCACCTCTTGAGCTGAGATCCTGAGTATAGAGATGACTCGACAGGCTCAAATCTGGATAACTCCTGGCTAGTTCTAGTATCTCTTGTGAATCAATGGCTTTATAGTCATCAGGGTTCATGGCATTCTATAGTATTAGGTTTCCATACGGTCTTACGTTAGCTTAGGTTACTCATCTTGATCTTGGGCTCAGAGCTGGACCACTTCTGGCTTGTTCTAGTATCTCTTGTGAATCAATGACTTTATAGTCATCAGGGTTCATGGCATTCTATAGTATTAGGTTTCCATACGGTCTTACGTTAGCTTAGGTTACTCATCTTGATCTTGGGCTCAGAGCTGGACCACTTCTGGCTTGTTCTAGTATCTCTTGTGAATCAATGACTTTATAGTCATCAGGGTTCATGGCATTCTATAGTATTAGGTTTCCATACGGTCTTACGTTAGCTTAGGTTACTCATCTTGATCTTGGGCTCAGCGCTGGACCACTTCTGGCTAGTTCTAGTATCTCTTGTGAATCAATGGCTTTATAGTCATCAGGGTTCATGGCATTCTATAGTATTAGGTTTCCATACGGTCTTACGTTAGCTTAGGTTACTCATCTTGATCTTGGGCTCAGCGCTGGACCACTTCTGGCTAGTTCTAGTCTCTCTTGTGAATCAATGGCTTTATAGTCATCAAGGTTCATGGCATTCTATAGTATTAGGTTTCCATACGGTCTTACGTTAGCTTAGGTTACTCGTCTTGATCTTGGGCTCAGCGCTGGACCACTTCTGGCTCGTTCTAGACTCTGTTGTGAATCAATGACTTTATAGTCATCAGGGTTCATGGCATTCTATAGTATTAGGTTTCCATACGGTCTTACGTTAGCTTAGGTTACTCGTCTTGATCTTGGGCTCAGCGCTGGACCACTTCTGGCTCGTTCTAGACTCTCTTGTGAATCAATGACTTTATAGTCATCAGGGTTCATGGCATTCTATAGTATTAGGTTTCCATACGGTCTTACGTTAGCTTAGGTTACTCATCTTGATCTTGGGCTCAGAGCTGGACCACTTCTGGATAGTTCTAGGCTCTCTTGTTAATCAAAGGCTTTCCATTAGGTTTCCATAGAGTCTGACGTCAGCATAGGTTACTCCCCTCATTCATGGGTTTCAGTATCCGATATCTAGAGCTAGGGGAGGGTTACAGAGGATGATGTGTAGGAGGACCGAACAGCTGGTGTTGGTAAGGTCACAGAGCTAGACTCGGTTCAATAAACATCACATATCAGGAGGAAAACATTACTTCTGTGTGAGGTCTGGTTGTAATGACATAGCTAGTGCTAGCTTGGACCTCAATGCCTCCTCTGGTGTGCTCACACAGGTTTGCCTATACACCATTCTTTGGTGACTGTGGATGAACATGCTCTTGTTTCAGGATAGTTTTCATATCCTCCCTATGTCCTGCCAGATATGGGCCATCTTCTATGGTCTTCTGTCTCTCTAGAGTTCAGTAAGTCGGTGTCTGTCAGTCTCGTATGTGCCTAGCTCTGTCAGCACCTCAGATCTGGAGTGATAATCCCCCCCCCACATTCTAGATCACCACCTCATATCCTGAGTGATCAGTCTCCCACCATTCCAGATCACCTCCTTAGATCCTAAGTGATCAGTTCTAGATCTGTTGGCCCTTCTCCCTATGCTGTTGAGCACACAACATTTCAATGCTCTCATTCACGTGTTTCTGATTTACCTGGAGTCAGCCTCTTTCATGCTTCTGTCTTATTTCAAGGCTTGAACCTCACATATTCTGCCTGCTCAAGAAGAAGCGGATGTGATCTGCCCCATCTTTCGATAGTACTCACTGTAAAGATGTTGGAGCGACGCTTGCTTTGCTTTCGGATTGGGGTTGGTGTACTGGAGGCTGCAATGGTCTCAATACGTAGCTCACGTTGGCTTATACTGGGTGTGGAGGGGACAGAGGATGAATAATCACTGAACGTTCCTCCACCATTAGTAGCCTAAGAAGAAAAAGAAGGGTTAAACATCATGGAGTCTCACAGTCTGATATATAGATGAGAGGACCTACAACATGGAGTATGGGCCTGTGTAATACACTGCAGTCATGGTCACATGACTGTTATATAGCTCATGAGCCTGGTATTGCACAGCAGTCATGTCTCCCGCTCTTGGACTGGTGCGTTGGGGCTCCTCACTTGGCTATCTCCACTCTCAGACACATCTAGAGCAGCACATCTTAGTCTCATCCACCACAGTGCACTTCCAGTGTGATGGTGATCCCTTCTCGTGCCTAATTCTCTGTAAAAAGTATCCAGACATGAAGGAATCGGTCTTAACCCCTTAGCTACCGCTCACTGTCTTTTGATGCTGAAATGACTACTATGGAGGTCACCACACATCATGGCCAATATAGCTAGGACAAGTCCTCCGCTATGGCCACCTACACGCTGCCTCTTCTTTTCTGGGGTCACAATGTGCAGCCTGAACTGCAGCATAAGGTTGGGGGGGGGGGTGTCACACATCATACATGGTCTTCTACCTACCTGATTAATGTGCATGGATGGGATGGTGGCTGCAGAAACTGAGGAATGGCTTGGAGAATTGGGCAGCGACTTGCAGGGACCAATGGAAAGCTGCTGCTTCTTCCGGATAGCTACAACCTTCTGAGCCACTGGACCGAGTGATGGGCACCGGGAAAAAGAGAGAGAGTTAGAAAATACACTGGGGGGGAACAACAAGGAGGGGTATATGAGGAGGGATATAAAGGGAATGGGGATGACTGTTACATAGGGGGAGGGGTATGAGGATGTATACAGGGAAGGGTATAAAGCATATATATATATGAGAAGGGTTATACAGGGAGGGGTATAAAGGACATATCTGGGGAGGGCTATACAGTGTAGGGAGGGGTAGAAAGGGTCAGTATTGGGGAATGATAGAAAGACACCACTTAGGGCCACCTCACCATCCTGGAAGACGCGCTCCACATTCAGACCATAGGTGGCGCACGTCTCATAATAGGTGCAGCGCTTCAGGTCATTGGACAGTTTCCGTGCTCGGGAGTCGTCTATAACCCGCGGGTTGGTTGCACTGATGGCATCTGAGGAGATGAAGAAGAGAATTATTTGATAAGTCAATGCCTCTAGAGCGATGTATTAAGCTCCTCCCCTATCTCTATATGATGTCCTCTATAATTATGGTTAGTGTGATGGTGACGCGGCGAGAGATGGTATGACCCGATACCTTGAGTTATAGCACATCAAATCCACAGATGGAGCCACCATTGGCGTGGGAGTGCTTAGGGAGGTGCTGGAGACTGCTGTTATATGGTCAGCGCTGCCTGTTACATCTGGTCCTGGTTATTCGCACCCACTACTTCTCCCTGCCGTCCTGATTCTCCCCAGATCTCTCTGCACTGAGGTCTGGGGCCCTCGCTGGGCTCTTCCTGCAGCAGGTTTTTATCCAGGAATTTATCTGAGGTGTATCCACTGCAGTGAAGTGTGAGGCTTTTACTGCCACCACCATGCTTTATGGCGGCATAAACTCGCTTTCCCAAACCGTGCGGTGGAATTCCCACAGTCAGAACAAACTGGTAACATCCAAGACTGTGCTAAGGATCCATTAAACCCCTTAAGGACCCAGCTCAAAACCACCTTAAGGACCTGCCTAATTTTACAAATCTGACGTGTGTCACTTGATGTGGTAATAACTTTATCTTATCAAACGGATTCTGAGATTGTTTTTTCATGACACACATTGTACTTCATGCCAGCGATAAATTTTGGTTGATATGTTATGTGTTTGATTGTGAAAAAATAGGAAATTTGGTGACAATTTGGAAAAAAATGCAGTTTTCAAACTTTTGAAATTACATGCCTTTCATATAGCTAGTCAGACTAGCCATTTACTTCATAAACCTCATTCACCAGATCTCGGCTTTATGTTGGCATCAAACTTTAATCTCCCTTCATTTTTTTCATTTAAGTCTTACAAGTCAAATTTTCCAAATTTTCTAAAATATTTCCATCATTCTAGGCACCGGTCCTGTTCTGACGGGACCCTGAAAGGCCTCACTAATAGAAACCCCCATAAATCTACCCATTCTGAAAACTGCTCCCCTGAAATAATTCAGAACAGCATTTAGGAAGTTTATTAACCCTTTTAACACTTCACAGCAATTAAAACAAAATGGAGGTCAAATTTACACTTTTCTGTCAATAATATATTCATAGCCCTAGAATTTACATATTCATAAAGGGTTAAAAGGAGAAAATGTAATACAGTTAGGTGCAGAAATATTTGGAGTGTGACAAGTTTAGGCATTGGAGATGTTTACCGGTTCTATAACCAATCTGGGCTTATAGTGCAGACTCTGAGCTGTACCCTGAGGATCTTCACATCCTAATTGGAGGAAGGGTTCAGGAATTACAGCTCTGTAATATGGAGCTGCCTCTTTTTTAAAGAGGACCTTTCACGTCCTCAGGCACATGCGGTTTTACATACCGCTAGAAAGCCGACAGCGCGCTGAATTCAGAGCACTGTCGGCTTTCCCGGTAAGTGCCCCGGGGCTGGAGATATCGGTTTACTGTCACAAGGACGTTCCTGACAGTCTAGCTGCGCTGTGAGGAACGACCTCCCCGACAGTTCTCGTTCATAGACTTGTACTGGGGGGGAGGTCCAGTACATGTATATATGTAAATGTAACCAGAAAAGAAGGTCCAGTCCTAGAAGGTTCCGGAAATGTGTCTTATAGAAAATATTCAGAGACTTCCATCTATATTTATACCAATTCTAACTAAAATGGAGATTACTAGAATAAAAAAAAAAAAAAAAAGATCAGGCCCTGAGGTCAGAGAACAAAGGGGCTGATGCTGGTTAGGGGGCTTATTCTCTAATCAGTGGCCAGTGGGGGGAGACAATAAAGGGGAAGGTAGAAGAAGGGATGGAGGGAGATGCCAGGAGGAACAGCACAGGTACTGATCACAATCCCGGAGCAGGGCAGTAACCATCTTGTCTGCACGATGGGGGGTGGCGCCACTGCACGCCCCCTGATGCCCGGCAGGGACTGGCGCTATATATCGCACAAATCACTGGATTTGATTAGCCAATAGCAGCAATTACCATGGCTGGAGGAGAACCCCCCCACCCCCGACTATGGTGCCAGGATTGTTTGCTGTCCTAAAGCAGTCCTCGAGGGGAACACAGTGACCCCTGACCTTTGCCCCGTACTATTACGATGTGTTGACATTAGGGGTTAAAAACAACAATGGACGCGCATTCATGGAATAGAGGTCAACTCTCCGACATGTCCAAAAACTCCCGTTAGACTTTTTGCTGGGATCTCCTCATTTCTGGTGGTTGTCTCTTCAGAGCTTTCCTCCCTCACTATCGCCCCCTAACCTCGCAGCTGGATCACCTTCATTTGACGGATGACAGAACTTGCGGCCACTTCTAGGGCTGTCCTCATATGGGGGCAGTTACCTCCATGTATCCAGCTGTCACTATGAGGACTTCTCACACCCTCCATTGGTCAGTCATGGTCAGGGACTGGGCAGAGATTCTTCCCTTTATGCTGCTAGGTAACTCTTAAAGGGATGGTCCAAGATTTATTCTCCTGATCTGCCTCTGGCATGTGTCTTGTATAAGATGGCAAGCTGGCAATAACTCCTCAAATGTCATGCTGGGACAAGCTGAAAACATGTGAGAGGAAAATGCAGGAACTAATCTGCAAAAACTGCATGATAGTGTGAACAAGGAGTAGAATCTCTAAGAAAGATCTCATCCTACTCAGTACGGGCGAATGGAAGCTGAGAAAGTGGCCAAAGAGAATTTCTCATCGCACCCCATCACTATTATTGGCAATGTCTCTCATAACCAGCATCAACTAGTATTTCCCTCATCCAGTTCCTGCAGTATGTCCTCACAAGAAGCCACCGCTCTGGCCATCATCATTGGTGCCCAGATGTCAAGGAAATCAATAACTGAAGATAAAGCTGGGCCCGGCAGCCTATAGAAAAGGGAACCGTCCTGCTAGGTTTTGCTGCATACTTGGGTTCATCCTTCCTGGCTCTTGTCCAGTTTCTTTTGACTTGACTGCCAGTCCTGACCTCGGCCTTGTTGCTGACATGCCGTCAGACTGTCTGCCTCATTCTGCTTGTACTTCTAGGTGTACTTCTAGGAGGAGGAGGAGGAGGAAGAAGAAGAAGAAGAAGAAGTACTCCTCCTTTGGAGATCGGTATCTGCTAAAGTCTAGACTAGGAGGATGATAAATCTGCACTTGAATCTCTCCAGTCACAGACTAAATCCATAGTAAGTCCATCGTGGCCATGTCGTCTTATGATAGAGATGAATCCCGCAGTGGACGACCTTTCCACCATATTAGGCTGCTGTCCACATCTCTCCCAATCCCTTGTGTCCCTACATGCTTTCCTTCTGTCCGGCCATCCATCAGAACTTCCCTTCTGTTTCACCAGGTGAGCAACAAAATGTCCAAAATAATGTCCCTAAATATGCTGAACATGCCCAGGGATCCTCTGTATTCACCACCATCCACTTCCCAGCTTATGGCATCCGCTCGATATGTCCAATCACTCATAGAATCCTCTACCTCCTGCCCGTCATCCCCTAAAACATTTCTATACATTCTAATAGAAGCAGAAAACAGAATTCATTTCTATATATTGTATATACCAGACAGGATAGAATATAACCTGGCGGGCATTATATACAGATCTATATATCTATAAGTGAGGCCGGATCATAACATCTGCATGTGTACATAGGAGACTCTGCCAGACATGATAGAATATAACCAGGCGGGCATTATACAGATATATGCAGGGACATGAAAGACAAGAAACTAATGCATACCTTGTGTCCCTACAAGAACCATCGGAACATCAGCCGTGTTGCGGTAACTGGACAAGCGCGCATAATAATTAAATACTGTCTGGAAACTGATCTCATCTTCAAGACTGAAGACAAACACAACGGCATCAACCCAAGCCGCAAACTACAAAAGAAAGGAACAACATGAGAAGATCCTGATATAGAGGCTGCAGGAAGAAAGGAGGACACTATAGGGGGATATATTATACTAATGAGGGGCACAATCTGACAGAGAAGAAACTGCAAATAATTATGGGGGCTTCTGACTCTCTGGAGGAGGACAGGGAGGTGGAAACAGGGAGGTGTAGAGGAGGACGACAAGGGGGTGTAGAGGAGGACGACAAGAAGGTGTAGAGCAGGACGACAAGGAGGTGTAGAGGAGGACGACAAGGAGGTGTAGAGGAGGACGACAAGGGGGTGTAGAGGAGGACGACAAGGGGGTGTAGAGGAGGACGACAAGGGGGTGTAGAGGAGGACGACAAGGAGGTGTAGAGGAGGACGACAAGGGGGTGTAGAGGAGGACGACAAGAAGGTGTAGAGGAGGACGACAAGGGGGTGTAGAGGAGGACGACAAGAAGGTGTAGAGGAGGACGACAAGGGGGTGTAGAGGAGGACGACAAGAAGGTGTAGAGGAGGACGACAAGGGGGTGTAGAGGAGGACGACAAGGGGGTGTAGAGGAGGACGACAAGAAGGTGTAGAGCAGGACGACAAGGGGGTGTAGAGGAGGACGACAAGGAGGTGTAGAGGAGGACGACAAGGGGGTGTAGAGGAGGACGACAAGAAGGTGTAGAGGAGGACGACAAGGGGGTGTAGAGGAGGACGACAAGGAGGTGTAGAGGAGGACAACAAGGAGGTGTAGAGGAGGACGACAAGGAGGTGTAGAGGAGGACGACAAGGAGGTGTAGAGGAGGACGACAAGGAGGTGTAGAGGAGGACGACAAGAAGGTGTAGAGCAGGACGACAAGGAGGTGTAGAGGAGGACGACAAGAAGGTGTAGAGCAGGACGACAAGGAGGTGTAGAGGAGGACGACAAGGGGGTGTAGAGGAGGACGACAAGAAGGTGTAGAGCAGGACGACAAGGAGGTGTAGAGGAGGACGACAAGGGGGTGTAGAGGAGGACGACAAGAAGGTGTAGAGGAGGACGACAAGGAGGTGTAGAGGAGGACGACAAGGAGGTGTAGAGGATGACGACAAAGAGGTGTAGAGGAGGACGACAAGAAGGTGTAGAGGAGGACGACAAGGAGGTGTAGAGGAGGACGACAAGGGGGTGGAGAGGAGGACGACAAGGAGGTGTAGAGGAGGACGACAAGAAGGTGTAGAGCAGGACAACAAGGAGGTGTAGAGGAGGACGACAAGGAGGTGTAGAGGAGGACGACAAGAAGGTGTAGTGCAGGACGACAAGGAGGTGTAGAGGAGGACGACAAGGGGGTGTAGAGGAGGACGACAAGAAGGTGTAGAGCAGGACGACAAGGAGGTGTAGAGGAGGACGACAAGAAGGTGTAGAGGAAGACGACAAGAAGGTGTAGAGGAGGACGACAAGAAGGTGTAGAGGAGGACGACAAGGAGGTGTAGAGGAGGACGACAAGGGGGTGTAGAGGAGGACGACAGGGAGGTGTAGAGGAAGACGACAAGGAGGTGTAGAGGAGGACGACAAGGAGGTGTAGAGGAGGACCACAGGGAGGTGTAGAGGAAGACGACAAGGAGGTGTAGAGGAGGACGACAAGAAGGTGTAGAGGAGGACGACAAAGAGGTGTAGAGGAGGACAACAAGAAGGTGTAGAGGAGGACGACAAAGAGGTGTAGAGGAGGACGACAAGAAGGTGTAGAGGAGGACGACAAGGAGGTGTAGAGGAGGACGACAAGGGGGTGTAGAGGAGGACGACAAGAAGGTGTAGAGCAGGACGACAAGGAGGTGTAGAGGAGGACGACAACGAGGTGTAGAGGAGGACGACAAGAAGGTGTAGAGCAGGACGACAAGGAGGTGTAGAGGAGGACGACAAGGGGGTGTAGAGGAGGACGACAAGAAGGTGTAGAGCAGGACGACAAGGAGGTGTAGAGGAGGATGACAAGAAGGTGTAGAGGAAGACGACAAGAAGGTGTAGAGGAGGACGACAAGGGGGTGTAGAGGAGGACGACAAGAAGGTGTAGAGCAGGACGACAAGGAGGTGTAGAGGAGGACGACAAGGAGGTGTAGAGGAGGACGACAAGAAGGTGTAGAGCAGGACGACAAGGAGGTGTAGAGGAGGACGACAAGGGGGTGTAGAGGAGGACGACAAGAAGGTGTAGAGGAGGACGACAAGGAGGTGTAGAGGAGGACGACAAGGAGGTGTAGAGGAGGACGACAAGGGGGTGTAGAGGAAGACGACAAGGAGGTGTAGAGGAGGACGACAAGAAGGTGTAGAGGAGGACGACAAAGAGGTGTAGAGGAGGACGACAAGAAGGTGTAGAGGAGGACGACAAGGAGGTGTAGAGGAGGACGACAAGGGGGTGTAGAGGAGGACGACAAGAAGGTGTAGAGCAGGACGACAAGGAGGTGTAGAGGAGGAAGACAGGGAGGTGTAGAGGAAGACGACAAGGAGGTGTAGAGGAGGACGACAAGAAGGTGTAGAGGAGGACGACAAAGAGGTGTAGAGGAGGACGACAAGAAGGTGTAGAGGAGGACGACAAGAAGGTGTAGAGGAGGACGACAAGGGGGTGTAGAGGAAGACGACAAGGAGGTGTAGAGGAGGACGACAAGGAGGTGTAGAGGAGACGACAAGGAGGTGTAGAGGAGGACGACAAGGAGGTGTATAGGAGGATGATGACAAGGAGGTGTAGAGGAGGATGATGACAAGGAGGTGTAGAGGAGGAGGAGGAAAAGTAGGTGTGGAGGAGGAGACAGGAAGGTGTAGAGGAGGAGGAAATGTAGGGGTGTGGAGGGAGGACGACAAGGAGGTGTAGAGGAGGACGACAAAGAGGTGTAGAGGAGGAGGAAATGTAGGTGTGGAGGAGGAGACAGGAAGGTTTGGAGGAGGACGACAAGAAGGTGTAGAGTAGAATACAGGGCATGTGGAGGATGAGAAAATGTAGGTGTGGAGGAGGAGGACATGAAGGTGGTGGAGGAGGACATGAAGGTGTGGAGAAGGAGGAGGACATGAAGGTGTGGAGGAGGAGGAGGACAAGGAGGTGTGGAGGAGGAGGAGGACATGAAGGTGTGGAGGAGGAGGAGGACAAGGAGGTGTGGAGGAGGAGGACAAGGAGGTGTGAAGGAGGAGGACAGGGAGGTGTGGAGGAGAACACAAAGATGTGTGGAGGAGGAGACAGGGAAGTGAAGTGTGGAGGAGAACACGGGGATGTGTGGAGGAGGAGACGGAAGTGAAGTGTGGAGGAGAACACAGGGATGTGTGGAGGAGGAGGACACGGGTGTGGAGGAGGAGGAGCACGGGGGTGTGGAGGAGGAGGACACGGGGGTGTGGAGGAGGAGGACACGGGGGGTGCGGAGGAGGACACGGGGGGTGCGGAGGAGGACACGGGGGGTGCGGAGGAGGACACGGGGGGTGCGGAGGGAGGACACGGGGGGTGCGGAGGAGGACACGGGGGGTGCGGAGGAGGACACGGGGGGTGCGGAGGAGGAGGACATGAAGGTGTGGAGGAGGAGGACAGGAGGCGAATAAAGGGGGTGTGGAGGAGGAGAACAGGGAGGTGAAGAGGAGGAGGAAATGTAGGTGTGGAGGTGTGGAGGAGGAGACAGGGATGTGTGGAGGAGAACACAGGGGGTGTGGAGGAGAACAGGGGGTGCGGAGGAGGACAGGGGGTGTGGAGAACACGGGTTGTGGAGGAGAACACTGGGTGTGGAGGGAGGACACGGGGGGGTGCGGAGGAGGACACGGGGGGGTGCGGAGGAGGACACGGGGGGGTGCGGAGGAGGACACGGGGGGTTGCGGAGGAGGACACGGGGGGGTGCGGAGGAGGACACGGGGGGGTGCGGAGGAGGACAGGGGGTGTGGAGGAGAACACGGGGTGTGGAGGAGAACACGGGGGGGGGTGCGGAGGAGGACACGGGGGGGTGCGGAGGAGGACAGGGGGTGTGGAGGAGAACACGGGGTGTGGAGGAGAACACGGGGGGGGGTGCGGAGGAGGACACGGGGGGGTGCGGAGGAGGACAGGGGGTGTGGAGGAGAACACAGGGGGTGTGGAGGAGGACACAGGGGGTGTGGAGGAGGACACAGGGGGTGTGGAGGAGGACACAGGGGGTGTGGAGGAGGACACAGGGGATGTGGAGGAGAACACAGGGGGTGTGGGGGAGGACACAGGGGTGTGGAGGAGGACACAGGGGGTGTGGAGGAGGACACAAGGGATGTGGAGGAGGACACAGGGGATGTGGAGGAGGACACAGGGGATGTGGAGGACGACACGGGATGTGGAGGAGGACACAGGGGATGTGGAGGAGAACACAGGGGGTGTGGGGGAGGACACGGGGTGTGGAGGAGGACACAGGGGGTGTGGAGGAGGACACAAGGGATGTGGAGGAGGACACAGGGGGTGTGGAGGAGAACACAGGGGGTGTGGGGGAGGACACAAGGGATGTGGAGGAGGACACAGGGGATGTGGAGGAGGACACAGGGGATGTGGAGGAGGACACAGGGGATGTGGAGGAGGACACAGGGGATGTGGAGGAGGACACAGGGGATGTGGAGGAGAACACAGGGGGTGTGGGGGAGGACACGGGGTGTGGAGGAGGACACAGGGGGTGTGGAGGAGGACACAAGGGATGTGGAGGAGGACACAGGGGGTGTGGAGGAGGACACAGAGGATGTGGAGGAGAACACAGGGGGTGTGGAGAAGGACACAGGGGATGTGGAGGAGGATACAGGGGATGTGGAGGAGAACACAGGGGGTGTGGAGGAGGACACAGGGGATGTGGAGGAGAACACAGGGGGTGTGGGGGAGGACACAGGGGGTGTGGAGGAGGACACAGGGGGTGTGGAGGAGGACACAGGGGGTGTGGAGGAGGACACAGGGGGTGTGGAGGAGGACACAGGGGGTTTGGAGGAGGACACAGGGGTTGTGGAGGAGGACACAGGGGGTGTGGAGGAGGACACAGGGGATGTGGAGGAGGACACAGGGGATGTGGAGGAGGACACAGGGGATATGGAGGAGAACACAGGGGGTGTGGGGGAGGACACAGGGGATGTGGGGGAGGACACAGGGGGTGTGGAGGAGGACACAGGGGATGTGGAGGAGGACACAGGGGATATGGAGGAGAACACAGGGGGTGTGGGGGAGGACACAGGGGATGTGGAGGAGGACACAGGGGATGTGGAGGACGACACAGGGGATGTGGAGGAGGACACAGGGGATGTGGAGGAGGACACAGGGGGTGTGGTGGAGGACACAGGGGGTGTGGAGGAGAACACAGGGGGTGTGGGGGAGGACACAGGGGGTGTGGTGGAGGACACAGGGGGTGTGGTGGAGGACACAGGGGGTGTGGGGGAGGACACAGGGGGTGTGGTGGAGGACACAGGGGGTGTGGGGGAGAACACAGGGGATGTGGAGAAGGACACAGGGGATGTGAAGAAGGACACAGGGGATGTAGAACCTTGCTTCCCGCTGGGTACCAACTATGGGGGTAGAAAGGAGAAGTAGTCACCTGCATCTCTGGGGGGCCTCCCTCATCTCTGATCAGCAGAAGATAACTCTGTCCGTCAACTACAATTTCCTTCTTGAATCTTCCTCCTAAAATGAGAGAATGGATGAAGTTTGATACAATGAGAAGCGCCAAGACCCAGGACCTTGGCCCAAAACAGTTGTTAATCTGTTACCCCTGCCCTTCATGTCTCGTTACACCACAGCACTAGAGATGTCCACACAGCACTGCAGCACCAGAGACGTCTAACAGCACTGCAGCACTAGAGACATCCACACAGCACTGCAGCACCAGAGACGTCCAACAGCACTGCAGCACTAGAGACATCCACACAGCACTGCAGACATCCACACAGCAGCACTAGAGACGTCCACACAGCACTGCAGACATCCACAAGGCACTGCAGCACTAGAGAAGCCTAACAGCACTGCAGCACTAGAGACGCCTAACAGCACTGCAGACATCCACACAGCACTGCAGCACTAGAGGCATCCACACAGCACTGCAGCACTAGAGACGCCTAACAGCACTGCAGCACTAAAGACGTCCACACAGCACTGCAGCACTAGAGACATCCACACAGCACTGCAGCACTAGAAATGCCTAACAGCACTGCAGCACTAGAGACATCCACACAGCACTGCAGCACTAGAGACATCCACACAGCACTGCAGCACTAGAGACGCCTAACAGCACTGCAGCACTAAAGACGTCCACACAGCACTGCAGCACTAGAGACATCCACACAGCACTGCAGCACTAGAAATGCCTAACAGCACTGCAGCACTAGAGACATCCACACAGCACTGCAGCACTAGAGAGATATACACAGCACTGCGGCACTGGAGACGCCTAACAGCACTGCAGCACTAGAGACATCCACACAGCACTGCAGCACTAAAGACGTCCACACAGCACTGCAGCACTAGAGACATCCACACAGCACTGCAGCACCAGAGACGCCTAACAGCACTGCAGCACTAGAGACGTCCACACAGCACTGCAGCACTAGAAACGCCTAACAGCACTGCAGCACTAGAGACATCCACACAGCACTGCAGCACCAGAGATGTCCACACAGCACTGCAGACATCCACACAGCACTGCAGCACTAAAGACGTCCACACACACTGCAGCACTAAAGACGTCCACACAGCACTGCAGCACTAGAGACGTCCACACAGCACTGCAGCACCAGAGATGTCCACACAGCACTGCAGCACCAGAGACGCCTAACAGCACTGCAGCACTAGAGACATCCACACAGCACTGCAGCACTAGAGACGTCCACACAGCACTGCAGACATCCACACAATACTGCAGCACTAGAGACGTCCACACAGCACTGCAGCACTAGAGACATCCACAGAGCACTGCAGCACTAAAGACGTCCACACACACTGCAGCACTAAAGACGTCCACACAGCACTGCAGCACTAGAGACGTCCACACAGCACTGCAGCACCAGAGATGTCCACACAGCACTGCAGCACCAGAGACGCCTAACAGCACTGCAGCACTAGAGACGTCCACACAGCACTGCAGCACTAGAAATGCCTAACAGCACTGCAGCACTAGAGACATCCACACAGCACTGCAGCACTAGAGACATCCACACAGCACTGCAGCACTGGAGACGCCTAACAGCACTGCAGCACTGGAGACGCCTAACAGCACTGCAGCACTAGAGACATCCACACAGCACTGCAGCACTAAAGACGTCCACACAGCACTGCAGCACTAGAGACATCCACACAGCACTGCAGCACTAGAGACGTCCACACAGCACTGCAGCACCAGAGATGTCCACACAGCACTGCAGCACCAGAGATGCCTAACAGCACTGCAGCACTAGAGACATCCACACAGCACTGCAGCACTAGAGACGTCCACACAGCACTGCAGACATCCACACAGCACTGCAGCACTAGAGACGTCCACACAGCACTGCAGCACTAGAGACATCCACACAGCACTGCAGCACTAGAGACTTCCACACAGCACTGCAGCACTAGAGACATCCACACAGCACTGCAGACATCCACACAGCAGCACTAGAGACGTCCACACAGCACTGCAGCACTAGAGACGTCCAAACAGCACTGCAGCACTAGAGACATCCACACAGCACTGCAGCACTAGAGACATCCACACAGCACTGCACCACTAGAGACGGCCTAACAGCACTGCAGACATCCACACAGCACTGCAGCACTAGAGACATCCACACAGCACTGCAGCACTAGAGACATCCACACAGCACTGCAGCACTAGAGACATCCACACAGCACTGCAGAACTAGAGACGTCCACACAGCACTGCAGACATTCACACAGCACTGCAGCACTAGAGACGTCCACACAGCACTGCAGACATCCACACAATAGTGCAGCACTAGAGACGTCCTAACAGCATTGCAGACATCCACACAGCACTGCAGCACTAGAGACGTCCACACAGCACTGCAGACATCCACACAGCACTGCAGCACTAAAGACGGCCTAACAGCACTGCAGACATCCACACAGCACTGCAGCACTAGAGACGTCCACACAGCACTGCAGCACTAGAGACGGCCTAACAGCACTGCAGACATCCACACAGCACTGCAGCACTAGAGACGGCCTAACAGCACTGCAGACATCCACACAGCACTGCAGCACTAGAGACGTCCACACAGCACTGCAGCACTAGAGACGCCTAACAGCACTTCAGCACTAGCGACATCCACAAAGCACTGCAGCATTAAAGCCGTCAACACAGCACTGCAGCACTAGAGATGTCCACACAGCACTGCAGACATCCAAACAGCACTACAGCACTAGAGTCATCCACACAGCACTACAGCACTAAAGACGTCCACACAGCACTGCAGCAATAGAGACATCCACACAGCACTGCAGCACTAGAGACGGCCTAACAGCACTGGAGCACTAAAGACATCCACACAGCACTGCAGCACCAGAGACGTCCACAAAGCACTGCAGCACTAGAGACGCCCACACAGCACTGCAGCACTAGAGACGATCATCCAGCACTGCAGCACTAGCGACGTCCACAAAGCACTGCAGCACTAGCAACGTCCACACAGCACTTCAGCACTAGCGACGTCCACAAAGCACTGCAGCACTAGAGACGTCCACACAGCACTGCAACACTAGAGACGTCCACACAGCACTGCAGCACCAGAGACGTCCACAAAGCACTGCAGCACCAGAGACGTCCACACAGCACTGCAGCACTAGAGACATCCACACAGCACTGCAGCACTAGAGACGTCCACACAGCACTGCAGCACTAGAAACGCCTAACAGCACTGCAGCACTAGAGACATCCACACAGCACTGCAGCACTAGAGACATCCACACAGCACTGCAGCACTAGAGACATTCACACAGCACTGCAGCACTAGAGACATCCACACAGCACTGCAGCACTAGAGACGTCCACACAGCACTGCAGCACTAGAAACGCCTAACAGCACTGCAGCACTAGAGACATCCACACAGCACTGCAGCACTAGAGACATCCACACAGCACTGCAGCACTAGAGACATTCACACAGCACTGCAGCACTAGAGATGTCCACCCAGCACTGCAGCACTAGAGACATCCACACAGCACTGCAGCACTAGAGACATCCACACAGCACTGCAGCACTAGAGACATCCACACAGCACTGCAGCACTAGAGACGTCCACACAGCACTGCAGCACTAGAAACGCCTAACAGCACTGCAGCACTAGAGACATCCACACAGCACTGCAGCACTAGAGACATCCACACAGCACTGCAGCACTAGAGACATTCACACAGCACTGCAGCACTAGAGATGTCCACCCAGCACTGCAGCACTAGCGACGTCCACAAAGCACTACAGCACCAGAGACGTCCACAAAGCACTGCAGCACCAGACGTCCACACAGCACTGCAGCACTAGACGTCCACACAGCACTGCAGCACTAGCGACGTCCACACAGCACTGCAGCACCAGACGTCCACACAGCACTGCAGCACCAGAGACGTCCACACAGCACTGCAGCACTAGAGACGGCCACACAGCACTGCAGCACTAGAGACGTCCACACAGCACTGCAGCACTAGAAACGCCTAACAGCACGGCAGCACTAGAGACATCCACACAGCACTGCAGCACTAGAGATATCCACACAGCACTGCAGCACTAGAGACATCCACACAGCATTGCAGCACTAGAGACGTCCACAAAGTACTGCAGCACTAGCGACGTCCACACAGCACTGCAGCACTAGAGACGTCCACACAGCACTGCAACACTAGCGACGTCCACACAGCACTGCAGCACCAGACGTCCACACAGCACTGCAGCACCAGAGACGTCCACACAGCACTGCAGCACCAGACGTCCACAAAGCACTGCAGCACTAGAGACGTCCACACAGCACTGCAGCACTAGAGACGTCCACACAGCACTGCAGCACTAGAGACATCCACACAGCACTGCAGCACTAGAGACGTCCACACAGCACTGCAGCACCAGACGTCCACACAGCACTGCAGCACTAGAGACATCCACACAACACTGCAGCACTAGAGACGCCTAACAGCACTGCAGCACTAGAGACATCCACACAGCACTGCAGCACTAGAGACGCCTAACAGAACTGCAGCACTAGAGACATCCACACAGCACTGCTGACATCCACACAATACTGCAGCACTAGAGACGTCCTAACAGCACTGCAGCACTAGAGACATCCACACAGCACTGCAGACATCCACACAACACTGCAGCACTAGAGACATCCACACAGCACTGCAGCACTAGAGACGTCCACACAGCACTGCAGACATCCACACAATACTGCAGCACTAGAGACGTCCACACAGCACTGCAGCACTAGCAACGTCCACACAGCACTGCAGCACTAGAGACATCCACACAGCACTGCAGCACTAGAGGCATCCATACAGCACTGCAGCACTAGAGACATCCACACAGCACTGCAGCACTAGAGACGTCCACACAGCACTGCAGACATCCACACATTACTGCAGCACTAGAGATGTCCACACAGCACTGCAGCACTAGAGACATCCACACAGCACTGCAGCACTAGAGACTTCCACACAGCACTGCAGCACTAGAGACATCCACACAGCACTGCAGACATCCACACAGCAGCACTAGAGACGTCCAAACAGCACTGCAGCACTAGAGACATCCACACAGCACTGCAGCACTAGAGACATCCACACAGCACTGCACCACTAGAGACGGCCTAACAGCACTGCAGACATCCACACAGCACTGCAGCACTAGAGACATCCACACAGCACTGCAGCACTAGACATCCACACAGCACTGCAGCACTAAAGACGTCAACACAGCAGTGCAGCACTAGAGATGTCCACACAGCACTGCAGCACTAAAGACGTCAACACAGCACTGCAGCACCAGAGACAGCCTAACAGCACTGCAGCACTAGAGACGTCCACACAGCACTGCAGCATCAGAGACGTCCACACAGCACTGCAGCACTAGAGACGCCTAACAGCACTGCAGCACTATAGACATCCACACAGCACTGCAGCACTAGAGACGTCCACACAGCACTGCAGACATTCACACAGCACTGCAGCACTAGAGACGTCCACACAGCACTGCAGACATCCACACAATACTGCAGCGCTAGAGACGTCCTAACAGCACTGCAGACATCCACACAGCACTGCAGCACTAGAGACGTCCACACAGCACTGCAGACATTCACACAGCACTGCAGCACTAGAGACGTCCACACAGCACTGCAGCACTAGAGACGGCCTAACAGCACTGCAGACATCCACACAGCACTGCAGCACTAGAGATGGCCTAACAGCACTGCAGACATCCACACAGCACTGCAGCACTAGAGACGTCCACACAGCACTGCAGCACTAGAGACGCCTAACAGCACTTCAGCACTAGCGACATCCACAAAGCACTGCAGCACTAAAGCCGTCAACACAGCACTGCAGCACTAGAGATGTCCACACAGCACTGCAGACATCCAAACAGCACTACAGCACTAGAGTCATCCACACAGCACTACAGCACTAAAGACGTCCACACAGCACTGCAGCAATAGAGACATCCACACAGCACTGCAGCACTAGAGAAGTCCTAACAGCACTGGAGCACTAAAGACATCCACACAGCACTGCAGCACCAGAGACGTCCACAAAGCACTGCAGCACTAGAGACGTCCACACAGCACTGCAGCACTAGAGACGATCATCCAGCACTGCAGCACTAGCGACGTCCACAAAGCACTGCAGCACTAGCAACGTCCACACAGCACTTCAGCACTAGCGACGTCCACAAAGCACTGCAGCACTAGCAACGTCCACACAGCACTTCAGCACTAGCGACGTCCACAAAGCACTGCAGCAATAGAGACATCCACACAGCACTGCAGCACTAGAGACGGCCTAACAGCACTGCAACACTAGAGACGTCCACACAGCACTGCAGCACTAGAGACATCCACACAGCACTGCAGCACCAGAGACGTCCACAAAGCACTGCAGCACTAGAGACATCCACACAGCACTGCAGCACTAGAGACATCCACACAGCACTGCAGCACTAGAGATGTCCACCCAGCACTGCAGCACTAGCGACGTCCACAAAGCACTGCAGCACTAGAGACATCCACACAGCACTACAGCACCAGAGACGTCCATAAAGCACTGCAGCACCAGACGTCCACACAGCACTGCAGCACTAGAGACGTCCACACAGCACTGCAGCACTAGCGACGTCCACACAGCACTGCAGCACTAGAGACATCCACACAGCACTGCAGACATCCACACAGCACTGCAGCACTAAAGACGTCCACACACACTGCAGCACTAAAGACGTCCACACAGCACTGTAGCACTAGAGACGTCCACACAGCACTGCAGCACCACAGATGTCCACACAGCACTGCAGCACCAGAGACGCCTAACAGTACTGCAGCACTAGAGACGTCCACACAGCACTGCAGCACTAGAAATGCCTAACAGCACTGCAGCACTAGAGACATCCACACAGCACTGCAGCACTAGAGACATCCACACAGCACTGCAGCACTGGAGACGCCTAACAGCACTGCAGCACTGGAGACGCCTAACAGCACTGCAGCACTAGAGACATCCACACAGCACTGCAGCACTAAAGACGTCCACACAGCACTGCAGCACTAAAGACATCCACACAGCACTGCAGCACTAGAGACGTCCACACAGCACTGCAGCACCAGAGATGTCCACACAGCACTGCAGCACCAGACGCCTAACAGCACTGCAGCACTAGAGACATCCACACAGCACTGCAGCACTAGAGACGTCCACACAGCACTGCAGACATCCACACAATACTGCAGCACTAGAGACGTCCACACAGCACTGCAGCACTAGAGACATCCACACAGCACTGCAGCACTAGAGACTTCCACACAGCACTGCAGCACTAGAGACGTCCAAACAGCACTGCAGCACTAGAGACATCCACACAGCACTGCACCACTAGAGACATCCACACAGCACTGCACCACTAGAGACGGCCTAACAGCACTGCAGACATCCACAAAGCACTGCAGCACTAGAGACATCCACACAGCACTGCAGCACTAGAGACATCCACACAGCACTGCAGCACTAGAGATGTCCACACAGCACTGCAGCACTAAAGACGTCAACACAGCACTGCAGCACCAGAGACGGCCTAACAGCACTGCAGCACTAGAGACGTCCACACAGCACTGCAGCATCAGAGACGTCCAAACAGCACTGCAGCACTAGAGACATCCACACAGCACTGCAGCACTAGAGACATCCACACAGCACTGCACCACTAGAGACGGCCTAACAGCACTGCAGACATCCACACAGCACTGCAGCACTAGAGACATCCACACAGCACTGCAGCACTAAAGACGTCAACACAGCAGTGCAGCACTAGAGACATCCACACAGCACTGCAGCACTGAAGACGTCAACACAGCAGTGCAGCACCAGAGACGGCCTAACAGCACTGCAGCACTAGAGACGTCAACACAGCAGTGCAGCACCAGAGACGGCCTAACAGCACTGCAGCACTAGAGACGTCCACACAGCACTGCAGCATCAGAGACGTCCACACAGCACTGCAGCACTAGAGACGCCTAACAGCACTGCAGCACTAGAGACATCCACACAGCACTGCAGCACTAGAGACGTCCACACAGCACTGCAGACATTCACACAGCACTGCAGCACTAGAGACGTCCACACAGCACTGCAGACATCCACACAATAGTGCAGCACTAGAGACGTCCTAACAGCACTGCAGACATCCACACAGCACTGCAGCACTAGAGACGTCCACACAGCACTGCAGACATCCACACAGCACTGCAGCACTAGAGACGGCCTAACAGCACTGCAGAACTAGAGACGTCCACACAGCACTGCAGTACTAGAGACGCCTAACAGCACTTCAGCACTAGCGACATCCACAAAGCACTGCAGCACTAAAGCCGTCAACACAGCACTGCAGCACTAGAGATGTCCACACAGCACTGCAGACATCCAAACAGCACTACAGCACTAGAGTCATCCACACAGCACTGCAGACATCCAAACAGCACTACAGCACTAAAGACGTCCACACAGCACTGCAGCAATAGAGACATCCACACAGCACTGCAGCACTAGAGACGGCCTAACAGCACTGGAGCACTAAAGACATCCACACAGCACTGCAGCACCAGAGACGTCCACAAAGCACTGCAGCACTAGAGACATCCACACAGCACTGCAGCACTAGAGACGATCATCCAGCACTGCAGCACTAGCGACGTCCACAAAGCACTGCAGCACTAGCAACGTCCACACAGCACTTCAGCACTAGCGACGTCCACAAAGCACTGCAGCAATAGAGACATCCACACAGCACTGCAGCACTAGAGACGGCCTAACAGCACTGCAACACTAGAGACGTCCACACAGCACTGCAGCACCAGAGACGTCCACAAAGCACTGCAGCACTAGAGACAACCACACAGCACTGCAGCACTAGAGACATCCACACAGCACTGCAGCACTAGAGACGTCCACACAGCACTGCAGCACTAGAGACATCCACACAGCACTGCAGCACTAGAGACATCCACACAGCACTGCAGCTCTAGAGACATCCACACAGCACTGCAGCACTAGAGATGTCCACCCAGCACTGCAGCACTAGCGACGTCCACAAAGCACTGCAGCACTAGAGACATCCACACAGCACTACAGCACCAGAGACGTCCACAAAGCACTGCAGCACTAGAGACATCCACACAGCACTAGAGACATCCACACAGCACTGCAGCACTAGAGACGTCCACACAGCACTGCAGCACTAGAGACATCCACACAGCACTGCAGCACTAGAGACATCCACACAGCACTGCAGCACTAGAGACATCCATACAGCACTGCAGCACTAGAGATGTCCACCCAGCACTGCAGCACTAGCGACGTCCACAAAGCACTGCAGCACTAGAGACATCCACACAGCACTACAGCACCAGAGACGTCCACAAAGCACTGCAGCACCAGACGTCCACACAGCACTGCAGCTCTAGAGACGTCCACACAGCACTGCAGCACTAGCGACGTCCACACAGCACTGCAGCACCAGACGTCCACACAGCACTGCAGCACTAGAGACGTCCACACAGCACTGCAGCACTAGAGACCTCCACACAGCACTGCAGCACTAGAGACGGCCACACAGCACTGCAGCACTAGAGACGTCCACACAGCACTGCAGCACTAGAAACGCCTAACAGCACGGCAGCACTAGAGACATCCACACAGCACTGCAGCACTAGAGATATCCACACAGCACTGCAGCACTAGAGACATCCACACAGCATTGCAGCACTAGAGACGTCCACAAAGCACTGCAGCACTAGCGACGTCCACACAGCACTGCAGCACCAGAGACGTCCACACAGCACTGCAGCACCAGACGTCCACACAGCACTGCAGCACTAGAGACGTCCACACAGCACTGCAGCACCAGACGTCCACACAGCACTGCAGCACTAGAGACATCCACACAACACTGCAGCACTAGAGACGCCTAACAGCACTGCAGCACTAGAGACATCCACACAGCACTGCAGCACTAGAGACGCATAACAGCACTGCAGCACTAGCGACGTCCACACAGCACTTCAGCACTAGCGACGTCCACAAAGCACTGCAGCACCAGAGACGTCCACAAAGCACTGCAGCACCAGACGTCCACACAGCACTGCAGCAAATAGCGACGTCCACGCAGCACTGCAGCACTAGAGGCATCCACACAGCACTGCAGCACTAGAGACGGCCACACAGCACTGCAGCACTAGAGACGTCCACACAGCACTGCAGCACTAGAGACATCCACACAGCACTGCAGCACTAGAGATATCCACACAGCACTGCAGCACTAGAGACATCCACACAGCATTGCAGCACTAGAGACGTCCACAAAGCACTGCAGCACTAGCGACGTCCACACAGCACTGCAGCACTAGAGACGTCCACACAGCACTGCAGCACTAGCGACGTCCACACAGCACTGCAGCACCAGACGTCCACACAGCACTGCAGCACCAGAGACGTCCACACAGCACTGCAGCACCAGACGTCCACACAGCACTGCAGCACTAGAGACGTCCACACAGCACTGCAGCATTAGAGACGTCCACACAGCACTGCAGCACTAGCGACGTCCACGCAGCACTACAGCACTAGAGACCTCCACACAGCACTGCAGCACCAGAGACGTCCACACAGCACTGCAGCACTAGAGACGTCCACACAGCACTGCAGCATTAGAGACGTCCACACAGCACTGCAGCACTAGCGACGTCCACGCAGCACTGCAGCACTAGAGACCTCCACACAGCACTGCAGCACTAGAGACATCCACACAACACTGCAGCACTAGAGACGCCTAACAGCACTGCAGCACTAGAGACATCCACACAGCACTGCAGCACCAGAGACGTCCACAAAGCACTGCAGCACTAGAGACATCCACACAGCACTGCAGCACTAGAGACATCCACACAGCACTGCAGCACTAGAGACGTCCACACAGCACTGCAGCACTAGAGACGTCCACACAGCACTGCAGCACTAGAGACGTCCACACAGCACTGCAGCACTAGAGACGCCTAACAGCACTGCAGCACTAGAGGCATCCACACAGCACTGCAGCACTAGAGACATCCACACAGCACTGCAGCACCAGAAACGGCCTAACAGCACTGCAGCACCAGAGATGTCCACACAGCACTGCAGGCATCCACACAGCACTGCAGCACTAGAGACGGCCTAACAGCACTGCAGACATCCACACAGCACTGCAGCACCAGAGACGGCCTAACAGCACTGCAGACATCCACACAGCACTGCAGCACTAGAGACATCCACACAGCACTGCAGCACCAGAGACGGCCTAACAGCACTGCAGACATCCACACAGCACTGCAGCACTAGAGACGTCCACACAGCACTGCAGCACTAGAGACGTCCACACAGCACTGCAGCACTAGAGACGGCCTAACAGCACTGCAGCACTAGAGACCTCCACACAGCACTGCAGCACTAGAGACATCCACACAACACTGCAGCACTAGAGACGCCTAACAGCACTGCAGCACTAGAGACATCCACACAGCACTGCAGCACCAGAGACGTCCACACAGCACTGCAGCACTAGAGACGTCCACACAGCACTGCAGCACTAGAGACATCCACACAGCACTGCAGCACTAGAGACATCCACACAGCACTGCAGCACTAGAGACGGCCTAACAGCACTGCAGCACTAGAGACGGCCTAACAGCACTGCAGCACTAGAGACATCCACACAGCACTGCAGCACTAGAGACATCCACACAGCACTGCAGCACCAGAGACGTCCACAAAGCACTGCAGCACTAGCGACGGCCTAACAGCACTGCAGCACTAGAGACGGCCTAACAGCACTGCAGCACTAGAGACATCCACACAGCACTGCAGCACTAGAGACATCCACACAGTACTGCAGCACTAGAGACATCCACACAGCACTGCAGCACCAGAGACATCCACAAAGCACTGCAGCACTAGAGACGCCAACACAGCACTGCAGCACCAGAGACATCCACAAAGCACTGCAGCAATAGAGACGTCCACAAAGCACTGCAGCACTAGAGACATCCACACAGCACTGCAGCACTAGAGACATCCACACAGCACTGCAGCACTAGAGACATCCACACAGCACTGCAGCACTAGCGACGTCCACACAACACTGCAGCACTAGAGACGTCCACACAGCACTGCAGCACTAGAGACACCTAACAGCACTGCAGCACTAGAGACATCCACACAGCACTGCAGCACTAGAGACGTCCACAAAGCACTGCAGCACTAGCGACGTCCACACAGCACTGCAGCACCAGAGACATCCACAAAGCACTGCAGCAATAGAGACGTCCACACAGCACTGCAGCACTAGAGTCGTCCATACAGCACTGCAGCACTAGAGACGGCCTAACAGCACTGCAGCACCAGAGACATCCACAAAGCACTGCAGCAATAGAGACGTCCACACAGCACTGCAGCACTAGAGACATCCACGAAGCACTGCAGCACTAGAGACGTCCACACAGCACTGCAGCACTAGAGACGTCCACAAAGCACTGCAGCACTAGCGATGTCCACACAGCACTGCAGCACTAGAGACATCCACACAGCACTGCAGCTCTAGAGACATCCACACAGCACTGCAGCACTAGAGACGTCCACAAAGCACTGCAGCACTAGCGATGTCCACACAGCACTGCAGCACTAGAGACATCCACACAGCACTGCAGCACCAGAGACGTCCACAAAGCACTGCAGCACTAGCGACGGCCTAACAGCACTGCAGCACTAGAGACATCCACACAGCACTGCAGACATCCACACAGCACTGCAGCACTAGACATGACCTAACAGCACTGCAGCACTAGAGACATCCACACAGCACTGCAGCACTAGAGACATCCACACAGCACTGCAGCACTAGAGACGTCCACAAAGCACTGCAGCACTAGCGACGTCCACACAGCACTGCAGCACTAGAGACGTCCACACAGCACTGCAGCACTAGAGGCATCCACACAGCACTGCAGCACTAGCGACATCCACACAGCACTGCAGCACTAGAGACGTCCACACAACACAGCAGCACTAGAGACGTCCACACAGCACTGCAGCACTAGCGACGTCCACAAAGCACTGCAGCACCAGAGACGTCCACACAACACTGCAGCACTAGAGACGTCCACACAGCACTGCAGCACTAGAGACGTCCACACAACACTGCAGCACTAGAGACGTCCACACAGCACTGCAGCACTAGAGACATCCACACAACACTGCAGCACTAGAGACGTCCACACAACACTGCAGCACTAGAGACGTCCACAAAGCACTGCAGCACTAGCGACGTCCACACAGCACTGCAGCACTAGAGACGTCCACACAACACTGCAGCACTAGAGACGTCCACAAAGCACTGCAGCACTAGCGACGTCCACACAGCACTGCAGCACTAGAGGCATCCACACAGCACTGCAGCACTAGCGACATCCACACAGCACTGCAGCACTAGAGACGTCCACACAACACTGCAGCACTAGAGACGTCCACACAGCACTGCAGCACTAGAGACATCCACACAGCACTGCAGCACTAGAGACGTCCACACAGCACTGCAGCACTAGAGACGTCCACAAAGCACTGCAGCACTAGCGACGTCCACAAAGCACTGCAGCACTAGAGACATCCACACAGCACTACAGCACTAGAGACATCCACACAGCACTGCAGCACTAGCGACGTCCACAAAGCACTGCAGCACTAGAGGCATCCATACAGCACTGCAGCACTAGAGACATCCACACAGCACTGCAGCACTGGAGACGTCCATACAGCACTGCAGCACTAGCGACGTCCACAAAGCACTGCAGCACCAGAGACGTCCACACAGCACTGCAGCACTAGAGACATCCACACAACACTGCAGCACTAGAGACATTCACACAGCACTGCAGCACTAGAGGCATCCACACAGCACTGCAGCACTAGAGACATCCACACAGCACTGCAGCACTAGAGACATCCATATAGCACTGCAGCACCAGAGACATCCACACAGCACTGCAGCACTAGAGACGTCCACAAAGCACTGCAGCACTAGAGACGTCCACAAAGCACTGCAGCACTAGAGACGTCCACAAAGCACTGCAGCACTAGAGACGTCCACAAAGCACTGCAGCACTAGAGACGTCCACACAGCACTGCAGCACTAGAGACATCTACACAGCACTGCAGCACTAGAGACATCCACACAACACTGCAGCACTAGAGACGTCCACACAGCACTGCAGCACTAGAGACATCCACACAACACTGCAGCACTAGAGACGTCCACACACAGTAAACAACCAGTGCCAGGTAGCTGCTGATAATGTTAATAAAACCCTGGGCTGCATTAGGAGATGCTCGCTGTACAAATCACTGGTCAGGCCACATGTAGAATCCTGGGCAAAATTTTTGGCACCTGTACATAGGAAGGATATAGGAGAACTGGAGCGGCTGCAGAGGAGGCCACCAAAAGAATTAAAGGGATGGGCGGATTAGAGTATTAAGGCCGGTTATCAGACTTTAGCTTGTTCAGTTTAGAGTGTAGACTGTGACAAGGGGGCAGTCTAATAACTATGTACAGGTATATGGACAGAAAGGACGGAGATCTCTCTATACTGACTGTGACAAGGGGGCGGTCTAATAGTGACAAGGGGGCATCTTCTACACCTAGCACAGTCATAGTCGGGGATTCTTTACATTACGGGCAGTGAGCCTATGGAATGAATATGGTGCCGTCTGATAACTTAAATTATGTTCCTGGACCAGTAGGGATTTGAGCTTCATCCAGGGTCTTGTCCATCTGACACATATGGGGCATTGAAGGATTTTTTGGCCTTTCTCCAACCTTACCTTATGATGTCACTGCGAGCCAGTAAACGGCTCAGAGACTGCAATGTCACCAGAAACCATTAGGCTCCTGTACACATTCAGGACTTCAGATGCAGTCTTGTGTGGTAATAAGAAGTCTTTATGGTCAAAAATGGCAACAAAAACCTAAACACCACCTGCATGTGTGCACACAGCCTTACCCAGTATCCTACTAAGCAAAACAGGCAAGGACCAAACAGATTCAAACAGGAGAGCTAAACGGCAAGTTGTCCTGTGGGTGGCGCTCTACTCTGTCCCCCACCCCCTACAAGATGTCCAGACTGCTCAGAGTGAGGTGAAAGCTTTCCTGCATCCCATAAGGAGTGTCCTCGGTGCAGGCTTCTCCCTCCGGGCACAATGGTTTCTCCCAGGTAATTTGGAATCTACATTATGAGCCTCGGTGGAGACAATCTCCATTAACACCGTGTACGGCGGTGATCCCGGCACAGCAGCACAGTGGGTAGATGGCCTACCTTCAGGAGACTCTTCCTGAACATACGTTCCTGTAAGGTATCGATGAACCAATGCCGATTTTCCACTTGAGAGATTACCCACAATGCCCTGCAACACAATGTAAGGATAGAGGATTTAATAACGGACATAGGATATGGAGGAAAAGAGACTATGACTGACCTAAACTGCCCTGAGGTCAACAGCTCGGGGAAGAGCCAACAGGGCATCTCTATCATATGGCCGATTCTTCCTCTACGTTTTACAGCATTAATCCTAGTAGACTCTGCACCCACCATGGAGATAAATCTTTAACCATCTGATAGCGCTCATGAGATGAAGGTCAATAGATCTGCACTGGTCCAATCCTGTGTGTGATCCAGTGCCCAAGGATCAGGACATGAAAGTGGACAGAAGTTCCTGGACGGTCAATCAGACTTTCCCCTACAGATAGTCCTGGCGGCTTCCACAAAGGGGCAAAGAGAAACTTACCACTTTAAGCTCCGGGACAGAGCGACTCAGGGTCCACTCCTGACTGTTCACAAAAGAATCTAAAAGAAAAAAAAAAAAACTTCATCACAATTCCGTCCATCTGTGCTCCAGCGTTACTCTATCATATGCTCCACCCACAGAGACAAAAATCCCAATATATATCCCATCCTACCAGGCTAAAGATCCCTCTCCTCCCCAACTTCGGCCATCAAAGACATCTCTGCCCTCTATCCTTCCCTAGAAATATCTATCTCCTTACTTCACTATCTTGGATCTCTAGATTCTCTATTGTACATGAATCCCTCTATCCTCCATCTTACATGGCTCTCTAGAT
Organism: Leptodactylus fallax; assembly: GCA_947044405.1. NCBI lineage: Eukaryota > Metazoa > Chordata > Amphibia > Anura > Leptodactylidae > Leptodactylus > Leptodactylus fallax. The sequence continues at coordinate 270,095 of CAMRHE010000732.1, read as the reverse complement.
TCTCTATTGTACCTTACATGAATCCCTCTATCCTCCATCTTACATGGCTCTCTAGATTCTCTATTGTACCTTACATTAATCCCTCTATCCTCCATCTTACATGGCTCTCTAGATTCTCTATTGTACCTTACATTAATCCCTCTATCCTCCATCTTACATGGCTCTCTAGATTCTCTATTGTACATGAATCCCTCTATCCTCCATCTTACATGGCTCTCTAGATTCTCTATTGTACCTTACATGAATCCCTCTATCCTCCATCTTACATGGCTCTCTAGATTCTCTATTGTACATTACATGAGTCACTCTATCCTCCATCTTACATGGCTCTCTAGATTCTCTATTGTACATGAATCCCTCTATCCTCCATCTTACATGGCTCTCTAGATTCTCTATTGTACATGAGTCACTCTATCCTCCATCTTACATGGATCTCTATATTCTCTATTGTACATGAGTCACTCTATCCTCCATCTTACATGGCTCTCTAGATTCTCTATTGTACATGAATCCCTCTATCCTCCATCTTACATGGCTCTCTAGATTCTCTATTGTACCTTACATGAGTCCCTCTATCCTCCATCTTCCATGGATCTCTAGATTCTCTATTGTACATGAATCCCTCTATCCTCCATCTTACATGGCTCTCTAGATTCTCTATTGTACCTTACATGAATCCCTCTATCCTCCATCTTCCATGGATCTCTAGATTCTCTATTGTACCTTACATGAGTCCCTCTATCCTCCATCTTCCATGGATCTCTAGATTCTCTATTGTACCTTACATGAATCCCTCTATCCTCCATCTTACATGGCTCTCTAGATTCTCTATTGTACCTTACATTAATCCCTCTATCCTCCATCTTACATGGCTCTCTAGATTCTCTATTGTACCTTACATTAATCCCTCTATCCTCCATCTTACATGGCTCTCTAGATTCTCTATTGTACATGAATCCCTCTATCCTCCATCTTACATGGCTCTCTAGATTCTCTATTGTACCTTACATGAATCCCTCTATCCTCCATCTTACATGGCTCTCTAGATTCTCTATTGTACATTACATGAGTCACTCTATCCTCCATCTTACATGGCTCTCTAGATTCTCTATTGTACATGAATCCCTCTATCCTCCATCTTACATGGCTCTCTAGATTCTCTATTGTACATGAGTCACTCTATCCTCCATCTTACATGGATCTCTATATTCTCTATTGTACATGAGTCACTCTATCCTCCATCTTACATGGCTCTCTAGATTCTCTATTGTACATGAATCCCTCTATCCTCCATCTTACATGGCTCTCTAGATTCTCTATTGTACCTTACATGAGTCCCTCTATCCTCCATCTTCCATGGATCTCTAGATTCTCTATTGTACCTTACATGAGTCCCTCTATCCTCCATCTTACATGGATCTCTAGATTCTCTATTGTACCTTACATGAATCCCTCTATCCTCCATCTTACATGGCTCTCTAGATTCTCTATTGTACATGAGTCACTCTATCCTCCATCTTACATGGCTCTCTAGATTCTCTATTGTACATAAATCCCTCTATCCTCCATCTTACATGGATCTCTAGATTCTCTATTGTACCTTACATGAATCCCTCTATCCTCCATCTTACATGGCTCTCTAGATTCTCTATTGTACATTACATGAGTCACTCTATCCTCCATCTTACATTGATCTCTAGATTCTCTATTGTGCATGAGTCCCTCTATCCTCCATCTTACATAGATCTCTAGATTCTCTATTGTACCTTACATGAGTCCCTCTATCCTCCATCTTCCATGATCTCTAGATTCTCTATTGTACATAAATCCCTCTATCCTCCATCTTACATGGATCTCTAGATTCTCTATTGTACATAAATCCCTCTATCCTCCATCTTACATAGATCTCTAGATTCTCTATTGTGCATGAGTCCCTCTATCCTCCATCTTACATGGATCTCTAGATTCTCTATTGTACCTTACATGAGTCCCTCTATCCTCCATCTTCCATGATCTCTAGATTCTCTATTGTACATAAATCCCTCTATCCTCCATCTTCCATGGATCTCTAGATTCTCTATTGTACCCTACATGAGTCCCTCTATCCTCCATCTTACATGGCTCTCTAGATTCTCTATTGTACCTTACATGAGTCCCTCTATCCTCCATCTTACATGGATCTCTAGATTCTCTATTGTACATGAGTCCCTCTATCCTCCATCTTACATAGATCTCTAGATTCTCTATTGTACATGAGTCCCTCTATCCTCCATCTTACATGGATCTCTAGATTCTCTATTGTACCTTACATGAATCCCTCTATCCCCCATCTTATATGGCTCTCTAGATTCTCTATTGTACATGAGTCCCTCTATCCTCCATCTTACATGGATCTCTAGATTCTCTATTGTACCTTACATGAGTCCCTCTATCCTCCATCTTACATGGCTCTCTAGATTCTCTATTGTACATGAGTCCCTCTATCCTCCATCTTACATAGATCTCTAGATTCTCCATTGTACATAAATCCCTCTATCCTCCATCTTACATGGATCTCTAGATTCTCTATTGAACCTTACATGAATCCCTCTATCCCCCATCTTATATGGCTCTCTAGATTCTCTATTGTACCTTACATGAGTCCCTCTATCCTTCATCTTACATGGATCTCTAGATTCTCTATTATACATTACATGAATCCCTCTATCCCCCATCTTATATGGCTCTCTAGATTCTCTATTGTACCTTACATGAATCCCTCTATCCTCCATCTTCCATGGATCTCTAGATTCTCTATTTTACCTTACATGAATCCCTCTATCCTCCATCTTACATGGATCTCTAGCTTCTCTATTGTACCTTACATGAGTCCCTCTATCCTCCATCTTACATAGATCTCTAGATTCTCTATTGTACATGAGTCCCTCTATCCTCCATCTTCCATGGATCTCTAGATTCTCTATTGTACATAAATCCCTCTATCCTCCATCTTACATAGATCTCTAGATTCTCTATTGTACCTTACATGAATCCCTCTATCCTCCATCTTACATGGCTCTCTAGATTCTCTATTGTACATAAATCCCTCTATCCTCCATCTTACATGGATCTCTAGATTCTCTATTGTACCTTACATGAGTCCCTCTATCCTCCATCTTCCATGGATCTCTAGATTCTCTATTGTACCTTACATGAGTCCCTCTATGCTCCATCTTCCATGGATCTCTAGATTCTCTATTGTACCTTACATGAGTCCCTCTATCCTCCATCTTCCATGGATCTCTAGATTCTCTATTGTACCTTACATGAGTCCCTCTATCCTCCATCTTCCATGGATCTCTAGATTCTCTATTGTACCTTACATGAGTCCCTCTATCCTCCATCTTCCATGGATCTCTAGATTCTCTATTGTAACTTACATGAGTCCCTCTATCCTCCATCTTCCATGGATCTCTAGATTCTCTATTGTACATAAATCCCTCTATCCTCCATCTTCCATGGATCTCTAGCTTCTCTATTGTACCTTACATGAGTCCCTCTATCCTCCATCTTCCATGGATCTCTAGATTCTCTATTGAACCTTACATGAGTCCCTCTATCCTCCATCTTACATGGATCTCTAGATTCTCTATTGTACCTTACATGAATCCCTCTATCCTCCATCTTACATGGCTCTCTAGATTCTCTATTGTAACTTACATAAGTCCCTCTATCCTCCATCTTACATGGATCTCTAGATTCTCTATTGAACCTTACATGAGTCCCTCTATCCTCCATCTTACATGGATCTCTAGATTCTCTATTGTACCTTACATGAATCCCTCTATCTTCCATCTTACATGGATCTCTAGATTGTCTGTTCTACCCTTACACGAATCCCTCCATCTTACATGGATCTCTAGATTCTCTATTGTAACTTACATGAGTCCCTCTATCCTCCATCTTCCATGGATCTCTAGATTCTCTATTGAACCTTACATGAATCCCTCTATCCTCCATCTTCCATGGATCTCTAGATTCTCTATTGTACCTTACATGAATCCCTCTATCCGCCATCTTACATGGATCTCTAGATTCTCTATTCTACCTTACATGAATCCCTCTATCCTCCATCTTACATAGATCTCTAGATTCTCTATTGTACCTTACATGAATCCCTCTATCCTCCATCTTACATGGATCTCTAGATTCTCTATTGTACATAAATCCCTCTATCCTCCATCTTACATGGATCTCTAGATTCTCTATTGTACCTTACATGAGTCCCTCTATCCTCCATCTTCCATGGATCTCTAGATTCTCTATTGTAACTTACATGAGTCCCTCTATCCTCCATCTTCCATGGATCTCTAGATTCTCTATTGTACCTTACATGAGTCCCTCTATCCTCCATCTTCCATGGATCTCTAGATTCTCTATTGTACCTTACATGAGTCCCTCTATCCTCCATCTTCCATGGATCTCTAGATTCTCTATTGTAACTTACATGAGTCCCTCTATCCTCCATCTTACATAGATCTCTAGCTTCTCTATTGTACATGAGTCCCTCTATCCTCCATCTTACATGGATCTCTAGATTCTCTATTGTACATAAATCCCTCTATCCTCCATCTTACATAGATCTCTAGATTCTCTATTGTACCTTACATGAATCCCTCTATCCTTCATCTTACATGGCTCTCTAGATTCTCTATTGTACATAAATCCCTCTATCCTCCATCTTACATAGATCTCTAGATTCTCTATTGTACCTTACATGAATCCCTCTATCCTCCATCTTACATGGATCTCTAGATTCTCTATTGTACATAAATCCCTCTATCCTCCATCTTCCATGGATCTCTAGATTCTCTATTGTACCTTACATGAATCCCTCTATCCTCCATCTTACATGGATCTCTAGATTCTCTATTGTACATAAATCCCTCTATCCTCCATCTTCCATGGATCTCTAGATTCTCTATTGTACCTTACATGAATCCCTCTATCCTCCATCTTACATGGATCTCTAGATTCTCTATTGTACCTTACATGAGTCCCTCTATCCTCCATCTTCCATGGCTCTCTAGATTCTCTATTGTACCTTACATGAGTCCCTCTATCCTCCATCTTCCATGGATCTCTAGATTCTCTATTGTACCTTACATGAGTCCCTCTATCCTCCATCTTACATAGATCTCTAGATTCTCTATTGTACCTTACATGAGTCCCTCTATCCTCCATCTTCCATGGCTCTCTAGATTCTCTATTGTACCTTACATGAGTCCCTCTATCCTCCATCTTACATAGATCTCTAGATTCTCTATTGTAACTTACATGAGTCCCTCTATCCTCCATCTTCCATGGATCTCTAGATTCTCTATTGAACCTTACATGAATCCCTCTATCCTCCATCTTCCATGGATCTCTAGATTCTCTATTGTACCTTACATGAATCCCTCTATCCTCCATCTTACATGGATCTCTAGATTCTCTATTGTACCTTACATGAATCCCTCTATCCTCCATCTTACATGGATCTCTAGATTCTCTATTGTACCTTACATGAATCCCTCTATCCTCCATCTTACATGGATCTCTAGATTCTCTATTGTACCTTACATGAATCCCTCTATCTTCCATCTTACATGGATCTCTAGATTGTCTGTTCTACCCTTACACGAATCCCTCCATCCTCCATGGATTTCTAGATTCTCTATTGTACCTTACATGAGTCCCTCTATCCTCCATCTTACATGGATCTCTAGATTCTCTATTGTACCTTACATGAATCCCTCTATCCTCCATCTTACATGGATCTCTAGATTCTCTATTGTACCTTACATGAATCCCTCTATCCTCCATCTTACATGGATCTCTAGATTCTCTATTGTACCTTACATGAATCCCTCTATCTTCCATCTTACATGGATCTCTAGATTGTCTGTTCTACCCTTACACGAATCCCTCCATCCTCCATCTTACATGGATCTCTAGATTCTCTATTGTGCATGAGTCCCTCTATCCTCCATCTTACATAGATCTCTAGATTCTCTATTGTACCTTACATGAGTCCCTCTATCCTCCATCTTCCATGGCTCTCTAGATTCTCTATTGTACCTTACATGAGTCCCTCTATCCTCCATCTTCCATGGATCTCTAGATTCTCTATTGTACCTTACATGAGTCCCTCTATCCTCCATCTTACATAGATCTCTAGATTCTCTATTGTACCTTACATGAGTCCCTCTATCCTCCATCTTACATGGATCTCTAGATTCTCTATTGTACCTTACATGAGTCCCTCTATCCTCCATCTTACATGGATCTCTAGATTCTCTATTGTACCTTACATGAGTCCCTCTATCCTCCATCTTCCATGGATCTCTAGATTCTCTATTGTACCTTACATGAGTCCCTCTATCCTCCATCTTACATAGATCTCTAGATTCTCTATTGTACCTTACATGAGTCCCTCTATCCTCCATCTTCCATGGATCTCTAGATTCTCTATTGTACCTTACATGAGTCCCTCTATCCTCCATCTTACATAGATCTCTAGATTCTCTATTGTACCTTACATGAATCCCTCTATCCTCCATCTTACATGGATCTCTAGATTCTCTATTGTACCTTACATGAGTCCCTCTATCCTCCATCTTCCATGGATCTCTAGATTCTCTATTGTACCTTACATGAGTCCCTCTATCCTCCATCTTCCATGGATCTCTAGATTCTCTATTGTACATTACATGAGTCCCTCTATCCTCCATCTTATATGGATCTCTAGATTCTCTGTTCTACCTCTCTCTTTACCTTCACAGACCTTCCTTACCTCTCTTTTCCTTCATGGACCTTCTATCCCTTTTTTTCCCTTAGTGGACTTTCTATCCCTAATACTTTCATGGACCTTCTCGCTTTCCCTTTCCCTTCATGGACCATCTCTCTCTCTCAGTTTCTTCATGGGCATTCTGTCCCTCTATTTCCCATCATGGACTTCTCGTTTCACTTTCCCTTCACAAACTTTCTATCCCTCTTTCTCTTCATGAACCTTCTAATTCTTTCATGGACATTCTCACCATTTTTATTCATGGGCTATCCACCAGTCTTTCTCTTGCCTGATCTTCTAGATTGCTCTATTTCCCCCAGCCTCATCATGTCATATGGACCTTGCATCCTTGTTTCTTCTGTCTGGATCTCCTATGCCCCTTCCTCCATACACTGGTCTACTACTCCCAGTCTCATCATGTCATATGGACCTTCCATCCTTCCTTCTCTTGCTTGGATTTTATAGATATTGCTCCTGCATCATCCACTCTAGGGCTGGGGCTTAGCAGGGCCCTAGCAAGAGACGTTGGTTGCTAACATTAGAAATCATAGACTTTCAGACTTTCTGGGTGTTTCCAGGAAGAAGAGTTTACAAGGTGATTGTCGGTATTCATCACAGCCCATAGTCCCAGATTAACAGCACTGCAAAGAGGCCTGGAATGACCCTAGGCCCAGAAGATGACACCTCTGCACTCCACAGTCTCCGATACATAATATACATTATAGAGATTATAAATATATATATATACAAATACACACACACACACACTGACTCTATGACTTTTCTAGAAGACTCCACACAAAGTCTTCACAGAACAAGATATAAGACCCTATTAGTCTACTGTCTTGAAGTGACATTAAGTGGAGGACACTTATTCAGGTGAGCTCGTAGCATAAAAAGGCCAAGTATACAAAGACTAAATGCCCCATAAACTTACCCACACTGCATGCTATCCCCACCAGAACCGGCTCAGATGTTTGCATGTAGTCACCACTTCCCCAACTATGTCCAGTGCTAAAGTCCTTTTTTCGGAAAGGACCAGTGATTATCCTCCAAAGGCTGGATCGGTTTTCTTTGCTTTCCACTAATGGGACCTCGGTGATGAGGAGATCCTTCCGGGAGGCAGCAGTTTGCAGGGAGCAGCTGTCGGCCTCACTGCGACTCCTCAATCGGTTGTCCCAATAATCACTGTCCTTTCTTAACTCTGCTCCCCGGCGCAGTCGGAAGCTGAAGCTCTTGCGCAGAGATGAGAGATTCTTCTTGGCCTGCATCTCCGGAGTTTTTTTCCCAAACACATTCCACCTCTGGCTGCTAAACATGGATGCTCCACGCAGAAACCCAGAGCTTTGGCTGAACTCTTTCCTGCAGGATGCTGAGCTCTGTGCTCCACCAAGCCGGTTTATATCCAGGACACTCAAGCTCAGAGGTCGGGGAGTATTTGCGGCATGATTTGGTTTGCGGTCTTGTGTAACTGCCACGGACTCACACTTCCTTCCAGACCTTTGCTTCAGGAGGTCCAGCAACCCTCCGAGAGGACTTGAACTGGCTTCCCTTTTAGAGCTTGTGACTCCATTGCCCACTGAGCAGAGACTTTTGGGCCTTCGTTTCTGTTGCTTGGCGGCGTGAATTGCAGCTTGCACAGCTCGGCTGGAGGAAGGATCTGCGGCGGTCTTTACATGGTAAGTAGAGGGTTCCATACTTTCCGTCTCCACGCTCCTGTAGGTTCTCATGGTGCTGTAAATCCACTAGTACAAGACCAGAATACACCACACCACCAACATCCCGAGGTCATTTCTAAGATGTGGAAGAGGAAAGACTGCCGACGGACAAGAATCACATAAAATTGGGAGCAGAGCTGTGACAGCAGGCGGCAAGGAGTGGAGACACACCTCTGGAGGATTCACAGTTTCTTCTGCTTGCTGTCCTGCTACTCCCAGCGTGTCAGGACATGTGCGACAATAACTGGTTGTGCAGGGAGAGGCCAGAGAGACGCGCAGCCCTGAAACCAGCGTACCCACCATATATAGCACCATGTTCAGGCAAGAGGGGAATTCCTCCTGTACACATGGAGACGGCCAAATCAGCTGTCCCCTCCACAGACACGCAGCCCTTCTCATGTGCCACAAGAAAACTTCACATTTCTATGTTACATCAGGAAGAACAACAAAAACAATAAGACTGTGTATAATATCATTATCTCCTGGTAATAGCGCCCCCTCTGTTATATACAGTACAGACCAAAAGTTTGGACACACCTTCTCATTCCAAGAGTTTTCTGTATTTTCATGACTATAAAAATTGTAGATTCACACTGAAGGCATCAAAACTATGAATTACCACATGTGGAATTATATACTTACCAAAACAGTGTGACACAACTGAAAATATGTCTTATATTCTAGGTTCTTCTAAGTAGCCACCTTTTGCTTTGATTACTGCTTTGCACACTCTCGGCATTCTCTTGAGGAGCTTCAAGAGGTAGTCACCTGAAATGGTCTTCCAACAGTCTTGAAGGAGTTCCCAGAGATGCTTAGCACTTGTTGGCCCTTTTGCCTTCACTCTGCGGTCCAGCTCACCCCAAACCATCTGGATTGGGTTCAGGTCTGGTGACTGTGGAGGCCAGGTCATCTGGCGTAGCACCCCATCACTCTCCTTCTTGGTCACATAGCCCTTACACAGTCTGGAGGTGTGTTTGGGGTCATTGTCCTGTTGGTCCAACTAAACGCAAACCGGATGGAATAGCATGCCGCTGCAAGATGCTGTGGTAACCATGCTGGTTCAGAATAAATCCCCAACAGTGTCACCAGCAAAGCCCCCCCACACCATCACACCTCCTCCTCCATGCGTCACGGTGGGAACCAGACATGTAGAGTCCATTCCTTCACCTTTTCTGCGTCGCACAAAGACACGGTGGTTGGAACCAAAGATCTCAAATTTGGACTCATCAGACCAAAGCCCAGATTTCCACAGGTCTAATGTCCATTCCTTGTGTTCTTCTTGTGCTTGTTGCCTGTCCTTAGCAGTGGTTTCCTAGCAGCTATTTTACCATGAAGGCCTGCTGCACACAGTCTCCTCTTACCAGTTGTTGTAGAGATGTGTCTGCTGCTAGAACTCTGTGTGGCATTGACCTGGTCTCTAATCTGAGCTGCTGTTATCCTGCGATTTCTGAGGCTGGTGACTCGGATGAACTTATCCTCCGCAGCAGAGGTGACTCTTGGTCTTCCTTTCCTGGGGCGGTCTTCATGTGAGCCAGTTTCTTTGTAGCGCTTGATGGTTTTGGCCACTGCACTCGGGGACACTTTCAAAGTTTTCCCAATTTTTCGGACTGACTGACCTTCATTTCTTAAAGTAATGATGGCCACTCGTTTTTCTTTACTTAGCTGCTTTTTTCTTGCCATAATACAAATTCTAACCCTCCATTCAGTAGGACTATCAGCTGTGTATCCACCTGACTTCTGAACAACACAACTGATGGTCCCAACCCCATTTCTAAGGCAAGAAATCCCACTTATTACACCTGACAGGGCACACCTGTGAAGTGAAAACCATTTCAGGTGACTACCTCTTGTAGCTCATCAAGAGAATGCCAAGAGTGTGCAAAGCAGTAATCAAAGCAAAAGGTGGCTACTTTGAAGAACCTAGAATAGAAGACATATTTTCAGTTGTTTCACACTTTTTGGTAAGTATATAATTCCACATGTGGTAATTCATAGTTTTGATGCCTTCAGTGTGAATCTACAATTTTTATAGTCATGAAAATACAGAAAACTCTTGGAATGAGAAGGTGTGTCCAAACTTTTGGTCTGTACTGTACTTATGATGAGTGGGCTCCATAACATGTATGTAACAGCAGGGGGCGCCATAACATATATGTAACAGCAGGAGGCGCCATAACGTGAATGTAACAGCAGGGGGCGCCAAAACATATATGTAACAGCAGGAGGCGCCATAACGTGACTGTAACAGCAAGAGGCCCTATAACATATATGTAACAGCAGGGGGCTCCATAACATGTATGTAACAGCAGGGGGCTCCATAACATGTATGTAACAGCAGGGGGCGCCATAACATGTATGTAACAGCAGGGGGCTCCATAACATGTATGTAACAGCAGGGGGCTCCATAACATGTATGTAACAGCAGGGGGCGCTATAACATGTATGTAACAGCAGGGGGCGCCATAACATGTATGTAACAGCAGGGGGCTCCATAACATATATGTAACAGCAGGGGGCTCCATAACATGTATGTAACAGCAGGGGGCGCCATAACATATATGTAACAGCAGGGGGCGCCATAACATGTATGTAACAGCAGGGGGCTCCATAACATGTATGTAACAGCAGGGGGCGCCATAACATGTATGTAACAGCAGGGGGCGCCATAACATGTATGTAACAGCAAGGGGCTCCATAACATGTATGTAACAGCAGGGGGCTCCATAACATATATGTAACAGCAGGGGGCGCCATAACATGTATGTAACAGCAAGGGGCTCCATAACATGTATGTAACAGCAGGGGGCGCCATAACATGTATGTAACAGCAGGAGGTGCCATAACATGTATGTAACAGCAGGGGGCGCCATAACATATATGTAACAGCAGGGGGCTCCATAACATGTATGTAACAGCAGGGGGCTCCATAACATATATGTAACAGCAGGGGGCGCCATAACATGTATGTAACAGCAGGGGGCTCCATAACATGTATGTAACAGCAGGGGGCGCCATAACATGTATGTAACAGCAGGGGGCTCCATAACATATATGTAACAGCAGGGGGCGCCATAACATGTATGTAACAGCAGGGGGCTCCATAACATATATGTAACAGCAGGGGGCTCCATAACATATATGTAACAGCAGGGGGCTCCATAACATGTATGTAACAGCAGGGGGCGCCATAACATGTATGTAACAGCAGGGGGCGCCATAACATATATGTAACAGCAGGGGGCGCCATAACATATATGTAACAGCAGGGGGCTCCATAACATGTATGTAACAGCAGGGGGCGCCATAACATGTATGTAACAGCAGGGGGCGCCATAATATGTATGTAACAGCAGGGGGCTCCATAACATATATGTAACAGCAGGGGGCTCCATAACATATATGTAACAGCAGGGGGCTCCATAACATATATGTAACAGCAGGGGGCGCCATAACATGTATGTAACAGCAGGAGGTGCCATAACATGTATGTAACAGCAGGGGGCTCCATAACATATATGTAACAGCAGGGGGCTCCATAACATGTATGTAACAGCAGGGGGCGCCATAACATGTATGTAACAGCAGGGGGCTCCATAACATGTATGTAACAGCAGGGGGCTCCATAACATGTATGTAACAGCAGGGGGCTCCATAACATATATGTAACAGCAGGGGGCGCCATAACATGTATGTAACAGCAGGGGGCGCCATAACATGTATGTAACAGCAGGGGGCTCCATAACATGTATGTAACAGCAGGAGGCGCTATAACATGTATGTAACAGCAGGGGGCTCCATAACATATATGTAACAGCAGGGGGCGCCATAACATGTATGTAACAGCAGGAGGCGCTATAACATATATGTAACAGCAGGGGGCGCCATAACATGTATGTAAAAGCAGGGGGCTCCATAACATATATGTAACAGCAGGGGGCTCCATAACATGTATGTAACAGCAGGGGGCTCCATAACATATATGTAACAGCAGGGGGCGCCATAACATGTATGTAACAGCAGGGGGCGCCATAACATATATGTAACAGCAGGGGGCTCCATAACATGTATGTAACAGCAGGGGGCTCCATAACATATATGTAACAGCAGGGGGCGCCATAACATGTATGTAACAGCAGGGGGCGCCATAACATATATGTAACAGCAGGGGGCGCCATAACATGTATGTAACAGCAGGGGGCGCCATAACATATATGTAACAGCAGGGGGCTCCATAACATGTATGTAACAGCAGGGGGCTCCATAACATATATGTAACAGCAGGGGGCGCCATAACATATATGTAACAGCAGGGGGCGCCATAACATATATGTAACAGCAGGGGGCTCCATAACATATATGTAACAGCAGGGGGCTCCATAACATGTATGTAACAGCAGGAGGCGCTATAACATGTATGTAACAGCAGGGGGCTCCATAACATATATGTAACAGCAGGGGGCGCCATAACATATATGTAACAGCAGGGGGCGCCATAACAGGTAACAGGTGGACAGGTCAGCGCTCCAGAGAACGAGCTCCCTCCACAGTGAATGATGAGACTAATCTAGATATGGCATCCAGTATCGGAGAGACATCTACAATACCGTGTTGACACACGGCCGGCGCTGGAAGGTGCGGGTGCAGTGGGCGACATGTTCAACATCTAGGGACTATAGATCGAGATAGGAGCAAAGGCCCTGCCAGCCTCAGCACAGTCAGGCATTTCCCAATGTGACCAGGGGAGGTCTCCACCATCTGCAGATATTCTTCACGCTCCATGTAACTCTAAGAGACTTCCTTGTGTAAATCCTCTTGTGCGGTGCGGGGCTCTACAACCAGTCCCATATCTGAACACCAAAGTCAGTGAAGTAGTTGTGCTATGGCCAGCGGGGTTCTCACTACTAACCTGCTCTATGGTGGTCCATGGGTGGAGGTCAGGTGCTCTCGCCCTAGCTTGGAGAGAGTTCTCTTCTTCCTAGGACCATGCTTGTTATAGTGTAGGCTGTGTGTCTATCCGGAGCTCCTCCATAGGTCTCCAGTTGTAGTATGGTCCTTCTCATCTCCAGGTCCTAGTGCTCTCCTGTTACAGGCACACTGGGGAATTCACCAGGAATATGTTTAGGGACACCCCATGGTGACTTGGCGGCATCATCTGTTTACCATCCGCTTGTTCCATCTTCTGACTACTGACCCTTCCTGTTGCCATTCCAGCCATATATCAGTGAATTCCAATTTTCCAGTATATGCTAATGAGATTCTGGTTTCTAACTGTCCAGCTGTTCTATAATTTGTGAGCCTTGTCCAGAAGGTGGCCACTCTGAGGATTCATACCCAAGCTAGCCAGAAGGCGGCCACTCTGAGGATTCATACCCAAGCTAGCCAGAAGGCGGCCACTCTGAGGATTCATAACCAAGCTAGCCAGAAGGCGGCCACTCTGAGGATTCATACCCAAGCTAGCCAGAAGGCGGCCACTCTGTGAGCATTCATAACCAAGCTAGCCAGAAGGCGGCCACTCTGTGAGGATTCATACCCAAGCTAGCCAGAAGGCGGCCACTCTGTGAGGATTCATAACCAAGCTAGCCAGAAGGCGGCCACTCTGAGGATTCATACCCAAGCTAGCCAGAAGGCGGCCACTCTGAGGATTCATACCCAAGCTAGCCAGAAGGCGGCCACTCTGAGGATTCATAACCAAGCTAGCCAGAAGGCGGCCACTCTGTGAGCATTCATAACCAAGCTAGCCAGAAGGCGGCCACTCTGTGAGGATTCATACCCAAGCTAGCCAGAAGGCGGCCACTCTGTGAGGATTCATAACCAAGCTAGCCAGAAGGCGGCCACTCTGTGAGGATTCATACCCAAGCTAGCCAGAAGGCGGCCACTCTGTGAGGATTCATAACCAAGCTAGCCAGAAGGCGGCCACTCTGAGGATTCATACCCAAGCTAGCCAGAAGGCGGACACTCTGAGGATTCATACCCAAGCTAGCCAGAAGGCGGCCACTCTGAGGATTCATACCCAAGCTAGCCAGAAGGTTGCCACTCTGAGGATTCATACCCAAGCTAGCCAGAAGGCGGCCACTCTGAGGATTCATACCCAAGCTAGCCAGAAGGCGGCCACTCTGTGAGCATTCATAATCAAGCTAGCCAGAAGGCGGGCACTCTGTGAGGATTCATAACCAAGCTAGCCAGAAGGCGGCCGCTCTGAGGATTCATACCCAAGCTAGCCAGAAGGCGGCCACTCTGAGGATTCATAACCAAGATAGCCAGAAGGCGGCCACTCTGAGGATTCATAACCAAGCTAGCCAGAAGGCGGCCACTCTGAGGATTCATAACCAAGCTAGCCAGAAGGCGGCCACTCTGTGAGCATTCATAACCAAGCTAGCCAGAAGGCGGCCACTCTGAGGATTCATAACCAAGCTAGCCAGAAGGCAGCCACTCTGTGAGCATTCATAATCAAGCTAGCCAGAAGGCGGGCACTCTGTGAGGATTCATAACCAAGCTAGCCAGAAGGTGGCCACTCTGAGGATTCATAACCAAGTTAGCCAGAAGGCGGCCACTCTGAGGATTCATAACCAAGCTAGCCAGAAGGTGGCCACTCTGAGGATTCATAACCAAGCTAGCCAGAAGGCGGCCACTCTGAGGATTCATAATCAAGATAGCCAGAAGGCGGCCACTCTGAGGATTCATAATCAAGCTAGCCAGAAGGCGGCCACTCTGAGGATTCATACCCAAGCTAGCCAGAAGGCGGCCACTCTGAGGATTCATACCCAAGCTAGCCAGAAGGCGGCCACTCTGAGGATTCATACCCAAGCTAGCCAGAAGGTGGCCACTCTGAGGATTCATAACCAAGCTAGCCAGAAGGCGGCCACTCTGTGAGCATTCATAACCAAGCTAGCCAGAAGGCGGCCACTCTGAGGATTCATAACCAAGCTAGCCAGAAGGCGGCCACTCTGTGAGGATTCATACCCAAGCTAGCCAGAAGGCGGCCACTCTGAGGATTCATACCCAAGCTAGCCAGAAGGCGGCCACTCTGAGGATTCATACCCAAGCTAGCCAGAAGGCGGCCACTCTGAGGATTCATAACCAAGCTAGCCAGAAGGCGGCCACTCTGTGAGCATTCATAACCAAGCTAGCCAGAAGGCGGCCACTCTGTGAGGATTCATAACCAAGCTAGCCAGAAGGCGGCCACTCTGTGAGGATTCATAACCAAGCTAGCCAGAAGGCGGCCACTCTGTGAGGATTCATAACCAAGCTAGCCAGAAGGCGGCCACTCTGAGGATTCATACCCAAGCTAGCCAGAACGCGGCCACTCTGAGGATTCATACCCAAGCTAAACAAAAGGCGGCCACTCTGAGGATTCATACCCAAGCTAGCCAGAAGGCGGACACTCTGAGGATTCATACCCAAGCTAGCCAGAAGGCGGCCACTCTGAGGATTCATACCCAAGCTAGCCAGAAGGTTGCCACTCTGAGGATTCATACCCAAGCTAGCCAGAAGGCGGCCACTCTGAGGATTCATACCCAAGCTAGCCAGAAGGCGGCCACTCTGTGAGCATTCATAATCAAGCTAGCCAGAAGGCGGGCACTCTGTGAGGATTCATAACCAAGCTAGCCAGAAGGCGGCCGCTCTGAGGATTCATAACCAAGCTAGCCAGAAGGCGGCCACTCTGAGGATTCATACCCAAGCTAGCCAGAAGGCCGCCACTCTGTGGATTCATACCCAAGCTAGCCAGAAGGCGGCCACTCTGTGAGCATTCATAACCAAGCTAGCCAGAAGGCGGCCACTCTGAGGATTCATAACCAAGCTAGCCAGAAGGCGGCCACTCTGAGGATTCATACCCAAGCTAGCCAGAAGGTGGCCACTCTGAGGATTCATAACCAAGCTAGCCAGAAGGCGGCCACTCTGAGGATTCATACCCAAGCTAGCCAGAAGGTGGCCACTCTGAGGATTCATAACCAAGCTAGCCAGAAGGCGGCCACTCTGTGAGCATTCATAATCAAGCTAGCCAGAAGGCGGGCACTCTGTGAGGATTCATAATCAAGCTAGCCAGAAGGCGGCCACTCTGTGAGGATTCATAACCAAGCTAGCCAGAAGGCGGCCACTCTGTGAGGATTCATAACCAAGCTAGCCAGAAGACGGCCACTCTGAGGATTCATAATCAAGCTAGCCAGAAGGCGGCCACTCTGAGGATTCATAACCAAGCTAGCCAGAAGGCGGCCACTCTGTGAGGATTCATAACCAAGCTAGCCAGAAGGCGGCCACTCTGTGAGGATTCATAACCAAGCTAGCCAGAAGGCGGCCACTCTGAGGATTCATAACCAAGCTAACCAGAAGGCGGCCACTCTGTGAGGATTCATAACCAAGCTAGCCAGAAGACGGCCACTCTGAGGATTCATAATCAAGCTAGCCAGAAGGCGGCCACTCTGAGGATTCATAACCAAGCTAGCCAGAAGGCGGCCACTCTGTGAGGATTCATAACCAAGCTAGCCAGAAGGCGGCCACTCTGAGGATTCATAACCAAGCTAACCAGAAGGCGGCCACTCTGTGAGGATTCATAACCAAGCTAGCCAGAAGACGGCCACTCTGAGGATTCATAATCAAGCTAGCCAGAAGGCGGCCACTCTGAGGATTCATAACCAAGCTAGCCAGAAGGCGGCCACTCTGTGAGGATTCATAACCAAGCTAGCCAGAAGGCGGCCACTCTGAGCATCTATAACCAAGCTAGCCAGGAGGCGGCCACTCTGAGGATTCATAACCAAGCTAGCCAGAAGGTGGCCACTCTGAGGATTCATAACCAAGCTAGCCAGAAGGCGGCCACTCTGTGAGGATTTTTTTTTCCCAAGCTTTGAGGCAAACTCCTCAGATAATACATAAGGATTTCTCCACATATGAGGCCAACCTGATGTAGGAATATCCCAGTGATGGACAGCAGTACCTGGAGACAATGACAGGGGAACCATCTATAGCTCCCCCCACTTCCAGTCTCCTGTCACTCGCTACCTCCTTTGGTCTCTCTCAATGGTCCTCCTCTGCCACCCACACAAAGGGGCACACGCTGGACCTCATATTCACCCGCCTCTGCTCTCTAGTCAACCTCTCTAACTCTGACCACAACCTGCTGACATTCTCGGCCCTCTCCTCTGTAATAGACCCCCCAACCCCTAAACCAACACACCCCCGGAGAAACCTTAATTGCCTTGACATCCGCACGCTCTCAGACTCCCTGCTACCGCTCACTGACATATCCTCACTCCAGGACACAGATACCGCCGCTGACTTCTACAATACCACCATCACTGCAGCCCATGACTCTGTGGCCCCTTCACTAACACCAGAGCCCGACCGATCAATAGGCAACCCTGGCACACTGACCTGACTAAAAAACTGAGACATGCCTCACGGGTTGCAGAACGCCTCTGGAAGAAAAGCCACTCCCAGGAGGACTTCCTTAGGTATAAAGAGACAGTTCTCACATTCAAGAACGCACTCACCTCTGCAAAGCAGGTCTACTTCACCACACTAATATCTGCCCTATCCCGCAACCCCAAACAGCTATTCACTACCTTCACCTCCCTTCTCCGTCCTCCTGCGCCCCCTCTGAAATCACTTATCACAGCTGATGAATTTGCCTCTTATTTCAAAAGCAAAATTGACACCATCAGAGACAGTCTCACCCTACACCCCCGACAACCACTCTACCCAACTGCTCGGTGCTCTTCATCTTTAACCTGTTTCTCCACCGTCACTGATGTAAAGCTCTCCACCCTAATCTGTAAATCCCACCTCACCTCCTGTGCACTCGACCCAATCCAGTCACATCTCGTCCCCAAACTCTCTGAAGTCATTACTCCTGCCCTAACCCATCTCTTCTACCTATCCCTAAGCAATGGATCCTTCCCTTCCGCCTTCAAACATGCTACCGTCACACCTATACTTAAGAAACCCTCCCTGGACCCGTCCTCTCCAGCCAACTATCGCCCCATCTCAGTGCTCCCGTACGCCTCTAAACTGCTGGAGCAACACGTCCACTCCGAACTGTCCTCCTATCTCTCTTTGACAGACTACAGTCAGGCTTCAGACCCCATCACTCCACAGAAACTGCCCTAACCAAGGTCACTAATGACCTTCTAACTGCCAAAGCCAAACGTCACTCCTCTGTCCTCCTCCTCCTCTGTCCTCCTCTCATCTGCTTTTGACACAGTCGACCATTCCCTCCTGCTAGAAACGTTCTCATCCCTTGGAATCTCAGACCTGGCCCTTTCCAGAATCTCCTCATACCTCACCAACCGCACATTCAGCGTCTCTCACTCACACACCACCTCCCCGCCACGCCATCTTTCTGTAGGTGTCCCCCAAGACTCCGTCCTAGGACCCCTCCTGTTCTCCATCTACACCCTCAGCCTTGGCCAACTCATAGAATCCCATGGTTTCCATTACCATTGCTACGCTGACGACACCCAAATATATCTCTCTGGACCAGACATTACCTCCCTGTTGTTCAGAGTCCCAGAATGTCTAGCAGTCTCAGCTAACACCCTCGCCCCCCCTCCAGTCCTCCTTAAACTGTGCTGCTCGCCTAATAAACCTCTCCCCCAGTTCTTCATCGGCCACTCCCCTCTGCCAATCTCTTCACTGGCTACCCGTTGCCCAGCGAATAGAGTTAAAATTACTAACACTGACATACAAAGCCATCCACAGCCTGTCCCCTCCATATACAGTGCTGGCCAAAAGTATTGGCACCCCTGCAATTCTGTCAGATAATACTCCATTTCTTCCAGAAAATTATTGCAATCACAAATGCTTTGGTAATAAGATCTTCATTTATTTTGCTTGCAATGAAAAAAAAACACAAAAGAGAATGAAAAAAAAGTCAAATCATTGATCATTTTACACAAAACTCCAAAAATGGGCCGGACAAAAGTATTGGCACCCTCAGCCTAATACTTGGTAGCACAACCTTTAGACAAAATAACTGCGAACAACCGCTTCCGGTAACCATCAATGAGTTTCTTACAATGCCCTGCTGGAATTTCTCCAGGTCCCTGAGATGTGAAGGGCGCCTTCTCCAAACTGCCATTGTGAGATCTCTCCTTGGGTGTTCTATGGGATTCAGGTCTGGACTCATTGCTGCCACTTTACAAGTCTCCGGTGCTTTCTCTCAAACCATTTTCTAGTGCTTTTTGAAGTGTGTTTTGGGTCATTGTCCTGCTGGAAGACCCATGACCTCTGAGGGAGACCCAGCTTTCTCACACTGGGCCCTACATTATGCTGCAGACTTCATAATGCCATGCACACGGTCAAGCAGTCCAGTGCCAGAGGCAGCAAAGCAACCCCAAAACATCAGGGAACCTCCGCCATGTCTGACTGTAGGGACCGTGTTCTTTTCTTTGAAGGCCTCTTTTTTTCCCTGTAAACTCCATGTTGATGCCTTTTCCCAAAAAGCTCTACTTTTGTCTCATCTGACCAGAGAACATTCTTCCAAAAAGTTTTTGGCTTTCTCAGGTAAGTTTTGGCTTTTTTCTGTCTCTGGGTCAGAAGTGGGGTCTTCCTGGGTATCCTACCATAGAGTCCCTTTTCATTCAGACGCCGACGGATAGTACGGGTTGACACTGTTGTACCCTCGGACTGCAGGGCAGCTAGAACTTGTTTGGATGTTAGTCGAGGTTCTTTAGCCACCATCCGCACAATCTTTCTTTTGCGTCCACATCTAGGGAGGTTAGCCACAGTGCCATGGGCTTTACACTTCTTGATGACACTGCGCACGGTAGACACAGGAACATTCAGGTCTTTGGAGATGGACTTGTAGCCTTGAGATTGCTCATGCTTTCTCACAATTTTGCTTCTCAAGTCCTCAGACAGTTCTTTGGTCTTCTTTCTTTTCTCCATGCTCAATGTGGTACACACAAGGACACAGGACAGAGGTTGAGTCAACTTTAATCCATTTCAACTGGCTGCAAGTGTGATTTAGTTATTGCCACCACCTGTTATGTGCCACAGGTAAGTAACAGGTGCTGTTAATTACACAAATTAGAGAAGCATCACCTGATTTTTCAAAGGATGCCAATACTTTTGTCCACCCCCTTTTTTATGTTTGGTGTGGGATTATATCCAATTTTGGATTTTTGACAATTCTTTTTGTGGTTTTCCATTGACGACAAATTAAATGAAGATATTATTACCAAAGCATTTGTGATTGCAATCATTTTCTGGAAGGAATTGAGTATTATCTGACAGAATTGCAGGGGTGCCAATACTTTTGGCCAGCACTGTATCTCTGACCTAATCATCTGCCCGCACGTAACCTCCGATCCTCCAAAGACCTCCTACTCCGCTCTGCTCTTATCCGCTCCTCACACAACCGTCTCCAAGACTTCTCCCGGGCATCCCCCATACTCTGGAACTCATTACCAAGACACATAAGACTGACCCCCACAGTCACAAGCTTCAAGAAGGCCCTGAAGACTCACCTATTCAGGAAGGTCTACAACCTCCAATAACACTACTGTCACCACACCGCCATCTGTACAACCTCCAATAACACTATTGTCACCACCATCTGTACAACCTCCAATAACACTACTGTCACCACACCGCCATCTGTACAACCCCCAATAACACTACTGTCACCACACCGCCATCTGTACAACCTCCAATAACACTACTGTCACCACACCACCATCTGTACAACCTCCAATAACACTACTGTCACCACACCGCCATCTGTACAGCCTCCAATAACACTACTGTCACCACACCGCCATCTGTACAACCTCCAATAACACTACTGTCACCACACCGCCATCTGTACAACCTCCAATAACACTACTGTCACCACACCACCATCTGTACAGCCTCCAATAACACTACTGTCACCACACCGCCATCTGTACAACCTCCAATAACACTACTGTCACCACACCGCCATCTGTACATCCCCCAATAACACTACTGTCACCACACCGCCACCTGTACAGCCTCCAATAACACTACTGTCACCACACCGCCATCTGTACAACCTCCAATAACACTACTGTCACCACACCGCCATCTGTACAACCCCCCAATAACACTACTGTCACCACACCGCCATCTGTACAGCCTCCAATAACACTATTGTCACCACACCGCCATCTGTACAACCTCCAATAACACTACTGTCACCACACCGCCATCTGTACAACCTCCAATAACACTACTGTCACCACACCGCCATCTGTACAACCTCCAATAACACTACTGTCACCACACCGCCATCTGTACAGCCTCCAATAAGACTACTGTCACCACACCGCCACCTGTACAACCTCCAATAACACTACTGTCACCACACCGCCATCTGTACAACCCCCAATAACACTACTGTCACCACCATCTGTACAACCTCCAATAACACTACTGTCACCACACCGCCATCTGTACAACCTCCAATAACACTACTGTCACCACACCGCCACCTGTACAACCTCCAATAACACTACTGTCACCACACCGCCATCTGTACAACCCCCAATAACACTACTGTCACCACACCGCCATCTGTACAACCTCCAATAACACTACTGTCACCACACCGCCATCTGTACAACCTCCAATAACACTGTCACCACACCGCCATCTGTACAACCTCCAATAACACTACTGTCACCACACCGCCATCTGTACAACCTCCAATAACACTACTGTCACCACACCGCCATCTGTACAACCTCCAATAACACTACTGTCACCGCCATCTGTACAACCTCCAATAACACTACTGTCACCACACCGCCATCTGTACAGCCTCCAATAACACTACTGTCACCACACCGCCATCTGTACAACCACCAATAACACTACTGTCACCACACCGCCATCTGTACAGCCTCTACCCCCACCTTCTGTCTCTATCCCTCTTCCCTCATAGATTGTAAGCCCTTGTGGGCAGGGCCCTCTATCCCCCTGTGCCAGTGATCACTGCTAGTATTATCTGTTTTGTATATCTGGTGTACGGTATGTAAATCCGCAAATGTAAAGCACCATGGGATTAATATAATAATGTACAGAGCACCATGGGATTAATATAATAATGTACAGAGCACCATGGGATTAATATAATAATGTACAGAGCACCATGGGATTAATATAATAATGTACAGAGCACCATGGAAGTAATATAATAATGTACAGAGCACCATGGAAGTAATATAATAATGTACAGAGCACCATGGGATTAATATAATAATGTACAGAGCACCATGGAATTACTATACTAATATACAGAGCACCATGGAATTACTATACTAATATACAGAGCACCATGGAATTACTATACTAATATACAGAGCACCATGGAATTAATATAATAATGTACAGCACCATGGGATTAATATAATAATGTACAGAGCACCATGGAATTAATATAATAATGTACAGAGCACCATGGGAGTAATATAATAATGTACAGAGCACCATGGAATTAATATAATAATGTACAGAGCACCATGGGATTAATATAATAATGTACAGAGCACCATGGGATTAATATAATAATGTACAGAGCACCATGGGATTAATATAATAATGTACAGAGCACCATGGGACTAATATAATAATGTACAGAGCACCATGGGATTAATATAATAATGTACAGAGCACCATGGAATTAATATAATAATGTACAGAGCACCATGGAATTAATATAATAATGTACAGCACCATGGAATTAATATAATAATGTACAGAGCACCAGGGAATTACTATAATAATATACAGCACCATGGAAGTAATATAATAATGTACAGAGCACAATGGAAATCATATAATAATGTACAGAGCACCATGGGATTAATATAATAATGTACAGAGTACCATGGAAATAATATAATAATGTACAGAGCACCAAGGAATTAATATAATAATGTACAGAGCACCATGGGATTAATATAATAATGTACAGAGCACCATAGGATTAATATAATAATCTACAGAGCACCATGGAATTAATATAATAATGTACAGCACCATGGGATTAATATAATAATGTACAGAGCACCATGGAAGTAATATAATAATGTACAGAGCACCATGGGATTAATATAATAATGTACAGAGCACCATGGGATTAATATAATAATGTACAGAGCACCATAGGATTAATATAATAATGTACAGAGCACCATGGAATTAATATAATAATGTACAGAGCACCAGGGAATTACTATAATAATATACAGCACCATGGAAGTAATATAATAATGTACAGAGCACAATGGAAATCATATAATAATGTACAGCACCATGGGATTAATATAATAATGTACAGAGTACCATGGAAATAATATAATAATGTACAGAGCACCAAGGAATTAATATAATAATGTACAGAGCACCATGGGATTAATATAATAATGTACAGAGCACCATAGGATTAATATAATAATCTACAGAGCACCATGGAATTAATATAATAATGTACAGCACCATGGGATTAATATAATAATGTACAGAGCACCATGGAAGTAATATAATAATGTACAGAGCACCATAGGATTAATATAATAATGTACAGAGCACCATGGAATTAATATAATAATGTACAGAGCACCAGGGAATTACTATAATAATATACAGCACCATGGAAGTAATATAATAATGTACAGAGCACCATAGGATTAATATAATAATGTACAGAGCACCATGGAAGTAATATAATAATGTACAGAGCACCATGGGATTAATATAATAATGTACAGAGCACCATAGGATTAATATAATAATGTACAGAGCACCATGGAATTAATATAATAATGTACAGAGCACCAGGGAATTACTATAATAATATACAGCAACATGGAAGTAATATAATAATGTACAGAGCACCATAGGATTAATATAATAATGTACAGAGCACCATGGAAGTAATATAATAATGTACAGAGCACCATGGGATTAATATAATAATGTACAGAGCACCATAGGATTAATATAATAATGTACAGAGCACCATGGAATTAATATAATAATGTACAGAGCACCAGGGAATTACTATAATAATATACAGCACCATGGAAGTAATATAATAATGTACAGAGCACAATGGAAATCATATAATAATGTACAGAGTACCATGGAAATAATATAATAATGTACAGAGCACCAAGGAATTAATATAATAATGTACAGAGCACCATGGGATTAATATAATAATGTACAGAGCACCATAGGATTAATATAATAATCTACAGAGCACCATGGAATTAATATAATAATGTACAGCACCATGGGATTAATATAATAATGTACAGCGCACCATGGAAGTAATATAATAATGTACAGAGCACCATAGGATTAATATAATAATGTACAGAGCACCATGGAATTAATATAATAATGTACAGAGCACCAGGGAATTACTATAATAATATACAGCACCATGGAAGTAATATAATAATGTACAGAGCACCATAGGATTAATATAATAATGTACAGAGCACCATGGAAGTAATATAATAATGTACAGAGCACCATGGGATTAATATAATAATGTACAGAGCACCATGGAAGTAATATAATAATGTACAGAGCACCATGGAATTAATATAATAATGTACAGAGCACCAGGGAATTACTATAATAATGTACAGAGCACCATGGGATTAATATAATAATGTACAGAGCACCATAGGATTAATATAATAATGCACAGAGCACCATAGGATTAATATAATAATGTACAGAGCACCATGGAAGTAATATAATAATGTACAGAGCACCATAGGATTAATATAATAATGCACAGAGCACCATAGGATTAATATAATAATGTACAGAGCACCATGGAAGTAATAAAAAAAAGTACAAAACACCATGGGATTAATATAAAAAAGTACACCACCATGGAATTAATATAATAATGTACAGAGCACCAGGGAATTACTATAATAATGTACAGAGCACCATGGAATTACTATACTAATATACAGAGCACCATGGAATTAATATAATAATGTACAGAGCACCATGGAATTACTATACTAATATACAGAGCACCATGGAATTAATATAATAATGTACAGAGCACCATGGGATTAATATAATAATGTACAGAGCACCATGGAATTAATATAATAATGTACAGAGCACCATGGAATTAATATAATACTGTACAGAGCACCATGGGATTAATATAATAATGTACAGAGCACCATGGAATTAATATAATAATGTACAGAGCACCATGGGATTAATGATGCTATATAAACAATAACAATAATAGCTAGGACACCAGTCACATAATACATCCTAATGGAGGAATATCCCAGTGATGGACAGCAGTACCTGGAGACAGTGTCAGGAGAACCATCTATAGCTAGGACACCACTCACATACTGTAATACATCCTAATGGAGGAATATTCTAGAGTCGTGGTGGCGAACCTATAGCACGCGTGCCAGGGGGGGCACTCGGAGCTCTCTCTGTTGGCACGGGCGTCGTTGCTCCATCCAGGCTCCCTGATCACTCGCTACCGGGAAATACGGCATAGGATTCCCTGTTAGCGAGTGAGTGCTTCTTTCAGCTGTATGTGCGCACAGGCACAATTACGTAATTCATCAGCGCCTGCACTGTGACAGAAGAAGGAGGACTCCACTTACCTGCTCTATGTGGGAGAGTAGGTAAGTAGCATGTTATGCTGTGTGGGGGCCACTGTGGAGCACATAATACTGTGTGGGGGCCACTGTGGAGCATATAATACTGTGTGGGGGCCACTGTGGGGCATATAATACTGTGTGGGGGCCACTGTGGGGCATATAATACTGTGTGGGGGCCATGGTGGGGCAGACTGTACTGTTTGGGGACCCCTTCATTATTTATATCACACAGTATCTGTTGTATAGCAGACATGTGATATTAGTACAGGCTGTAATAACATTGCACGGTTACTATATGTAACTACTGTAAATAGTGAACATTAATTGTTCAAAAGTACCAGATGCAGGGACTATTACCTCTCAGTACAAAGTTGATTTTATTATGGAAAGCTATGTAAAGCCCCATTTACGCGTATTTTGCGGGTACGTAACTGTCCGCCATTGTGGACCCGCAGAGTATTGAGGTTACATTGCCGTGTTGGCACTTTGTGATAAATTAGTGGGTTTTGGGCTGCAGTTTGGACACTCGGTCTCTAGAAGGTTCGCCATCACTGGTCTAGAGTAAGAGCAGGAGAGCCATTTATAACTAGATGACCAGTCACATGATCCCACGTCCTATGCCTTGTGACTGACGCCATGTTTTTGGGCTAATGTGTGAGATATATATGATCGAGGGATTGTACGGAATAACACTCGGGCTTCTGCTTCTATTAATAAATGAATGAAAAACAGGATTCCAAAAATCTACTCAAGGGTGTGAAGCTACAGAATGGTTTACTGTCTGCAAGTACAGTGTATGTCACAATGTGACAGGCGAAGACATTGCCATAGCAACGGGCTGACAACATTGTGATGGACTGTCACTCAGACAAGCACACGTGCCGAACACCGGACTGTAGACTGGAGATGACGTCAGCATTCATAAGAAGCAGGTGAATGCAACAATCAGACGTTATTTAGACTTTGCTTCTTGGTATCTTCTCAACCATACTGGAATTATAATAAACCAGCAACTAAGAAGAAAAGACTAAAAACAGTCAGCACCTTGAGTAATGGCCTCCAGGTCCTAGAAGTCCTACACAGCGAGCCTTGGCCGTAAAAGGAGCACACCTTCAGCCAAAAGTCACAATAAGGCAAGAAGACAGAAACTTCTGTCATGTGGGACGCCGCGGTCTACTGAAACAGAGGGATGGCCAGATGGGGCACAGAGGAGGCCAGATGGGGCACAGAATGGTCAGGAGGAGTCTGAACAAAAAGAGGACAAAAAAGGTCCAGACAAGGAACAGACGAGCCCGGGTGTAGTGAAGAGATCAGATGTAGAATAAAGGAGTCCCGATGGGGTACAGAGGAGTCCAGATGGGGTACAGAAGAGTCCAGATGGGGTACAGAAGAGTCCAGATGGGGCACAGAGGAGTCCAGATGGGGTACAGAAGAGTCCAGATGGGGTACAGAAGAGTCCAGATGGGGCACAGAGGAGTCCAGATGGGGCACAGAGGAGTCCAGATGGGGCACAGAGGAGTCCCGATGGGGCACAGAAGAGTCCAGATGGGGAATAGAGGAGTCCAGATGGGGCACAGAAGAGTCCAGATGGGGCACAGAGGAGTCCAGATGGGGCACAGAGGAGTCCAGATGGGGAATAGAGGAGTCCAGATGGGGCACAGAAGAGTCCAGATGGGGCACAGAGGAGTCCAGATGGGGCACAGAAGAGTCCAGATGGGGCACAGAAGGGTCAGGAGGAGTCTGAACAAAAAGAGGACAAAAAATGTCCAGACAAGGAACAGACGAGCCCGGGTGTAGTGAAGAGATCAGATGTAGAATAAAGGAGTCCCGATGGGGTACAGAGGAGTCCAGATGGGGCACAGAGGAGTCCAGATGGGGCACAGAAGAGTCCAGATGGGGCACAGAGGAGTCCAGATGGGGCACAGAGGAGTCCAGATGGGGCACAGAGGAGTCCAGATGGGGCACAGAGGAGTCCAGATGGGGAACAGAGGAGTCCCGATGGGGCACAGAAGAGTCCCGATGGGGCACAGAAGAGTCCCGATGGGGCACAGAAGAGTCCCGATGGGGAACAGAGGAGTCCAGATGGGGCACAGAAGAGTCCAGATGGGGAACAGAGGAGTCCAGATGGGGTACAGAGGAGTCCAGATGGGGTACAGAAGAGTCCAGATGGGGCACAGAGGAGTCCAGATGGGGCACAGAGGAGTCCAGATGGGGCACAGAGGAGTCCAGATGGGGAATAGAGGAGTCCAGATGGGGCACAGAAGAGTCCAGATGGGGCACAGAGGAGTCCAGATGGGGCACAGAGGAGTCCAGATGGGGCACAGAGGAGTCCAGATGGGGCACAGAAGAGTCCAGATGGGGCACAGAGGAGTCCAGATGGGGCACAGAGGAGTCCAGATGGGGCACAGAGGAGTCCAGATGGGGAACAGAGGAGTCCCGATGGGGCACAGAAGAGTCCCGATGGGGCACAGAAGAGTCCCGATGGGGCACAGAAGAGTCCCGATGGGGAACAGAGGAGTCCAGATGGGGCACAGAAGAGTCCAGATGGGGAACAGAGGAGTCCAGATGGGGAATAGAGGAGTCCAGATGGGGCACAGAAGAGTCCAGATGGGGCACAGAAGAGTCCAGATGGGGCACAGAAGGGTCAGGAGGAGTCTGAACAAAAAGAGGACAAAAAATGTCCAGACAAGGAACAGACGAGCCCGGGTGTAGTGAAGAGATCAGATGTAGAATAAAGGAGTCCCGATGGGGCACAGAAGAGTCCAGATGGGGCACGGAGGAGTCCAGATGGGGAACAGAGGAGTCCCGATGGGGCACAGAGGAGTCCAGATGGGGCACAGAGGAGTCCAAATGGGGCACAGAGGAGTCCAGATGGGGCACAGAGGAGTCCAAATGGGGCACAGAGGAGTCCAGATGGGGAACAGAGGAGTCCCGATGGGGCACAGAAGAGTCCCGATGGGGCACAGAGGAGTCCAAATGGGGCACAGAGGAGTCCAGATGGGGAACAGAGGAGTCCAGATGGGGCACAGAAGAGTCCAGATGGGGCACAGAAGGGTCAGGAGGAGTCTGAACAAAAAGAGGACAAAAAATGTCCAGACAAGGAACAGACGAGCCCGGGTGTAGTGAAGAGATCAGATGTAGAATAAAGGAGTCCCGATGGGGCACAGAAGAGTCCAGATGGGGCACGGAGGAGTCCAGATGGGGAACAGAGGAGTCCAGATGGGGGAACAGAGGAGTCCCGATGGGGCACAGAAGAGTCCCGATGGGGCACAGAGGAGTCCAGATGGGGCACAGAGGAGTCCAGATGGGGAACAGAGGAGTCCAGATGGGGAACAGAGGAGTCCAGATGGGGGAACAGAGGAGTCCCGATGGGGCACAGAGGAGTCCAGATGGGGCACAGAGGAGTCCAGATGGGGCACAGAGGAGTCCAGATGGGGAACAGAGGAGTCCCGATGGGGCACAGAAGAGTCCCGATGGGGCACAGAAGAGTCCCGATGGGGCACAGAAGAGTCCCGATGGGGCACAGAAGAGTCCCGATGGGGCACAGAAGAGTCCCGATGGGGCACAGAAGAGTCCCGATGGGGCACAGAAGAGTCCCATCGGGGGCACAGAAGAGTCCCATCGGGGGCACAGAAGAGTCCCGATGGGGCACAGAAGAGTCCACATGGGGCACAGAAGAGTCCCGATGGGGCACAGAAGAGTCCCGATGGGGCACAGAAGAGTCCACATGGGGCACAGAAGAGTCCCGATGGGGCACAGAAGAGTCCCGATGGGGCACAGAAGAGTCCCGATGGGGCACAGAAGGGTCAAGAGGAGTCTTAACAAAAAAAGGACAAAAAAGGTCCAGACGAGGAACAGACGAGCCTGGGTGTATTGAAGAGATCAGATGTAGAATAAAGGAGTCCCGATGTGGCACAGAGGAGTCCAGATGGGGCACAGAAGAGTCCCGATGGGGCACAGAGGAGTCCAGATGGGGCACAGAAGAGTCCCGATGGGGCACAGAGGAGTCCAGATGGGGTACAGAAGGGTCAGGAGGAGTCTGAACAAAAAAAGGACAAAAAAGGTCCAGACGAGCCCGGGTGTATTGAAGAGATCAGATGTAGAATAAAGGAGTCCCGATGTGGCACAGAGGAGTCCAGATAGGGCACAGAAGAGTCCAGATGGGGCACAGAAGAGTCCCGATGGGGCACAGAAGAGTCCCGATGGGGCACAGAAGAGTCCCGATGGGGCACAGAAGAGTCCCGATGGGGCACAGAAGAGTCCCGATGGGGCACAGAAGAGTCCCGATGGGGCACAGAAGAGTCCCGATGGGGCACAGAAGAGTCCCGATGGGGCACAGAAGAGTCCCGATGGGGCACAGAAAGGTCAGGAGGAGTCTGAACAAAAAAAGAACAAAAAAGGTCCAGACGAGGAACAGACAAGCCCAGGTGTATTGAAGAGATCAGATGTAGAATAAAGGAGTCCCGATGGGGCACAGAAGAGTCCCGATGGGGCACAGAAGAGTCCCGATGGGGCACAGAAGAGTCCCGATGGGGCACAGAAGAGTCCCGATGGGGCACAGAAGAGTCCCGATGGGGCACAGAAGAGTCCCGATGGGGCACAGAAGAGTCCCGATGGGGCACAGAGGAGTCCCGATGGGGCACAGAAGAGTCCCGATGGGGCACAGAAGAGTCCCGATGGGGTACAGAAGAGTCCAGATGGGGCACAGAGGAGTCCAGATGGGGCACAGAGGAGTCCTGATGGGGCACAGAGGAGTCCAGATGGGGAATAGAGGAGTCCAGATGGGGCACAGAAGAGTCCAGATGGGGCACAGAGGAGTCCAGATGGGGCACAGAGGAGTCCAGATGGGGCACAGAGGAGTCCAGATGGGGCACAGAAGAGTCCAGATGGGGCACAGAGGAGTCCAGATGGGGCACAGAGGAGTCCAGATGGGGCACAGAGGAGTCCAGATGGGGAACAGAGGAGTCCCGATGGGGCACAGAAGAGTCCCGATGGGGCACAGAAGAGTCCCGATGGGGCACAGAAGAGTCCCGATGGGGAACAGAGGAGTCCAGATGGGGCACAGAAGAGTCCAGATGGGGAACAGAGGAGTCCAGATGGGGAATAGAGGAGTCCAGATGGGGCACAGAAGAGTCCAGATGGGGCACAGAAGAGTCCAGATGGGGCACAGAAGGGTCAGGAGGAGTCTGAACAAAAAGAGGACAAAAAATGTCCAGACAAGGAACAGACGAGCCCGGGTGTAGTGAAGAGATCAGATGTAGAATAAAGGAGTCCCGATGGGGCACAGAAGAGTCCAGATGGGGCACGGAGGAGTCCAGATGGGGAACAGAGGAGTCCCGATGGGGCACAGAGGAGTCCAGATGGGGCACAGAGGAGTCCAAATGGGGCACAGAGGAGTCCAGATGGGGCACAGAGGAGTCCAAATGGGGCACAGAGGAGTCCAGATGGGGAACAGAGGAGTCCCGATGGGGCACAGAAGAGTCCCGATGGGGCACAGAAGAGTCCCGATGGGGAACAGAGGAGTCCCGATGGGGAACAGAGGAGTCCCGATGGGGAACAGAGGAGTCCCGATGGGGCACAGAAGAGTCCCGATGGGGCACAGAGGAGTCCAAATGGGGCACAGAGGAGTCCAGATGGGGAACAGAGGAGTCCAGATGGGGCACAGAAGAGTCCAGATGGGGCACAGAAGGGTCAGGAGGAGTCTGAACAAAAAGAGGACAAAAAATGTCCAGACAAGGAACAGACGAGCCCGGGTGTAGTGAAGAGATCAGATGTAGAATAAAGGAGTCCCGATGGGGCACAGAAGAGTCCAGATGGGGCACGGAGGAGTCCAGATGGGGAACAGAGGAGTCCAGATGGGGGAACAGAGGAGTCCCGATGGGGCACAGAAGAGTCCCGATGGGGCACAGAGGAGTCCAGATGGGGCACAGAGGAGTCCAGATGGGGAACAGAGGAGTCCAGATGGGGAACAGAGGAGTCCCGATGGGGCACAGAAGAGTCCCGATGGGGCACAGAAGAGTCCCGATGGGGAACAGAGGAGTCCCGATGGGGAACAGAGGAGTCCCGATGGGGAACAGAGGAGTCCCGATGGGGAACAGAGGAGTCCCGATGGGGCACAGAAGAGTCCCGATGGGGCACAGAGGAGTCCAAATGGGGCACAGAGGAGTCCAGATGGGGAACAGAGGAGTCCAGATGGGGCACAGAAGAGTCCAGATGGGGCACAGAAGGGTCAGGAGGAGTCTGAACAAAAAGAGGACAAAAAATGTCCAGACAAGGAACAGACGAGCCCGGGTGTAGTGAAGAGATCAGATGTAGAATAAAGGAGTCCCGATGGGGCACAGAAGAGTCCAGATGGGGCACGGAGGAGTCCAGATGGGGAACAGAGGAGTCCAGATGGGGGAACAGAGGAGTCCCGATGGGGCACAGAAGAGTCCCGATGGGGCACAGAGGAGTCCAGATGGGGCACAGAGGAGTCCAGATGGGGAACAGAGGAGTCCAGATGGGGAACAGAGGAGTCCAGATGGGGGAACAGAGGAGTCCCGATGGGGCACAGAGGAGTCCAGATGGGGCACAGAGGAGTCCAGATGGGGCACAGAGGAGTCCAGATGGGGAACAGAGGAGTCCCGATGGGGCACAGAAGAGTCCCGATGGGGCACAGAAGAGTCCCGATGGGGCACAGAAGAGTCCCGATGGGGCACAGAAGAGTCCCGATGGGGCACAGAAGAGTCCCGATGGGGCACAGAAGAGTCCCATCGGGGGCACAGAAGAGTCCCATCGGGGGCACAGAAGAGTCCCGATGGGGCACAGAAGAGTCCACATGGGGCACAGAAGAGTCCCGATGGGGCACAGAAGAGTCCCGATGGGGCACAGAAGAGTCCACATGGGGCACAGAAGAGTCCCGATGGGGCACAGAAGAGTCCCGATGGGGCACAGAAGGGTCAAGAGGAGTCTTAACAAAAAAAGGACAAAAAAGGTCCAGACGAGGAACAGACGAGCCTGGGTGTATTGAAGAGATCAGATGTAGAATAAAGGAGTCCCGATGTGGCACAGAGGAGTCCAGATGGGGCACAGAAGAGTCCCGATGGGGCACAGAGGAGTCCAGATGGGGCACAGAAGAGTCCCGATGGGGCACAGAGGAGTCCAGATGGGGTACAGAAGGGTCAGGAGGAGTCTGAACAAAAAAAGGACAAAAAAGGTCCAGACGAGCCCGGGTGTATTGAAGAGATCAGATGTAGAATAAAGGAGTCCCGATGTGGCACAGAGGAGTCCAGATAGGGCACAGAAGAGTCCAGATGGGGCACAGAAGAGTCCAGATGGGGCACAGAAGAGTCCCGATGGGGCACAGAAGAGTCCCGATGGGGCACAGAAGAGTCCCGATGGGGCACAGAAGAGTCCCGATGGGGCACAGAAGAGTCCCGATGGGGCACAGAAGAGTCCCGATGGGGCACAGAAAGGTCAGGAGGAGTCTGAACAAAAAAAGAACAAAAAAGGTCCAGACGAGGAACAGACAAGCCCAGGTGTATTGAAGAGATCAGATGTAGAATAAAGGAGTCCCGATGGGGCACAGAAGAGTCCCGATGGGGCACAGAAGAGTCCCGATGGGGCACAGAAGAGTCCCGATGGGGCACAGAAGAGTCCCGATGGGGCACAGAGGAGTCCCGATGGGGCACAGAAGAGTCCCGATGGGGCACAGAAGAGTCCCCATGGGGCACAGAAGAGTCCCGATGGGGCACAGAGGAGTCCAGATGGGGCACAGAGGAGTCCTGATGGGGCACAGAGGAGTCCAGATGGGGCACAGAAGAGTCCAGATGGGGAACAGAGGAGTCCAGATGGGGCACAGAGGAGTCCAGATGGGGAACAGAGGAGTCCAGATGGGGCACAGAGGAGTCCAGATGGGGCACAGAGGAGTCCAGATGGGGCACAGAAGGGTCAGGAGGAGTCTGAACAAAAAGAGGACAAAAAATGGCCAGACGAGGAACAGACGAGCCCGGGTGTATTGAAGAGATCAGACTCCAGATGGGGCATAGAGGAGTCCAGATGGGGCATACAGGAGATCACATATGGAACAGAGGAGTCCAGATGGGGAACAGAGGAGTCCAGATGAGGAACAGAGGAGTCCAGATGGGGAACAGAGGAGTCCAGATGAGGAACAGAGGAGTCCAGATGAGGAACAGAGGAGTCCAGATGAGGAACAGAGGAGTCCAGATGAGGAACAGAGGAATCCAGACGGGGAACAGAGGAATCCAGACGGGGAAAAGAGGAGTCCAGACGGGGAACAAGAGTCCAGACAGGGAACAGAGGAGTCCAGATGAGGAACAGAGGAGTCCAGATGGGGCACAGAGGAGATCAGATATGGAATAGAGAAGTCCAGATGGGGAACACAGGAGTTCAGATGGGGAACAGAGGAGTCCAGATGGGGAACAGAAGATGGAAATATTCTTTACACTGAAGGTTTCCTTTAAGGATTGCAATACATCCTAGTAAAAGCTATGTTCTCTGTTATCAGCCACTCAGGCTTCAGTTGCAAGAGTCTTGTACTTCCCTATGATCGTGTGCAGGGTCGACGTGAAGGTTTTGTACAGTAAACTTCTCACGAAAATAAAACTTTAGGTTCACTGAAACAAAAGCTGCAGAGAGTTGGAGGCAGTGTCCTAGATTCCTCTCGCCGCCATCCTGTCCCCGGGCCGCCTGCACTCATCTTAGAAGATTTAATGAGCTGACTAATTAAGAGGAACACTTCAATGCTGCAGGGATCCAGTCCTGTTACCTGTAGGCGCAGGAACCAAGGGACTCACAATCCCTCAACATGAAGAGATGGTGACACAGTGGAACGATGAAGACCAGAATGGAGCCGGTGAGTCATATAGTCAGGGCGAAGGGCAGCTTGTGCCATTGTGACTGATGCTCTGGAAGGAAGCTGAACTTGTACCAACCAGGACAGACACACCCGGACACCTAAACCACTGGAACAGTCAGGAGGCCAGAAACAGTGAAATGCCTTTGTACCACATAAAAATAACTGCTCAGTGTCAACTGGACTTAAAGCCTCCATACATGATTAGAAGAAAATAAGTCTGGTAGCAGCTCACGTAACTATCCTCATATAAAAACACACGCATGCTCAGGCAAGCTGAGTGTGCACACGGACGAGGATCTGGGAGAAATATCTATCAATAACTGCATCTTAGACCAATAGTTATTGACAATGTCTGGGGACTCCGCTCAACGCCACCTACAGACCGCGTCTGGGGACTCCGCTCAACGCCACCTACAGACCGCGTCTGGGGACTCCGCTCAACGCCACCTACAGACCGCGTCTGGGGACTCCGCTCAACGCCACCTACAGACCGCGTCTGGGGACTCCGCTCAACGCCACCTACAGACCGCGTCTGGGGACTCCGCTCAACGCCACCTACAGACCGCGTCTGGGGACTCCGCTCAACGCCACCTACAGACCGCGTCTGGGGACTCCGCTCAACGCCACCTACAGACCGCGTCTGGGGACTCCGCTCAACGCCACCTACAGACCGCGTCTGGGGACTCCGCTCAACGCCACCTACAGACCGCGTCTGGGGACTCCGCTCAACGCCACCTACAGACCGCGTCTGGGGACTCCGCTCAACGCCACCTACAGACCGCGTCTGGGGACTCCGCTCAACGCCACCTACAGACCGCGTCTGGGGACTGCGCTCAACGCCACCTACAGACCGCGTCTGGGGACTGCGCTCAACGCCACCTACAGACCGCGTCTGGGGACTGCGCTCAACGCCACCTACAGACCGCGTCTGGGGACTCCGCTCAACGCCACCTACAGACCGCGTCTGGGGACTCCGCTCAACGCCACCTACAGACCGCGTCTGGGGACTCCGCCCAACGCCACCTAAAGACCGCGTCTGGGGACTCCGCCCAACGGCACCTACAGACCGCGTCTGGGGACTCCGCCCAACGCCACCTACAGACCGCGTCTGGGGACTCCGCCCAACGCCACCTACAGACCGCGTCTGGGGACTCCGCCCAACGCCACCTACAGACCGCGTCTGGGGACTCCGCCCAACGCCACCTACAGACCGCGTCTGGGGACTCCGCCCAACGCCACCTACAGACCGCGTCTGGGGACTCCGCCCAACTCCACCTACAGACCGCGTCTGGGGACTCCGCCCAACGCCACCTACAGACCGCGTCTGGGGACTCCGCCCAACGCCACCTACAGACCGCGTCTGGGGACTCCGCCCAACGCCACCTACAGACCGCGTCTGGGGACTCCGCCCAACGCCACCTACAGACCGCGTCTGGGGACTCCGCCCAACGCCACCTACAGACCGCGTCTGGGGACTCCGCCCAACGCCACCTACAGACCGCGTCTGGGGACTCCGCCCAACGCCACCTACAGACCGCGTCTGGGGACTCCGCCCAACGCCACCTACAGACCGCGTCTGGGGACTCCGCCCAACGCCACCTACAGACCGCGTCTGGGGACTCCGCCCAACGCCACCTACAGACCGCGTCTGGGGACTCCGCCCAACGCCACCTACAGACCGCGTCTGGGGACTCCGCCCAACGCCACCTACAGACCGCGTCTGGGGACTCCGCCCAACGCCACCTACAGACCGCGTCTGGGGACTCCGCCCAACGCCACCTACAGACCGCGTCTGGGGACTCCGCTCAACGCCACCTACAGACCGCGTCTGGGGACTCCGCTCAACGCCACCTACAGACCGCGTCTGGGGACTCCGCTCAACGCCACCTACAGACCGCGTCTGGGGACTCCGCTCAACGCCACCTACAGACCGCGTCTGGGGACTCCGCTCAACGCCACCTACAGACCGCGTCTGGGGACTCCGCTCAACGCCACCTACAGACCGCGTCTGGGGACTCCGCTCAACGCCACCTACAGACCGCGTCTGGGGACTCCGCTCAACGCCACCTACAGACCGCGTCTGGGGACTCCGCTCAACGCCACCTACAGACCGCGTCTGGGGACTCCGCTCAACGCCACCTCTATATACTGCCTGGATGGTGGAGTCGTCTTCAATAAAATCTTTATCCAAATGCAACCAGTAGATTGCCGTGAATTTCTCCAGTACTACTCACCATGACAGTGGGCGGTACAAGTGTAAATATATACTGACACATACAGTCTGATAGTGACCCCAGGTTATAGCCCTCAAACGCACATACGCCAAACCAATTATTTTTGGTGGGGCGAACAGCAATTTTTTGAGTGTGGAGATCTTTAAACTCCCCCATCAGATAACGTCCGCAGAAGGAAGATTTTGGTATGATCAATCTTATCATGGCCAATCCAGAGAAGTCTCGGAGTGGCTGCTACTGTGACCAAGCCCATTGGCCATGTGTACAGGGGTGTCAGCTTAAGGGGTTCACAAAAACTAAAATATGATGACCTATCGTAACCAAAGATTAGCTGATCAAAGAGGCAGCAGTGCTACACAGGCCATGGGAGGTCTTGGTCTTCAATCACATGACCAGTTGGGTCCTTCATCCAGACTATGTCAGACCTTGCTGGAGACTTTACACCAGACACACCATTATATACTGTGTGTGTATCCATCTACCGAAAGTAGCTGCAGAGAAATAGAAGAACATGGCCGCTTTCTTCCAAGAACCAAGCCAAGCCAGACAAAGGTCAAGCATAATAATACAGTTTAGCCCATGGACAGGTGAAGGAGGGGACAAGACAGGTGAACCTATCAGTCTGTTGTTGATATACATATCACACACCACATCCATGAGACTTTACTGCCTGGCTAAAAACTAGCACATGAATCCATTGCTGAAAACACAATGTTCTGTGTACTGGATGCTGGAGGTGAGATCAGTGTTGGGAAGGAATTTTCCCTGTACTCTCTACAAAGACATGATGACACTCTATCCTTTGCTCATTGACCGGTCCTCTCTTCTACAGAGCAGTGACTGTCTATCATCTAGTTTAGTGACCGCTCCTCTCTTCTACATGGCAGTGACTGTCTATCATCTAGTTTAGTTACCGCTCCTCTCTTCTACAGAGCAGTGACTATCTATCACCTGGTTCAGTGACCGGTCCTCTCTTCTACAGAGCAGTGACTGTCTCATTCATTGACCGGTCCTCTCTTCTACAGAGCAGTGACTGTCTATCACCTGGTTCATTGACCGGTCCTCTCTTCTACAGAGCAGTGACTGTCTCGTTCATTGATTGGTCCTCTCTTATGCAGAGCAGTGACTGTCTCATTCATTGACTGGTCCTCTCTTCTACAGAGAAGTGACTGTCTCATTCATTGACTGGTGCTCTCTTCTACAGAGCAGTGACTGTCTATCATCTAGTTCATTGACTGGTCCTCTCTTCTACAGAGAAGTGACTGTCTCATTCAGTGACCGGTCCTCTCTTCTACAGAGGAGTGACTGTCTCGTTCATTGACCGGTCCTCTCTTCTACAGAGCAGTGACTGTCTCGTTCATTGATTGGTCCTCTCTTATGCAGAGCAGTGACTGTCTCATTCATTGACTGGTCCTCTCTTCTACAGAGAAGTGACTGTCTCATTCATTGACTGGTGCTCTCTTCTACAGAGCAGTGACTGTCTATCATCTAGTTCATTGACTGGTCCTCTCTTCTACAGAGAAGTGACTGTCTCATTCAGTGACCGGTCCTCTCTTCTACAGAGGAGTGACTGTCTCGTTCATTGACCGGTCCTCTCTTCTACAGAGCAGTGACTGTCTATCATCTAGTTCATTGACCGGTCCTCTCTTCTACAGAGCAGTGACTGTCTCGTTCATTGATTGGTCCTCTCTTATGCAGAGCAGTGACTGTCTCATTCATTGACTGGTCCTCTCTTCTACAGAGAAGTGACTGTCTCGTTCATTGACTGGTCCTCCTTATACAGAGAAGTGACTGTCTCATTCATTGACTGGTCCTCTCTTCTACAGAGCAGTGACTGTCTCATTCATTGACTGGTCCTCTCTTCTACAGAGCAGGGCCTGTCTATCATCTAGTTCATTGACTGGTCCTCTCTTATACAGAGAAGTGACTGTCTCGTTCATTGACCGGTCCTCTCTTCTACAGAGCAGTGACTGTCTATCATCTAGTTCATTGACCGGTCCTCTCTTCTACAGAGCAGTGACTGTCTCGTTCATTGACCGGTCCTTTCTTCTACAGAGCAGGGCCTGTCTATCATCTAGTTCATTAACTGTTCCTCTCTTATACAGAGAAGTGACTGTCTCGTTCATTGACCGGTCCTCTCTTCTACAGAGCAGTGACTGTCTCATTCATTGACCGGTCCTCTCTTCTACAGAGCAGGGCCTGTCTATCATCTAGTTCATTGACTGGTCCTCTCTTATACAGAGAAGTGACTGTCTCGTTCATTGACCGGTCCTCTCTTCTACAGAGCAGTGACTGTCTCGTTCATTGACTGGTGCTCTCTTCTACAGAGAAGTGACTGTCTCGTTCATTGACTGGTCCTCTCTTACACAGAGAAGTGACTGTCTCGTTCATTGACCGGTCCTCTCTTCTACAGAGCAGTGACTGTCTCGTTCATTGACTGGTGCTCTCTTCTACAAAGCAGTGACTGTCTATCATCTAGTTCATTGACTGGTCCTCTCTTCTACAGAGAAGTGACTGTCTCATTCATTGACCGGTCCTCTCTTATACAGAGCAGTGACTGTCTCGTTCATTGACTGGTCCTCTCTTACACAGAGCAGTGACTGTCTCATTCATTGACCGGTCCTCTCTTCTACAGAGCAGTGACTGTCTCATTCATTGACCGGTCCTCTCTTATACAGAGCAGTGACTGTCTCGTTCATTGACTGGTCCTCTCTTACACAGAGCAGTGACTGTCTCATTCATTGACTGGTCCTCTCTTCTACAGAGAAGTGACTGTCTCATTCATTGACCGGTCCTCTCTTATACAGAGCAGTGACTGTCTCGTTCATTGACTGGTCCTCTCTTACACAGAGCAGTGACTGTCTCATTCATTGACCGGTCCTCTCTTCTACAGAGCAGTGACTGTCTCATTCATTGACCGGTCCTCTCTTATACAGAGCAGTGACTGTCTCGTTCATTGACTGGTCCTCTCTTACACAGAGAAGTGACTGTCTCATTCATTGACTGGTCCTCTCTTCTACAGAGCAGTGACTGTCTATCATCTAGTTCATTGACCGGTCCTCTCTTCTACAGAGCAGTGACTGTCTCGTTCATTGATTGGTCCTCTCTTATGCAGAGCAGTGACTGTCTCATTCATTGACTGGTCCTCTCTTCTACAGAGAAGTGACTGTCTCGTTCATTGACCGGTCCTCTCTTACACAGAGAAGTGACTGTCTCATTCATTGACTGGTCCTCTCTTCTACAGAGAAGTGACTGTCTCATTCATTGACCGGTCCTCTCTTATACAGAGCAGTGACTGTCTCATTCATTGACTGGTCCTCTCTTCTACAGAGCAGTGACTGTCTATCATCTAGTTCATTGACCGGTCCTCTCTTCTACAGAGCAGTGACTGTCTATCATCTAGTTCATTGACTGGTCCTCTCTTCTACAGAGCAGTGACTGTCTAGTTCATTGACTGGTCCTCTCTTCTACAGAGCAGTGACTGTCTCGTTCATTGACCAGTCCTCTCTTCTACAGAGCAGTGACTGTCTATCACCTGGTTTAATGGCCTGGTCTTGTGTATGGCTGTCTATCATCTGGCTTGATGACTAGTTGTCTCTTCTACGACACAGGGCATGTATCAACCAGGTCAATGTCCGGTCCTCTCGGCTGTCTCGGATTCAATCTAATGCTCTGATCCATGCCTGTCTGTCATCGGACTCATTGATGGGATGTCCACCGTGCAGTCTAATGGCCCGCTCTTGCCCATGCCTGTCTATCATGGGGTTTGCTTGTCATTGAGTGGGGACCTCTAGCAGTCGATAAAGCCCCCTGACCACAAAGCCCAGTGATATCAGTACGATGATGGATGGGAGGCTGCGTTACGTCACAGT
The DNA here is from genome assembly GCA_947044405.1 of Leptodactylus fallax. NCBI lineage: Eukaryota > Metazoa > Chordata > Amphibia > Anura > Leptodactylidae > Leptodactylus > Leptodactylus fallax. The sequence goes on along the minus strand of CAMRHE010000732.1, from coordinate 228,982 downwards.
CACGTCCCCAGACAGGAGCACATGTCTGCATGTTCCCTTATTTACCCTGCTGCTCCCCTACACCGCCCGCCGATCACTCACCTTCGATGGAGATGACGTGCTCTCGGATCTGGTTCTGCAGTGCCAAGTCATCCACCCTCTCGATCAGGTCGTAGATGGCGTAAATATTGGGGTGCACCGACTCAAACCTCTGAATCTCGGCCCTGATAGCCACCGAGTTAGACAGCACATATTGGGGTGACCCCGCCGATGGATTCGCTGCCACTGCTCCAGAGCCAAATTGGGGGACCGTCCCAAACTGGGAGGTGACGGGGGGCACCAGAGACAGACACCTGAGAGGTGAGAGAAGACTGGGGGCTACCGGACAGGCCAGGAGGGGGGGAAATTCATGGTGAGGCCACGAAGCCCAAATAATGGGGCAAACAAAAAGCAGGCGGCAGGAAGGGGTTAATGGTGAATGAATGAATGACGGGGCAGCAGCAGCAGGTAGTCGGCAGTGCCGGGGCCGGGGTCGGGGAGGAGGCCCCGGGGTGGGTGGTGTCCGCTCTCCGCCGCCGCTCTCTGTGCCTGAGAATAACGGAGCGCTGCCCGGGAGCGCGCACACCCACACACAGAGCGAGCGAGCGCGCCCACCGCACCGGCTGCGTCACCGCCTGCGTCACCACAGCAACCCCCCCTCACACACACTTCCGGTCACAGCGACCGGGGGGAGCGAGCGCACACACTTCCGGTCAGCACGGGCACTGCGGCGTGGAGTGCTGAGGCCCGAATCAGCCGAGACAGACACCCCCCCCCCCCCCCGAGTATAAGAGACCCCCCCCAGTGTAAGAGTGTGAACCCCCCCCCACCCAGGCAGGACGCACGCAAAAACAAAACAAAAAAAAAAAAAAAAAACAAAAAAAAAAAAAAAAATTTTTTTTTTTTTTAAATTTAAAAAAAAAAAAAAAAAAAAAAAAAAAAGAGAAAAAAAAAAAAAAAAATAAAAATTTAAAAATAAACAATTACAAAAACAATCTTCCTTCCTTTCTTTCCTCTCCCCCCCCCCCCCCCCCGAACGCACACAGAAAAAACAATACACACCAAACCCCCCCCCCCCCCCCCCCCCCCCCCTCCGCCTCCCCCCCCCCCCCCCCCCCCCCCCCCGCCCCCCCCCCCCCCCCCCCCGCGCGCCCGGGGGGGCCCCCCCCCCCCCCCTTTTTTTTTTGGGGGCCCCCCCCCCCCCCCGGTTATCCGGATCTTGGGGGGAATGAAGGCCTCTTTAACAGACAGGGAAACCAAATGAATGCAATGTAATCCAACAGCAGATTCCACTCAGCACACTGACAGTCCTGCCGAATCCATACACTGAGCTGGGATGTAAGCCGGGATTTAGCAGGTGCCGTCCAGTACATCAACAGCACTGCGAGTCTCTATCTGTGGTATCCAAATACACAGTCACAATGTCAGTCTCACTGATCAGCCACTGAGCACAGTTCCTTTCACATGGACTCACTAGTCCTGTTGTCTCTTTACACTCTGTTTGTCTCTGGACCAAGATACAGCTTAGCTGTACAGAAAAATCTCCACACCAGTTCAATACAACACTTGCCAAGATGGCTGCTGCTCTCTGTCTCGTCACTTCCTGCTTCTCTGCTCACACTCTGTCTGCAGAACAGGCAGGCTGACATAAAAGGGGGGGTCTCACTCCAGCATCATGTCACAATTACAATGGCTGCTGTCTTAAAGGAACAGAATCACAGAAATACATTCAACATTAACAGTTTATACAGACAAATAAAGTTTAGGACAACATTGGCTGTCTCTTACATATTCCCCCCCACTTTAAGATTGGCAGTCCCTGCCTATGACTGTATATCCAGAGGGTTGTACTTTTATGCACAGAGTGGTAGTATACCGATGTATGGCAGGCCAAACAAACTCATCCTGCGCATACCGAACAGGGGGAATACCAGCATTTGGCCTAGTGGTCCGTCTGAGGACCGGTGGTATATTATGGGGTGCTGCAGCTATGGGCTGAGAAGGACCAGCGGATTCCGCACCAGAGGGGGCACAGGCCGGAGATACAGTAGTCACAGGTGGAACATCCCCAGAAGCAGGGATCGGCCAACAATCATCCTCCTCGTCGGAGGCCCATTCCGCACCTCCATTCTCTGACTGTGGGAGCTCATTCACATTGGCAGGCCCATCGTGATTTGTCCCTTCAGAATGACACAGGCGCAACATATTTCGGTGAAGTACTCGAACACAATCAGTTCCTTCTTTCTGGACCTGGTACACTGGCCCATTCGCATACTTGCGGCCAACAACACGATACGGCAAAGCCTCCCATCTGCTTTCCAATTTCCCTTGGGGTTTCTTGACACGAACTAGCACCAGGTCGCCTGGTTGCAATGGTGCTTCTTGCACTGGGGTCTTATCAGGATGGGGATGTTGTTGCAGGCGCTGCCGCACCAATCGATGGATCGTCTCAAGTCTCTGCCGATGCGCCCGCACCCAAGAGGTTGGATCCCTCGGAGGGAACCCATCCACATCATTCAACTGTAATTCTCCTATACTTCGCCCAGACCGCCCAAAGAGAAGTGTATAAGGAGAGTACCCCGTTGTAGAATGGACCTGATTGTTATAGGCCCACACCATTTCAGACAAGAACTGAGGCCACTGTAACTTCTTGTCTTCCTCCAGAGTCCGCAGCATCTGTAGCAGAGTTCTGTTGAATCTTTCACAGGCCCCATTTCCCTGAGGGTGGTATGGAGTCGTGTGCGACTTCTTTATCCCGTAGATACGTTGAACTTCTTTCATTACGTGTCCCTCAAAGCAGGCGCCCTGGTCGGAGTGGATGCGTTGGGGGCACCCATATACTCGAATGAAATCTTGGCACAGAGCACGAGCTGCTGACTCAGCTGTCTGGTCCTTGGTGGCGGTTACCACCGCAAATTTGGTGAAGTGATCCACCATTACGAGGCAATACTGGTGTCCGCTATTGGATGGGCCCACCATTAGATAGTCTATCATGACGATTTCTAAAGGTTCCTGGGTCACGATGGTTTGCAGGGGAGCTCTCTGTTCTATTGCCTTATGGATCTCACAAGTTCGACAGCTGCGGCATACTTCTTCGACCATTTGACGAAGACCAGGGCAGTAAATCAGTCGCTGTAACCAACGAAAGGTCTTCTCATGACCAAAATGTCCATTCTTATTATGAGCCTCAACTGCCAAGGAGCGAGCCAGTTCACTAGGCACCACAATTTGGTATCGAATGTCGATCTCAGAAGGTAAATAGACCTTTCGGCATAGCACTCCATTTTTCATCTCCAACTTTTCCCACTGACTCAAAACAGATAATATCTCACGTGTCAGTCGTTCTCTTTCCTCTCTACAGGGCTTCTGGCCTTTCTCAACACACTTGATCATCTGCGCCAGCCCCTCATGGGTCTGTTGCATCTGTGCCCATTCCTGTCGTGAGGGACCAAAGAAAGGAGCCATTTCAGTCCCCTCCATCTCAAACTGATTAGTGGCGGTCAAGGCCTGTGAAAATCTGCTGAAATCGGGCACCTCCACATGCTCCAACTCATGATCCACGTCTTCTGTGGGGGTCTGGGCAGTTACCCTAGAAAGTCCGTCAGCATTCTGGTTCTCTGTCTTGGACCGATACTTAATGCGGTAATTGAATGTAGACATTCGGGCTATCCACCTCTGCTCTAACGCCCCGAGCTTGGCATTTTCCAGGTGAGCTAGTGGGTTGTTGTCAGTCAGTACTAAAACTTCAGCACCGGTCAAATATTCAGAGAATTTCTCGGTCATGGCCCATACCAGTGCCAACAGCTCCAATTTAAATGAACTATAATTCTCGGGGTTTCTTTCAGAATCTCTCAAAGACCGGCTGCCGTACGCTATGACCCTCTCCTGGCCATCCTGAAGCTGGGAAAGCACTGCTCCAAGACCATACAGGCTTGCATCTGTATATAGCTGGAACGGCAAGTGGTAATCAGCATATGCCAAGATTGGGGCTGTTGTCAGTGCATCCTTCAATGCCTGGAAGGCTTGTTCCTGTTCAGGTCCCCACTTCACGGACCGGTTCTTTGGACCACCGGATGTGCCTCGTAGGAGAGCATTAAGTGGTGCTGCTACCTTGGCGAAATCCTTAATAAACCGTCGATAGTAACCGGCTACTCCAAGGAACGCCCTCACTTCTCGCAGGGTAGTCGGTATCGGCCAATCTTGAACAGCCGCTATCTTGTCTCTTGATGGTCTCACCCCTTCTCCTGATACGCGGTGACCCAAGTAATCAATTTCAGATTGGAACAACCGACATTTACTGGGTTTCAATTTGAGCCCATGTTCCCGCAATCTTCGAAATACTTGCCCCAACTGGTGGAGATGGTCTTCAAAGGTCGCAGAATACACTATAATGTCATCCAAGTAGATGAGAGTGAACTCAAAGTTGAAGTCACCGAGACATTTCTCCATCAACCGCTGAAACGTTCCGGGTGCATTTGTCAACCCGAAGGGCATCCGGTTAAATTCGTATAGTCCCATGGGCAAGATGAATGCCGTCTTCTCCTTGTCTTTTGTGGCCATCGGCACCTGCCAATACCCACTAGCCAGATCTAGTGAGGAGAAGTACCGGGCTCTCCCTAGCGCTGAGAGGGACTCCTCAATCCGTGGCAAGGGGTAGGAATCTCGTACGGTGCAAGCGTTTAACTTCCGATAGTCTACGCAAAATCGGATGGACCCATCTTTTTTTCTTACTAACACCACAGGAGCCGCCCAGGGACTCTGGCTTTCTTGGATGATCCCACCCTGTAGCATCTTAGCTAACAGTTCTTTCACTTCCTGATACAACTGTGGAGGAATTTGTCGGTAGCGCTCTCTAATTGGAGGGGTGTCTCCTGTGGGAATCTCATGGTAGATCCCTGTGGTACATCCAAAATCTTCAGCATACCGTGCAAAGGTGGCTTGGTTCTCCCACAACAGCTCATCTACCTTCTGCACCCATTCCAGAGAACATGAACTTACATCCATCTTCATCTGTTCTCGAATTGCACAGCCATTCCATTCAGAGGTGGGTTCCTCATCTTCTCCCATGGACACAGTTACGGTCCACTCATCCCTTTCAGTCGGCTTCAGCTGCATTGGAGTTACTTTCCTTACTTCCTCCGGAGTCACATAGATGTTAGCCAGCTGCCTCCCTGGGGTCAGGTCCACACTCTGGTCCTGAGTGTTTACACATCGAAGTGGTACTCTTCCATTGCGAACTATTGCCAAGGAACGGGCCACTAGCGGATCAACACCTCCTTCGGCTGCCTGCAGTGGTTCTACCAACACAGCTATGCCCTCTAGTTTCCGACAGGTGCCTACGGGCATGGACACTATTGTCTCCCGACTGGGTGGCAGTGTAACTTTTGTATGCAAAGGAACTGAAATTCGAGCCAGAGGACGCTGTGCATCTGAACTTTTCTGTAAGCCACATGTCCGGATCAGCCGCTGGAAAGCTGTTTGAGTAGGCCGATGGGTGGTGGTTTCTTTCCAATAACCGTGACCTTTCTTTTCAAAGAGGATCTGATCTAATTCTTTTAACACATTCATCCCCAAAATGACAGGGACCTTTACTTCATGTGACTCCTGTACCACCACAATGCCTTTCCTACCTAGATCTTGGCCACATACCCGGACATTCATCCAGGCCACTCCCACGACCGGAACTGGTAACTGGTTAGCTGCGACCACTCGTACGAATGTATGGGGATCATATTTCACATGTTGCCGGAAGTACCGTTCATAACAGTCTCTACTCAAGGTCGTTACTTGGGAACCCGTGTCAATCATCCCGGTAACCGAAATACCCTCCATTTCCACCTGTATGACAGGACTTGCAGCGATCAGGTCATCATCAGGGCATTCTCCCCACATAGTCTTCTTGTCAGTCTCCCCTACTACACGCCCTTCAGCAGCAGGGGACTTCAGTTTAACGGCGGTCTCTCATAAGTTTGTCGCTGCTCTGGACATCTAGCAGCAACGTGGCCCATCCGTCCACACTCCCAGCAGCGTATCCCCCGTCGTTCTGGCCATCTGTTTGGGCCCCTTCGGTAAGCCCCTTCGATTTCTCCTGAGCACTGCACTAAATGATTTGGACCCCTTCGGTAGGTCCTATCCTCACCCCTCCAGCGGGGTGGTGGGTGATTCTGACTTGCTGGGTGTGGATGGCTCACCCTTTCATCTCCAGTCTTCTGGAAGTCTGCAATTTTCATAGACTGCTCATCACAACGAGTGTGCAAGTGTTCCATTTGTTCTTGCAGTTTCTGCATTACTGTGAGAATTTCTTTAACCGTCCCTTTTTCTACTGTCTCTGAGCCAGAACTAGCCCCCTGTGACAAAGTAACTCCAACTGCGGTCTGCGGCCTCGGGACCATACTATTGGCACGGGAGATGGCCTCTACCTGTACATCATGGAATTTAGCATCAGTCTCTCGTCGTATAAAATCCTGCATAGTCACAGTTAAACTGCCGTCACGTATCCCCAGGACAAACTGGTCACGGAGAGTCCGATCAGGGTTACAGAAGGCTGGCGAGCCCCCTCTTTCCTTCCTTTGAATATCTCGGAGCAGTTCTTGTAGGGCATTTGCATATTGGGGAAGGCTTTCATTCTCCTGTTGAACCCTCTGGAAGAACCGAGCCTGCAGAGACCCCAGCAATGCAGTTTCTCCATAGATGGTTTCTAGAATCTGGACTACTTGCTCAAATGTCTGCCTTTGTTCAAATGGCCTCAGTATCACCGTGGTCTTAGCATCCCCTTGTAATGTCAATATTGCTAGCTCTACTAGTACTTCTGGTGCGGTCTGGTACATTCGCTGTATCATTCGTATCTGTTCCACCCACATACTCACTGACATATTATTGCCATCAAATTTAGCTAACTGACTCATTATAGCCCCTGCTGGCATTCTTCCTCCAGCACCATTCTCCCGAACGGGTGCGTCACCGTCCATTCTGGTAAGCGGATCCTGCCGACTACGCCAATTTGTGAACCGAGAGCAAGGCAGGTGGTTTGGACTCCGCAACCAGAAATGAACGCACACGCGGTAGTTCAAGAAAAAAAAATATATATTTACTATAAGTTAATAAAGGCTAGTTAAAGGTAAAATGACAGGGCTAAAGACAAGCAAAATATACAATATAGCATGAACAATTTCAAGGCAAATTCTGCAATGGTTTCTACTTTTACTCTGTCCACTTCTGCAGTATGGACACTGAATGAACAATATACTCAAAACTATCCCTAACTGACCCTGACATCACATTTGGGTGCACCCCCTTTTCCCCAGTGGTCCAGGTGGACCGCTTACAGTCCGTAGAAGCGCGCGGTGGGGCCCAAAGTCGGTCCTTTCTTTTATAGTGAAGCGTCCTCTCCTCACGGTTATCAGGATCTTGGGAGAAATGAAGTCCTCTTTAACAGACAGGGAAACCAAATGAATGCAATGTAATCCAACAGCAGATTCCACTCAGCACACTGACAGTCCTGCCGAATCCATACACTGAGCTGGGATGTAAGCCGGGATTTAGCAGGTGCCGTCCAGTACATCAACAGCACTGCGAGTCTCTATCTGTGGTATCCAAATACACAGTCACAATGTCAGTCTCACTGATCAGCCACTGAGCACAGTTCCTTTCACATGGACTCACTAGTCCTGTTGTCTCTTTACACTCTGTTTGTCTCTGGACCAAGATACAGCTTAGCTGTACAGAAAAATCTCCACACCAGTTCAATACAACACTTGCCAAGATGGCTGCTGCTCTCTGTCTCGTCACTTCCTGCTTCTCTGCTCACACTCTGTCTGCAGAACAGGCAGGCTGACATAAAAGGGGGGGGGTCTCACTCCAGCATCATGTCACAATTACAATGGCTGCTGTCTTAAAGGAACAGAATCACAGAAATACATTCAACATTAACAGTTTATACAGACAAATAAAGTTTAGGACAAATTTGGCCCCCCCTTTAAGAGCCCCCCACTATACTGACCCCACAAGTGTAAGAGACCCCCCCGAATGCAAGAGACCCCCCGAGTGTAAGAGACCCCCACTATACTGACCCCACAAGTGTAAGAGACCCCCCCGAGTGCAAGAGACCCCCCGAGTGTAAGAGACCCCCCCGAGTGTAAGAGACCCCCACTATACTGACCCCCGAGTATAAGAGACCCCCCGAGTGTAAGAGACCCCCACTATACTGACCCCACAAGTGTAAGAGACCCCCACTATACTGACCCCACAATGTACTGACCCCCCGAGTATGAGACCCCCCCAGTGTAAGAGACCCCCACTATACTGACCCCACAAGTGTAAGAGACCCCCCGAATGCAAGAGACCCCCGAGTGTAAGAGACCCCCCCGAATGCAAGAGACCCCCCAATGTACTGAACCCCCGAGTATAAGAGACCCCCCCCCCGAGTGTAAGAGACCCCCACTATACTGACCCCACAATGTACTGACCCCCCGAGTATAAGAGACCCCCCCGAGTGTAAGAGACCCCCACTATACTGACCCCACAATGTACTGACCCCCCGAGTGCAAGAGACCCCCCAATGTACTGGCCCCCCGAGTATAAGAGACCCCCCAAGTGTAAGAGACCCCCCCGAGTATAAGAGACCCCCCCCGAGTATAAGAGACCCCCCAATGTACTGACCCCCCGAGTATAAGAGACCCCCACTATACTGACCCCCCAATGTACTGACCCCCCGAGTATAAGAGACCCCCCCAGTGTAAGAGACCCCTACTATACTGACCCCACAATGTACTGACCCCCCGAGTGTAAGAGACCCCCACTATACTGACCCCCCAATGTACTGACCCCCCGAGTATAAGAGACCCCCCCAGTGTAAGAGACCCCTACTATACTGACCCCACAATGTACTGACCCCCCGAGTATAAGAGACCCCCCCGAGTGTAAGAGACCCCCCAATGTACTGACCCCCCGAGTGTAAGAGACCCCCACTATACTGACCCCACAATGTACTGACCCCCCCGAGTGTAAGAGACCCCCACTATACTGACCCCACAATGTACTGACCCCCCCGAGTATAAGAGACCCCCCCGAGTGTAAGAGACCCCCCAATGTACTGACCCCCCGAGTGTAAGAGACCCCCACTATACTGACCCCACAATGTACTGACCCCCCCGAGTATAAGAGACCCTCCGAGTGTAAGAGACCCCCACTATACTGACCCCACAATGTACTGAGAATAAGGAGAAAAAGATGGCATTCAGGACAAGAGATAAGGAGGGGTTGGGGGAAGTACAAAAGGAGCTGAGGCATCAAATCAGGCAAGGAAAATCCAGTTATAAAGAAAAAATGGAAAAGCAAATGGAAAGAAAAGACATAAGGGGGGTCTGGGAGGGGCTTAAGTCAATTTCGGGTCATAAACAGTCTGTCTGCCAGATTGAGGCAGATGTTAACTGGCTTAATGAACTAAACCTATTCTTCAACAGATTTGATCACACACCAGCTCCTCCCACCCCAGCATGTCCTTCAGCTCCCCCCACCACAATGACTTCTCCCCATGCGGCCACTTCCCAACAGACCAGTAAATCCAGAAATCCATCTTTATCTGGCCACAGTCTGACCTTCACACGGGCCCAGGTGAGGAAGGAGATGAAAAAGATCAAGGCGAGGAAAGCCGCAGGGCCAGATGACATCAGTGCAAGGCTAATTAAGACTTGTGGGGACCAGCTGTGTGGTATAATTACATATATGTATAATATGAGCCTGAGGCAGGAAATAGTCCCTGAATTATGGAAATCTTCTTGTGTGGTACCAGTTCCAAAGAAACCCCACCCTATGGACCTCAATGACTACAGACCTATAGCACTGACATCCAACCTGATGAAGATCTTGGAGAGATTGGTTCTCACACATCTCCGCCCTCTAGTGAGCCCCGCTATGGACCCCCTCCAGTTTGCTTATCGACCGGGCATTGGGGTAGATGATGCCATCATCCATCTTCTGCACAGGGCTCTGTCTCACCTGGAGAAACCAGGGAACACAGTGAGAATAATGTTCTTTGACTTCTCCAGTGCTTTTAACACCATACAGCCCAGGTTATTGAGGGACAAGCTGGGCCTTGCTGGAGTGGACCACCACCTCTCCAACTGGATCCTAGACTACCTCACAAATCGACCTCAATACGTGAGAGCCCGAGACTGTGTGTCAGGTACAGTGATCTGTAATACGGGGGCACCTCAGGGTACGGTTCTCGCCCCTTTCCTCTTCACACTGTACACTGCAGATTTTAGGTGCTCTCATCCAGCTGCTACCTACAGAAGTATTCTGACGACTCTGCAATAGTGGGTCTCATCACAGATGATGATGACAGGGAGTACAGAGAACTGAACCGGGATTTTGTGGACTGGTGCCACCGGAACCACCTGAAGATTAACGCGGGGAAGACCAAGGAGATGGTGGTGGACTTCCGTAAAGGCAGAAGCCCTCCTAAACCAGTGGACATCCTGGGGACGGGCATCGAGATTGTGAACACCTATAAGTACCTGGGTTTGCTCCTTAATAATAAGCTGGACTGGGCAGATCATATGGAGGCCCTGTACAGGAAGGGCCACAGCAGGCTCTACCTGCTTAGGAAGCTGAGAGCCTTTGGAATCCGGGGGGCACTTCTTAGAACTTTCTTCAACTCGGTAGTGGCATCAGCCATCTTCTTTGGAGCGGCCTGCTGGGGGAGCAGTATATCAACCAGGGACAGAAATAAACTTGACAAGCTGATTAGAAGGGCCAGCTCTGTCCTGGGGAGCCCACTGGACCCAGTGCAGGTGGTGGGTGACAGAAGGATACTGTCCGTGGTGAGCTCCATGCGGGAGAAGAAGTCCCATCCCATGCATGAGACTGTGATCGCGCTGAGCAGTACTGTCAGTGACCGACTGCTCCACCCTAGGTGTGAGAAGGAGCGCTATCGGAAGTCTTTCCTCCCCACCGCGGTTAGGCTGTACAACCAACACCGACCTAAGCGGAGATCATTACACACAGAGAACTGAAAATATCTCTCTGCCTGTTAAATCCCCCCCCCCCCCTGCTACGTCCTATCTGTCTGTCTGCTATCAATGTAATGCCTCTCACCTTGGAATATTCCTGTACATGTTGTATTTGTATTTGTATCTGCTTATCTTTGCTGCTGTAACACACTGAATTTCCCCATTGTGGGACTATTAAAGGACTATTATTATTATTACTGACCCCCCCCGAGTATAAGAGACCCCCCCGAGTGTAAGAGACCCCCACTATACTGACCCCACAATGTACTGACCCCCCGAGTGTGAGAGACCCCACAATGTACTGACCCCCCGAGTATAAGAGACCCCCCGAGTGTAAGAGACCCCCAATGTACTGACCCCCCAAGTGTAAGAGACCCCCCAATGTACTCACCCCACAATGTACTGACCCCCCCGAGTATAAGAGACCCCCCACTATACTGACCCCACAATGTACTGACCCCCCGAGTGTAAGAGACCCCCACTATACTGACCCCACAATGTACTGACCCCCCGAGTGTAAGAGACCCCCACTATACTGACCCCACAATGTACTGACCCCCCAAGTATGAGACCCCCCCGAGTGTAAGAGACCCCCACTATACTGACCCCACAAGTGTAAGAGACCCCCCCGAATGCAAGAGACCCCCCGAGTGTAAGAGACCCCCACTATACTGACCCCACAATGTACTGACCCCCCGAGTATAAGAGACCCCCCGAGTGTAAGAGACCCCCCCAATGTACTGACCCCCCGAGTGTAAGAGGCCCCCCCGAGTGTAAGAGACCCCCACTATACTGACCCCACAATGTACTGACCCCCCGAGTATAAGAGACCCCCCGAGTGTAAGAGACCCCCACTATGCTGACCCCACAATGTACTGACCCCCCGAGTGCAAGAGACCCCCCAATGTACTGACCCCCCGAGTATAAGAGACCCCCCCCCCCCCGAGTATAAGAGACCCCCCCCGAGTGTACTGACCCCCCGAGTATAAGAGACCCCCCCGAGTGTAAGAGACCCCCACTATACTGACCCCACAATGTACTGACCCCCCGAGTATAAGAGACCCCCCAAGTGTAAGAGACCCCCACTATACTGACCCCACAATGTACTGACCCCCCGAGTATAAGAGACCCTCCGAGTGTAAGAAACCCCCACTATACTGACCCCACAATGTACTGACCCCCCGAGTGCAAGAGACCCCCCAATGTACTGACCCCCGAGTATAAGAGACCCCCCCGAGTGTAAGAGACCCCCACTATACTGACCCCACAATGTACTGACCCCCCGAGTATGAGACCCCCCCGAGTGAAAGAGACCCCCCCAATGTACTGACCCCACAAGTGTAAGAGACCCCCCCCCCCGAATGCAAGAGACCCCCCGAGTGTAAGAGACCCCCACTATACTGACCCCACAATGTACTGACCCCCCGAGTGCAAGAGACCCCCCAATGTACTGACCCCCCTGAGTATAAGAGACCCCCCAATGTACTGGCCCCCAGAGTGTAAGAGACGCCCCAATGTACTGACCCCCCGAGTATAAGAGACCCCCCCGAGTGTAAGAGACCCCCACTATACTGACCCCACAATGTACTGACCCCCCGAGTATAAGAGACCCCCCGAGTGTAAGAGACCCCCACTATACTGACCCCACAATGTACTGACCCCCCGAGTGTAAGAGACCCCTACTATACTGACCCCACAATGTACTGACCCCCGAGTATAAGAGAACCCCCCCCGAGTGTAAGAGACCCCCCAATGTACTGACCCCACAATGTACTGACCCCCCGAGTGTAAGAGACCCCCACTATACTGACCCCACAATGTACTGACCCCCCGAGTATAAGAGACCCCCCGAGTGTAAGAAACCCCACAATGTACTGACCCCCCGAGTGCAAGAGACCCCACAATGTACTGACCCCCCCGAGTATAAGAGACCCCCCCAATGTACTGACCCCCCGAGTATAAGAGACCCCCCCGAGTGTAAGAGACCCCCACTATACTGACCCCACAATGTACTGACCCCCCGAGTATAAGAGACCCCCCAGTGTAAGAGACCCCTACTATACTGACCCCACAATGTACTAACCCCCCGAGTATAAGAGACCCCACAATGTACTGACCCCCCGAGTATAAGAGACCCCCCCCGAGTGTAAGAGACCCCCACTATACTGACCCCACAATGTACTGACCCCCCGAGTATAAGAGACCCCCCAATGTACTGACCCCCCCGAGTATAAGAGACCCCCCCCAATGTACTGGCCCCCCGAGTATAAGAGACCCCCCGAGTGTAAGAGACCCCCCCCGAGTATAAGAGACCCCCCCGAGTATAAGAGACCCCCCAATGTACTGACCCCCCGAGTATAAGAGACCCCCACTATACTGACCCCCCAATGTACTGACCCCCCGAGTATAAGAGACCCCCCCAGTGTAAGAGACCCCCACTATACTGACCCCACAATGTACTGACCCCCCGAGTATAAGAGACCCCCCCCCCCCCCCCGAGTGTAAGAGACCCCCACTATACTGACCCCACAATGTACTGACCCCCCGAGTATAAGAGACCCCCCGAGTGTAAGAAACCCCCCAATGTACTGACCCCCCGAGTGTAAGAGACCCCCACTATACTGACCCCACAATGTACTGACCCCCCGAGTATAAGAGACCCCCCGAGTGTAAGAAACCCTACAATGTACTGACCCCCGAGTGCAAGAGACCCCACAATGTACTGACCCCCCCGAGTATAAGAGACCCCACAATGTACTGACCCCCCGAGTATAAGAGACCCCCCCGAGTGTAAGAGGCCCCCACTATACTGACCCCACAATGTACTGACCCCCCGAGTATAAGAGACCCCCCGAGTGTAAGAGACCCCTACTATACTGACCCCACAATGTACTGACCCCCTGAGTATAAGAGACCCCCCCCCCCCGCGAGTGTAAGAGACCCCCCACTATACTGACCCCACAATGTACTGACCCCCCGAGTGTGAGAGACCCCACAATGTACTGACCCCCCGAGTATAAGAGACCCCCCCCGATTGTAAGAGACCCCCCAATGTACTGACCCCACAATGTACTGACCCCCCGAGTGTAAGAGACCCCCCAATGTACTCACCCCACAATGTACTGACCCCCGAGTATAAGAGACCCCCCACTATACTGACCCCACAATGTACTGACCCCCCGAGTATAAGAGACCCCCCGAGTGTAAGAGACCCCCACTATACTGACCCCACAATGTTCTGACCCCCGAGTGTAAGAGACCCCCACTATACTGACCCCACAATGTACTGACCCCCCGAGTGTAAGAGACCCCCACTATACTGACCCCACAATGTACTGACCCCCGAGTATGAGACCCCCCCGAGTGTAAGAGACCCCCACTATACTGACCCCACAAGTGTAAGAGACCCCCCCCGAATGCAAGAGACCCCCCGAGTGTAAGAGACCCCCACTATACTGACCCCACAATGTACTGACCCCCCGAGTGCAAGAGACCCCCCAATGTACTGACCCCCCGAGTATAAGAGATCCCCCCCGAGTATAAGAGACCCCCCCGAGTATAAGAGACCCCCCCGAGTGTAAGAGACCCCCCAATGTACTGACCCCCCGAGTATAAGAGATCCCCCCGAGTATAAGAGACCCCCCCGAGTATAAGAAACCCCCCGAGTATAAGAGACCCCCCCGAGTGTACTGACCCCCCGAGTATAAGAGACCCCCACTATACTGACCCCACAATGTACTGACCCCCCGAGTATAAGAGACCCCCCGAGTGTAAGAGACCCCACTATACTGACCCCCCGAGTATAAGAGACCCCCCGAGTGTAAGAAACCCCCACTATACTGACCCCACAATGTACTGACCCCCCGAGTGCAAGAGACCCCCCGAGTATAAGAGATCCCCCCGAGTATAAGAGACCCCCCCGAGTATAAGAGACCCCCCCGAGTGTAAGAGACCCCCACTATACTGACCCCCGAGTATGAGACCCCCCCCCGAGTGTAAGAGACCCCCCAATGTACTGACCCCACAAGTGTAAGAGACCCCCCCCGAATGCAAGAGACCCCCGAGTGTAAGAGACCTCCACTATACTGACCCCACAATGTACTGACCCCCGAGTGCAAGAGACCCCCCCAATGTACTGACCCCCCCCGAGTATAAGAGACCCCCCCAATGTACTGGCCCCCCGAGTATAAGAGACCCCCCGAGTATAAGAGACCCCCCAATGTACTGACCCCCCGAGTATAAGAGACCCCCACTATACTGACCCCCCAATGTACTGACCCCCCGAGTATAAGAGACCCCCCCAGTGTAAGAGACCCCTACTATACTGACCCCACAATGTACTGACCCCCCGAGTATAAGAGACCCCCCCGAGTGTAAGAGACCCCCCAATGTACTGACCCCACAATGTACTGACCCCCCGAGTGTAAGAGACCCCCCCCGAGTGTAAGAGACCCCCACTATACTGGCCCCACAATGTACTGACCCCCCGAGTATTAGAGACCCCCCCAGTGTAAGAGACCCCTACTATACTGACCCCACAATGTACTGACCCCCGAGTGTAAGAGACCCCCCAATGTACTCACCCCACAATGTACTGACCCCCCGAGTATAAGAGACCCCCCACTATACTGACCCCACAATGTACTGACCCCCCGAGTATAAGAGACCCCCCACTATACTGACCCCACAATGTACTGACCCCCGAGTGTAAGAGACCCCCACTATACTGACCCCACAATGTACTGACCCCCCGAGTGTGAGACCCCCACTATACTGACCCCACAATGTACTGACCCCCCGAGTGTAAGAGACCCCCACTATACTGACCCCACAATGTACTGACCCCCCGAGTATGAGACCCCCCCCGAGTGTAAGAGACCCCCACTATACTGACCCCACAAGTGTAAGAGACCCCCCCGAATGCAAGAGACCCCCCGAGTGTAAGAGACCCCCACTATACTGACCCCACAATGTACTGACCCCCCGAGTGCAAGAGACCCCCAATGTACTGACCCCCCGAGTATAAGAGACCCCCCCGAGTATAAGAGACCCCCCCGAGTGTAAGAGACCCCCCAATGTACTGACCCCCCGAGTATAAGAGATCCCCCCGAGTATAAGAGACCCCCCCGAGTATAAGAGACCCCCCGAGTATAAGAGACCCCCCCGAGTATAAGAGACCCCCCCGAGTGTAAGAGACCCCCACTATACTGACCCCACAATGTACTGACCCCCCGAGTATAAGAGACCCCCCCGAGTGTAACAGACCCCACTATACTGACCCCCCGAGTATAAGAGACCCCCCGAGTGTAAGAAACCCCCACTATACTGACCCCACAATGTACTGACCCCCCGAGTGCAAGAGACCCCCCAATGTACTGACCCCCCGAGTATAAGAGACCCCCCCGAGTATAAGAGACCCCCCCCGAGTGTAAGAGACCCCCACTATACTGACCCCCGAGTATGAGACCCCCCCCCCCGAGTGTAAGAGACCCCCCAATGTACTGACCCCACAAGTGTAAGAGACCCGCCCCCCCCGAATGCAAGAGACCCCCCGAGTGTAAGAGACCCCCACTATACTGACCCCACAATGTACTGACCCCCCGAGTGCAAGAGACCCCCCCAATGTACTGACCCCCCCCGAGTATAAGAGACCCCCCCAATGTACTGGCCCCCCGAGTATAAGAGACCCCCCGAGTGTAAGAGACCCCCCAATGTACTGACCCCCAGAGTATAAGAGACCCCCACTATACTGACCCCCCAATGTACTGACCCCCCGAGTATAAGAGACCCCCCCAGTGTAAGAGACCCCTACTATACTGACCCCACAATGTACTGACCCCCCGAGTATAAGAGACCCCCCCGAGTGTAAGAGACCCCCCAATGTACTGACCCCACAATGTACTGACCCCCGAGTGTAAGAGACCCCCCGAGTGTAAG
The DNA here is from genome assembly GCA_947044405.1 of Leptodactylus fallax. Classification (NCBI taxonomy): domain Eukaryota; kingdom Metazoa; phylum Chordata; class Amphibia; order Anura; family Leptodactylidae; genus Leptodactylus; species Leptodactylus fallax. The sequence continues at coordinate 212,015 of CAMRHE010000732.1, read as the reverse complement.
AGACCCCCACTATACTGACCCCACAATGTACTGACCCCCCGAGTATTAGAGACCCCCCCAGTGTAAGAGACCCCTACTATACTGACCCCACAATGTACTGACCCCCCGAGTATAAGAGACCCCACAATGTACTGACCCCCCGAGTATAAGAGACCCCCCCGAGTGTAAGAGACCCCCCAATGTACTGACCCCACAATGTACTGACCCCCCAAGTGTAAGAGACCCCCCAATGTACTGACCCCACAATGTACTGACCCCCCGAGTGTAAGAGACCCCCCAATGTACTCACCCCACAATGTACTGACCCCCCGAGTATAAGAGACCCCCCGAGTGTAAGAGACCCCCCAATGTACTGACCCCACAATGTACTGACCCCCCGAGTATAAGAGACCCCCCGGATTGTAAGAGACCCCCACTATACTGACCCCACAATGTACTGACCCCCCGAGTGCAAGAGACCCCCCCAATGTACTGACCCCCCCGAGTATAAGAGACCCCCCCGAGTATAAGAGACCCCCCGAGTGTAAGAGACCCCCCGAGTATAAGAGACCCCCAATGTACTGACCCCCCGAATATAAGAGACCCCCACTATACTGACCCCCCAATGTACTGACCCCCCGAGTATAAGAGACCCCCCCAGTGTAAGAGACCCCACTATACTGACCCCACAATGTACTGACCCCCCGAGTATAAGAGACCCCCCGAGTGTAAGAGACCCCCCAATGTACTGACCCCACAATGTACTGACCCCCCCGAGTGTAAGAGACCCCCCCGAGTGTAAGAGACCCCCACTATACTGACCCCACAATGTACTGACCCCCCGAGTATGAGACCCCCCCCGAGTGTAAGAGACCCCCACTATACTGACCCCACAAGTGTAAGAGACCCCCCCGAATGCAAGAGACCCCCCGAGTGTAAGAGACCCCCACTATACTGACCCCACAATGTACTGACCCCCCGAGTGCAAGAGACCCCCCAATGTACTGACCCCCCGAGTATAAGAGATCCCCCCGAGTATAAGAGACCCCCCCGAGTATAAGAGACCCCCCCGAGTGTAAGAGACCCCCCAATGTACTGACCCCCCGAGTATAAGAGATCCCCCCGAGTATAAGAGACCCCCCGAGTATAAGAAACCCCCCGAGTATAAGAGACCCCCCCGAGTGTACTGACCCCCCGAGTATAAGAGACCCCCACTATACTGACCCCACAATGTACTGACCCCCCGAGTATAAGAGACCCCCCGAGTGTAAGAGACCCCACTATACTGACCCCCCGAGTATAAGAGACCCCCCGAGTGTAAGAAACCCCCACTATACTGACCCCACAATGTACTGACCCCCCGAGTGCAAGAGACCCCCCGAGTATAAGAGATCCCCCCCGAGTATAAGAGACCCCCCCGAGTATAAGAGACCCCCCCGAGTGTAAGAGACCCCCACTATACTGACCCCCGAGTATGAGACCCCCCCCCGAGTGTAAGAGACCCCCCCAATGTACTGACCCCACAAGTGTAAGAGACCCCCCCCCGAATGCAAGAGACCCCCCGAGTGTAAGAGACCTCCACTATACTGACCCCACAATGTACTGACCCCCCGAGTGCAAGAGACCCCCCCAATGTACTGACCCCCCCCGAGTATAAGAGACCCCCCCAATGTACTGGCCCCCCGAGTATAAGAGACCCCCCGAGTATAAGAGACCCCCCAATGTACTGACCCCCCGAGTATAAGAGACCCCCACTATACTGACCCCCCAATGTACTGACCCCCCGAGTATAAGAGACCCCCCCAGTGTAAGAGACCCCTACTATACTGACCCCACAATGTACTGACCCCCCGAGTATAAGAGACCCCCCCGAGTGTAAGAGACCCCCCAATGTACTGACCCCACAATGTACTGACCCCCCGAGTGTAAGAGACCCCCCCGAGTGTAAGAGACCCCCACTATACTGGCCCCACAATGTACTGACCCCCCGAGTATTAGAGACCCCCCCAGTGTAAGAGACCCCTACTATACTGACCCCACAATGTACTGACCCCCCGAGTGTAAGAGACCCCCCAATGTACTCACCCCACAATGTACTGACCCCCCGAGTATAAGAGACCCCCCACTATACTGACCCCACAATGTACTGACCCCCCGAGTATAAGAGACCCCCCACTATACTGACCCCACAATGTACTGACCCCCCGAGTGTAAGAGACCCCCACTATACTGACCCCACAATGTACTGACCCCCCCGAGTGTGAGACCCCCACTATACTGACCCCACAATGTACTGACCCCCCGAGTGTAAGAGACCCCCACTATACTGACCCCACAATGTACTGACCCCCCGAGTATGAGACCCCCCCCCCGTGTAAGAGACCCCCACTATACTGACCCCACAAGTGTAAGAGACCCCCCCGAATGCAAGAGACCCCCCGAGTGTAAGAGACCCCCACTATACTGACCCCACAATGTACTGACCCCCCGAGTATAAGAGACCCCCCGAGTGTAAGAGACCCCCACTATACTGACCCCACAATGTACTGACCCCCCGAGTGCAAGAGACCCCCAATGTACTGACCCCCCGAGTATAAGAGACCCCCCCAGTATAAGAGACCCCCCCGAGTGTAAGAGACCCCCCAATGTACTGACCCCCCGAGTATAAGAGATCCCCCCGAGTATAAGAGACCCCCCCGAGTATAAGAGACCCCCCCGAGTATAAGAGACCCCCCCGAGTATAAGAGACCCCCCCGAGTGTAAGAGACCCCCACTATACTGACCCCACAATGTACTGACCCCCCGAGTATAAGAGACCCCCCGAGTGTAACAGACCCCACTATACTGACCCCCCGAGTATAAGAGACCCCCCGAGTGTAAGAAACCCCCACTATACTGACCCCACAATGTACTGACCCCCCGAGTGCAAGAGACCCCCCAATGTACTGACCCCCCGAGTATAAGAGACCCCCCCGAGTATAAGAGACCCCCCCGAGTGTAAGAGACCCCCACTATACTGACCCCCGAGTATGAGACCCCCCCCCCCCGAGTGTAAGAGACCCCCCAATGTACTGACCCCACAAGTGTAAGAGACCCGCCCCCCCCGAATGCAAGAGACCCCCCGAGTGTAAGAGACCCCCACTATACTGACCCCACAATGTACTGACCCCCCGAGTGCAAGAGACCCCCCCAATGTACTGACCCCCCGAGTATAAGAGACCCCCCCAATGTACTGGCCCCCCGAGTATAAGAGACCCCCCGAGTGTAAGAGACCCCCCAATGTACTGACCCCCAGAGTATAAGAGACCCCCACTATACTGACCCCCCAATGTACTGACCCCCCGAGTATAAGAGACCCCCCCAGTGTAAGAGACCCCTACTATACTGACCCCACAATGTACTGACCCCCCGAGTATAAGAGACCCCCCCGAGTGTAAGAGACCCCCCAATGTACTGACCCCACAATGTACTGACCCCCCGAGTGTAAGAGACCCCCCCGAGTGTAAGAGACCCCCACTATACTGACCCCACAATGTACTGACCCCCCGAGTATTAGAGACCCCCCAGTGTAAGAGACCCCTACTATACTGACCCCACAATGTACTGACCCCCCGAGTATAAGAGACCCCACAATGTACTGACCCCCCGAGTATAAGAGACCCCCCCGAGTGTAAGAGACCCCCCAATGTACTGACCCCACAATGTACTGACCCCCCAAGTGTAAGAGACCCCCCAATGTACTGACCCCACAATGTACTGACCCCCCGAGTGTAAGAGACCCCCCAATGTACTCACCCCACAATGTACTGACCCCCCGAGTATAAGAGACCCCCCGAGTGTAAGAGACCCCCCAATGTACTGACCCCACAATGTACTGACCCCCCGAGTATAAGAGACCCCCCCGGATTGTAAGAGACCCCCACTATACTGACCCCACAATGTACTGACCCCCCGAGTGCAAGAGACCCCCCAATGTACTGACCCCCCCGAGTATAAGAGACCCCCCCCGAGTATAAGAGACCCCCCGAGTGTAAGAGACCCCCCGAGTATAAGAGACCCCCAATGTACTGACCCCCCGAATATAAGAGACCCCCACTATACTGACCCCCCAATGTACTGACCCCCCGAGTATAAGAGACCCCCCCAGTGTAAGAGACCCCACTATACTGACCCCACAATGTACTGACCCCCCGAGTATAAGAGACCCCCCCGAGTGTAAGAGACCCCCCAATGTACTGACCCCACAATGTACTGACCCCCCGAGTGTAAGAGACCCCCCCGAGTGTAAGAGACCCCCACTATACTGACCCCACAATGTACTGACCCCCCGAGTATTAGAGACCCCCCCAGTGTAAGAGACCCCTACTATACTGACTCCACAATGTACTGACCCCCCGAGTATAAGAGACCCCACAATGTACTGACCCCCCGAGTATAAGAGACCCCCCCGAGTGTAAGAGACCCCCCAATGTACTGACCCCACAATGTACTGACCCCCCAAGTGTAAGAGACCCCCCAATGTACTGACCCCACAATGTACTGACCCCCCGAGTGTAAGAGACCCCCCAATGTACTCACCCCACAATGTACTGACCCCCCGAGTATAAGAGACCCCCCACTATACTGACCCCACAATGTACTGACCCCCCGAGTATAAGAGACCCCCGGGTGTAAGAGACCCCCCAATGTACTGACCCCACAATGTACTGACCCCCCGAGTGCAAGAGACCCCCCAATGTACTGACCCCCCGAGTATAAGAGATCCCCCCGAGTATAAGAGACCCCCCCGAGTGTAAGAGACCCCCCAATGTACTGACCCCCCGAGTATAAGAGATCCCCCCCGAGTATAAGAGACCCCCCCGAGTATAAGAGACCCCCGAGTATAAGAGACCCCCCCCGAGTGTACTGACCCCCCGAGTATAAGAGACCCCCCCGAGTGTAAGAGACCCCCCACTATACTGACCCCACAATGTACTGACCCCCCGAGTATAAGAGACCCCCCGAGTGTAAGAGACCCCACTATACTGACTCCCCGAGTATAAGAGACCCCCCGAGTGTAAGAAACCCCCCACTATACTGACCCCACAATGTACTGACCCCCCGAGTGCAAGAGACCCCCCAATATACTGACCCCCCGAGTATAAGGGATCCCCCCGAGTATAAGAGACCCCCCCGAGTATAAGAGACCCCCCCCGAGTGTAAGAGACCCCCACTATACTGACCCCCGAGTATGAGACCCCCCCCGAGTGTAAGAGACCCCCCAATGTACTGACCCCACAAGTGTAAGAGACCCCCCCCCCCCCGAATGCAAGAGACCCCCCGAGTGTAAGAGACCCCCACTATACTGACCCCACAATGTACTGACCCCCCGAGTGCAAGAGACCCCCCCAATGTACTGACCCCCCCGAGTATAAGAGACCCCCCCAATGTACTGGCCCCCCGAGTATAAGAGACCCCCCTGAGTATAAGAGACCCCCCAATGTACTGACCCCCCGAGTATAAGAGACCCCCACTATACTGACCCCCCAATGTACTGACCCCCCGAGTATAAGAGACCCCCCCAGTGTAAGAGACCCCTACTATACTGACCCCACAATGTACTGACCCCCCGAGTATAAGAGACCCCCCGAGTGTAAGAGACCCCCCAATGTACTGACCCCACAATGTACTGACCCCCCGAGTGTAAAAGACCCCCCCGAGTGTAAGAGACCCCCACTATACTGGCCCCACAATGTACTGACCCCCCGAGTATTAGAGACCCCCCCAGTGTAAGAGACCCCTACTATACTGACCCCACAATGTACTGACCCCCCGAGTGTAAGAGACCCCCCAATGTACTCACCCCACAATGTACTGACCCCCCGAGTATAAGAGACCCCCCACTATACTGACCCCACAATGTACTGACCCCCCGAGTATAAGAGACCCCCCGAGTGTAAGAGACCCCCACTATACTGACCCCACAATGTACTGACCCCCCGAGTGTAAGAGACCCCCACTATACTGACCCCACAATGTACTGACCCCCCGAGTGTAAGAGACCCCCACTATACTGACCCCACAATGTACTGACCCCCCGAGTGTAAGAGACCCCCACTATACTGACCCCACAATGTACTGACCCCCCGAGTATGAGACCCCCCCGAGTGTAAGAGACCCCCACTATACTGACCCCACAAGTGTAAGAGACCCCCCCGAATGCAAGAGACCCCCCGAGTGTAAGAGACCCCCACTATACTGACCCCACAATGTACTGACCCCCCGAGTATAAGAGACCCCCCGAGTGTAAGAGACCCCCACTATACTGACCCCACAATGTACTGACCCCCCGAGTGCAAGAGACCCCCCAATGTTCTGACCCCCCGAGTATAAGAGATCCCCCCCGAGTATAAGAGACCCCCCCGAGTATAAGAGACCCCCCCGAGTGTAAGAGACCCCCCAATGTACTGACCCCCGAGTATAAGAGATCCCCCCGAGTATAAGAGACCCCCCGAGTATAAGAGACCCCCCCGAGTGTACTGACCCCCCGAGTATAAGAGACCCCCCCGAGTGTAAAAGACCCCCACTATACTGACCCCACAATGTACTGACCCCCCGAGTGTAAGAGACCCCACTATACTGACCCCCGAGTATAAGAGACCCCCCGAGTGTAAGAAACCCCCACTATACTGACCCCACAATGTACTGACCCCCCGAGTGCAAGAGACCCCCCAATGTACTGACCCCCCGAGTATAAGAGATCCCCCCGAGTATAAGAGACCCCCCGAGTATAAGAGACCCCCCCGAGTGTAAGAGACCCCCACTATACTGACCCCCGAGTATGAGACCCCCCCCCCGAGTGTAAGAGACCCCCCAATGTACTGACCCCACAAGTGTAAGAGACCCCCCCCCCGAATGCAAGAGACCCCCCGAGTGTAAGAGACCCCCACTATACTGACCCCACAATGTACTGACCCCCCGAGTGCAAGAGACCCCCCCAATGTACTGACCCCCCCCCCCCCGAGTATAAGAGACCCCCCCAATGTACTGGCCCCCCGAGTATAAGAGACCCCCCGAGTGTAAGAGACCCCCCCGAGTATAAGAGACCCCCCAATGTACTGACCCCCAGAGTATAAGAGACCCCCACTATACTGACCCCCCAATGTACTGACCCCCCGAGTATAAGAGACCCCCCCAGTGTAAGAGACCCCTACTATACTGACCCCACAATGTACTGACCCCCCGAGTATAAGAGACCCCCCCGAGTGTAAGAGACCCCCCAATGTACTGACCCCACAATGTACTGACCCCCCGAGTGTAAGAGACCCCCACTATACTGACCCCACAATGTACTGACCCCCCGAGTATTAGAGACCCCCCCAGTGTAAGAGACCCCCACTATACTGACCCCACAATGTACTGACCCCCCGAGTATTAGAGACCCCCCCAGTGTAAGAGACCCCCACTATACTGACCCCACAATGTACTGACCCCCCGAGTATTAGAGACCCCCCCAGTGTAAGAGACCCCTACTATACTGACCCCACAATGTACTGACCCCCCGAGTATAAGAGACCCCACAATGTACTGACCCCCGAGTATAAGAGACCCCCCCGAGTGTAAGAGACCCCCCAATGTACTGACCCCACAATGTACTGACCCCCCAAGTGTAAGAGACCCCCCAATGTACTGACCCCACAATGTACTGACCCCCCGAGTGTAAGAGACCCCCCAATGTACTCACCCCACAATGTACTGACCCCCCGAGTATAAGAGACCCCCCGAGTGTAAGAGACCCCCCCAATGTACTGACCCCACAATGTACTGACCCCCCGAGTATAAGAGACCCCCCGGATTGTAAGAGACCCCCACTATACTGACCCCACAATGTACTGACCCCCCGAGTGCAAGAGACCCCCCAATGTACTGACCCCCCCGAGTATAAGAGACCCCCCCCGAGTATAAGAGACCCCCCGAGTATAAGAGACCCCCCAATGTACTGACCCCCCGAGTATAAGAGACCCCCACTATACTGACCCCCCAATGTACTGACCCCCCGAGTATAAGAGACCCCTACTATACTGACCCCACAATGTACTGACCCCCCGAGTATAAGAGACCCCCCCGAGTGTAAGAGACCCCCCAATGTACTGACCCCCCGAGTGTAAGAGACCCCCCCGAGTGTAAGAGACCCCCACTATACTGACCCCACAATGTACTGACCCCCCGAGTATTAGAGACCCCCCCAGTGTAAGAGACCCCTACTATACTGACTCCACAATGTACTGACCCCCCGAGTATAAGAGACCCCACAATGTACTGACCCCCGAGTATAAGAGACCCCCCCGAGTGTAAGAGACCCCCCAATGTACTGACCCCACAATGTACTGACCCCCCAAGTGTAAGAGACCCCCCAATGTACTGACCCCACAATGTACTGACCCCCCGAGTGTAAGAGACCCCCCAATGTACTCACCCCACAATGTACTGACCCCCCGAGTATAAGAGACCCCCCACTATACTGACCCCACAATGTACTGACCCCCCGAGTATAAGAGACCCCCCGAGTGTAAGAGACCCCCCAATGTACTGACCCCCTGAGTATAAGAGACCCCCCGGATTGTAAGAGACCCCCACTATACTGACCCCACAATGTACTGACCCCCCGAGTGCAAGAGACCCCCCAATGTACTGACCCCCCCGAGTATAAGAGACCCCCCCGAGTATAAGAGACCCCCCCGAGTATAAGAGACCCCCAGTGCAGGAGACCCCTACTATACTGACCCCACAATGTACTGACCCCCCGAGTGCAAGAGACCCCCCGAGTGTAAGAGACCCCCACTATACTGACCCCCCAATGTACTGACCCCCCCGAGTATAAGAGACCCCCCCCGAGTGTAAGAGACCCCCCGAGTATAAGAGACCCCCCCAGTGTAAGAGACCCCCACTATACTGACCCCACAATGTACTGACCCCCCGAGTATGAGACCCCCCGAGTGTAAGAGACCCCCCCAATGTACTGACCCCACAATGTACTGACCCCCCGAGTATAAGAGACCCCCCCGAGTGTAAGAGACCCCCACTATACTGACCCCACAATGTACTGACCCCCCGAGTATAAGAGACCCCCCCAATGTACTGACCCCCCGAGTATAAGAGACCCCTCCGAGTGTAAGAGACCCCCACTATACTGACCCCACAATGTACTGACCCCCCGAGTATAAGAGACCCCCCCGAGTATAAGAGACCCCCCGAGTGCAAGAGACCCCTACTATACTGACCCCACAATGTACTGACCCCCCGAGTATAAGAGACCCCCCCAATGTACTGACCCCCCGAGTATAAGAGACCCCCCCCCCCCCGAGTATAAGAGACCCCCCGAGTGTAAGAGACCCCTACTATACTGACCCCCCAATGTACTGACCCCCCGAGTATAAGAGACCCCCGAGTGTAAGAGACCCCCACTATACTGACCCCACAATGTACTGACCCCCCGAGTATAAGAGACCCCACAATGTACTGACCCCCCGAGTATAAGAGACCCCCCACTATACTGACTCCACAATGTACTGACCCCCCGAGTGCAAGAGACCCCCCAATGTACTGACCCCCCGAGTATAAGAGACCCCCCCGAGTGTAAGAGACCCCCCCCGAGTATAAGAGACCCCCACTATACTGACCCCACAATGTACTGACCCCCCGAGTATAAGAGACCCCCGAGTGTAAGAGACCCCCCAATGTACTGACCCCACAATGTACTGACCCCCCGAGTGCAAGAGACCCCCCAATGTACTGACCCCCCGAGTATAAGAGACCCCCCCGAGTGTAAGAGACCCCCACTATACTGACCCCACAATGTACTGACCCCCCGAGTATAAGAGACCCCCCGAGTGTAAGAGACCCCCACTATACTGACCCCCCAATGTACTGACCCCCCGAGTATAAGAGACCCCCCCGAGTATAAGAGACCCCCCAGTGTAAGAGACCCCCCGAGTGCAAGAGACCCCTACTATACTGACCCCACAATGTACTGACCCCCCGAGTATAAGAGACCCCCCGAGTGTAAGAGACCCCCCAATGTACTGACCCCACAATGTACTGACCCCCCGAGTGCAAGAGACCCCCCAATGTACTGACCCCCCGAGTATAAGAGACCCCCACTATACTGACCCCACAATGTACTGACCCCCCGAGTATAAGAGACCCCCACTATACTGACCCCACAATGTACTGACCCCCCGAGTATAAGAGACCCCCCAATGTACTGACCCCCGAGTATAAGAGACCCCCCCGAGTGTAAGAGACCCCCACTATACTGACCCCACAATGTACTGACCCCCCGAGTATAAGAGACCCCCCCGAGTGTAAGAGACCCCCACTATACTGACCCCACAATGTACTGACCCCCCGAGTATAAGAGACCCCCCCCCCGAGTGTAAGGGACCCCCACTATACTGACCCCACAATGTACTGACCCCCAGAGTGTGAGAGACCCCACAATGTACTGACCCCCCGAGTATAAGAGACCCCCCCGAGTGTAAGAGACCCCCCCAATGTACTGACCCCACAATGTACTGACCCCCCAAGTGTAAGAGACCCCACAATGTACTGACCCCCCGAGTATAAGAGACCCCCCACTATACTGACCTCCCGAGTATGAGACCCCCCCGAGTGTAAGAAACCCCCCAATGTACTGACCCCACAATGTACTGACCCCCCGAGTATAAGAGACCCCCCAATGTACTGACCCCCCGAGTGTAAGAGACCCCACAATGTACTGACCCCCCGAGTGTAAGAGACCCCCCACTATACTGACCCCACAATGTACTGACCCCCCGAGTATAAGAGACCCCTCAATGTACTGACCCCCCGAGTATAAGAGACCCCCCACTATACTGACCCCACAATGTACTGACCCCCCGAGTATAAGAGACCCCCCGAGTGTAAGAGACCCCCCAATGTACTGACCCCACAATGTACTGACCCCCCGAGTATAAGAGACCCCCCAATGTACTGACCCCCCGAGTGTAAGAGACCCCACAATGTACTGACCCCCCGAGTGTAAGAGACCCCCCACTATACTGACCCCACAATGTACTGACCCCCCGAGTATGAGACCCCTCAATGTACTGACCCCCCCGAATATAAGAGACCCCCCCACTATACTGACCCCACAATGTACTGACCCCCCGAGTATAAGAGACCCCCCGAGTGTAAGAGACCCCCCAATGTACTGACCCCCCGAGTATAAGAGACCCCCCAATGTACTGACCCCCCCGAGTGTAAGAGACCCCCAATGTACTGACCCCCCAAGTGCAAGAGACCTTCCCGAGTGTAAGAGACCCCCCGAGTGTAAGAAACCCCCCAATGTACTGACCCCCCGAGTATAAGAGACCCCCCACTATACTGACCCCACAATGTACTGACCCCCGAGTGTAAGAGACCCCCCACTATACTCTCCCCCCAATGTACTGACCCCCCGAGTGTAAGAGACCCCCCAATGTACTGACCCCCGAGTGTAAGAGACCCCCCAATGTACTGACCCCCCGAGTGCAAGAGACCCCACAATGTACTGACCCCCCAAGTGTAAGAGACCCCCCCAATGTACTGACCCCCCGAGTGCAAGAGACCCCCCAAAGTGCAAGAGACCCCCAATGTACTGACCCCCCGAGTGTAAGAGACCCCCCCCATGTACTGACCCCCCAAGTGCAAGAGACCCCCCAATGTACTGACCGCCCGAGTGTAAGAGACCCCCCCAGGTGCAAGAGACCCCCCAATGTACTGACCCCCCAAGTGCAAGAGACCCCTCACTATACTGACCCCCCGAGTATAAGACCCCCCAATGTACTGACCCCCCGAGTGTAAGAGACCCCCCAATGTACTGACCCCAACAGTGTAAGAGACCCCCCAAGTGCAAGAGACCCCCAATGTACTGACCCCCCGAGTGTAAGAGACCCCCCACTATACTGACCCCCGAGTGTAAGAGACCCCCCAATGTACTGACCCCCCGAGTATAAGAGACCCCCCGAGTACAAGAGACCCCCCAATGTACTGACCCCCCGAGTATAAGAGACCCCCCGAGTGCAAGAGACCCCTCAATGTACTGACCGCCCGAGTGTAAGAGACCCCCCACTATACTGACCCCCCGAGTATAAGAGACCCCCCAATGTACTGACTCTCCAAGTGTAAGAGACCCCCCTACTATACTGACCTCCCAAGTGCAAGAGACCCCCCAATGTACTGACCCCAATGTACTGACCCCCCAAGTGTAAGAGACCCCCCAATGTACTGACCCCCCCGAGTGTAACAGACCCCCCACTATACTGACCCCCCGAGTGTAAGAGACCCCCCCAATGTACTGACCCCCCAAGTGCAAGAGACCCCCTGTGAAGAATATCGCCTCGCCCAGCCGCCTGGCACGCCTGCGATCAAACTTCTTTCTTAACCTCCCACTCACACACCGTGAGTAGACCGGGTCATAGGATAGAACGAAACGAGTGATATAAATTTTATATGTTTAATAACCCAAGTGGGTCGGTACGAATTAATAGCATATACAGAAATATACAATATTAATACGATCAAGCAGAAGCATACAAGCAAAAGGGCGATGATACAGCACAAAAACAAAAATGGAAATAAAAGATAGAGAAAATACCGGCATAGGCTCGTAGTCCGTTTCTCTAGGCTACAGCAGAGTTTTGGGCCTAGGGCGCAAGCTTAAGCAAGTTGCATAAAACAATCCTTCTACATGCTGTCCAGAACAAAGGGAAAGGCTTCAGGCCTCAATGCAAGACCCTCAATGCATTCCTCAGTAGGGCAGGCCCTCTCATCTTCTCCCAGATCTGAGTTCCTTACTGCCTCTTTGCTGAATGACCCCAGAATCCAGGTCTGCCCACAGCATATGGCTAGTGCCCCACCCACACCTTCCACCCAGGCAGCCCCCCTTCTCCCTCCTTTGCAGAACCCTCGGAGAGATGGGTAAAGTTAAGGTCACTGGCTTGCTATCCCCCATCGCCATCTGGCCAGGGAAAATAAAAGTGCCTGGCTATAGCAAGCCATCTCCCATGAACACACATAAAACCAGTGAAGCGTATTGTCCAGCAATGTAATAATAATAATAATAATAGTCCTTTAATAGTCCCACAATGGGGAAATTCAGTGTTTTACAGCAGCAAAGATAAGCAGATACAAATACAAATACAACATGTACAGGAATGTTCCAAGGTGAGAGGCATTACATTGATAGCAGACAGACAGATAGGACGTAGCAGAGGGGGGGGGGATTTAACAGGCAGAGAGATATTTCAGTTCTCTGTGTGTAATGATCTCCGCTTAGGTCGGTGTTGGTTGTACAGCCTAACCGCGGTGGGGAGGAAAGACTTCCGATAGCGCTCCTTCTCACACCTAGGGTGGAGCAGTCGGTCACTGACAGTACTGCTCAGCGCGATCACAGTCTCATGCATGGGATGGGACTTCTTCTCCCGCATGGAGCTCACCACGGACAGTATCCTTCTGTCACCCACCACCTGCACTGGGTCCAGTGGGCTCCCCAGGACAGAGCTGGCCCTTCTAATCAGCTTGTCAAGTTTATTTCTGTCCCTGGTTGATATACTGCTCCCCCAGCAGGCCACTCCAAAGAAGATGGCTGATGCCACTACCGAGTTGAAGAAAGTCCTAAGAAGTGCCCCCCAGATTCCAAAGGCTCGCAGCTTCCTAAGCAGGTAGAGCCTGCTGTGGCCCCTTCCTGTACAGGGCCTCCATATGATCTGCCCAGTCCAGCTTATTATTATTAAGGAGCAAACCCAGGTACTTATAGGTGTTCACAATCTCGATGCCCGTCCCCAGGATGTCCACTGGTTTAGGAGGGCTTCTGCCTTTACGGAAGTCCACCACCATCTCCTTGGTCTTCCCCGCGTTAATCTTCAGGTGGTTCCGGTGGCACCAGTCCACAAAATCCTGGTTCAGTTCTCTGTACTCCTTGTCATCATCGTCTGTGATGAGACCCACTATTGCAGAGTCGTCAGAATACTTCTGTAGGTAGCAGCTAGACGAGTTGCACCTAAAATCAGCAGTGTACAGTGTGAAGAGGAAAGGGGCGAGAACCGTACCCTGAGGTGCCCCCGTATTACAGATCACGGTACCTGACACACAGTCTCGGGCTCTCACATATTGAGGTCGATTTGTGAGGTAGTCTAGGATCCAGTTGGAGAGGTGGTGGTCCACTCCAGCAAGGCCCAGCTTGTCCCTCAATAACCTGGGCTGTATGGTGTTAAAAGCACTGGAGAAATCAAAGAACATTATTCTCACTGTGTTCCCTGGTTTCTCCAGGTGAGACAGAGCCCTGTGCAGAAGATGGATGATGGCATCATCTACCCCAATGCCCGGCCGATAAGCAAACTGGAGGGGGTCCATAGCGGGGCTCACTAGAGGGCGGAGATGTGTGAGAACCAATCTCTCCAAGATCTTCATCAGGTGGGATGTCAGTGCTACAGGTCTGTAGTCGTTGAGGTCCATAGGGTGGGGTTTCTTTGGAACTGGTACCACACAAGAAGATTTCCATAATTCAGGGACTATTTCCTGCCTCAGGCTCATATTATACATATATGTAATTATACCCCACAGCTGGTCCCCGCAAGTCTTAATTAGCCTTGCACTGATGTCATCTGGCCCTGCGGCTTTCCTCGCCTTGATCTTTTTCATCTCCTTCCTCACCTGGGCCCGTGTGAAGGTCAGACTGTGGCCAGATAAAGACGGATTTCTGGATTTACTGGTCTGTTGGGAAGTGGCCGCATAGGGAGAAGTCATTGTGGTGGGGGGAGCTGAAGGACATGCTGGGGTGGGAGGAGCTGGTGTGTGATCAAATCTGTTGAAGAATAGGTTTAGTTCATTAAGCCAATTAACATCTGCCTCAATCTGGCAGACCGACTGTTTATGACCCGAAATTGACTTAAGCCCCTCCCAGACCCCCCCTTATGTCTTTTCTTTCCATTTGCTTTTCCATTTTTTCCTTATAACTGGCTTTTCCCTGCCTGATTTGATGCCTCAGCTCCTTTTGTACTTCCCTCAACCCCTCCTTATCTCTTGTCCTGAATGCCATCTTTTTCTCCTTAAGTAGTGTTTTTATATCAGAGTTAATCCATGGTTTGTTGTTGGAGAAGCACCTCACCACTTTTGTGGGTACTGTGTTGTCCACACAAAAATTAATGTAGTCCTTTATGCAGTGTGTGAGTCCTTCTATATCTTCTCCATAAGAATCCTGCAGCACTTCCCATGCGGTTGTGTCAAAACAATCCCTCAGAGCCTCATCACTCTCCTCGGACCATATCCTCACTGTGCGGGTGACAGCTGGTTTTCTACGTACAAGTGGCTTGTACACAGGTCAGAGATGTACTAGGTTGTGATCCGATCTTCCCAGGGGCGGTAGGGCTGATGAGTTATATGCCTCCCTGACGTTGGCAAAGAACAAGTCCAGTGTTTTGTTGTCTCTTGTGTGGCAGGTTACATACTGTGTGAAACTGGGCAGTGTGGATGATGGAGAGGCATGGTTGAAATCGCCAGACACAACAAGGAGGGCCTGGGGGTGTTGAGACTGTAACTGGCTCAGCGTGGCTTGTAGGACCTCGCAGGCAGCGTCAGCTTTCGCAGAGGGGGGGACATATGCAGCTATCACGATGACATGTGATAGTTCCCTTGGTAGGTAGAAAGGTCTCATGCTCACAGCTAATAGTTCAATGTCCTTACAGCAAGTTTGCTCCTTAATCACAATGTGCCTAGGATTACACCATCTATTATTCACAAACATTGCCAGCCCCCCTCCTTTCCTCTTACCGCTCTCCCTTGTCCTGTCTGCCCGAAGGAGTTTAAAACCATCCAAGGAGACCAGAGGGTCAGGAGTAACTTCAGTGAGCCAAGTCTCTGTAAGTAGCATCATGCTACACACCTGAAACTCCTGATGCTGCCTGGTGAGCGCTGTTAGTTCATCCATCTTGTTTGCAAGAGATCTCACATTGCCCATGATGATGGAGGGAACAGCTGGTCGGTAACGCCTCTTTTTAATCCTCTGAAGAGTACCAGCTCTGCATCCCCTCACCCGCTTTTTCTTTCTCCAAAGCTCGCGGGGGATGTGTGACCAGATGGTATGCCGCCCTGCTGTGCCTCTGAGCTGCAGAATTTCCTCTCTTGTATAGACAAATGAATTGTCTGCATACACAAAAGATCCCATTTTCAAGCAGAACAAAAAGACAGATAAAAAACAAAAAAAAGTATCACAAGGGTCCAAGTCTTTGTGTGTGTTTCTTCATAGTGCAAAGTCCTTAAGTAGAGAGGTACAAAACGAGTCATAGAAAGAAAAATAAGATAGAGAGTCTCAGAGCTGCTGTAGCTGGCAGCCACTCCAGCGGCGCCATCTTGGAAAAAAAAAAAAAAAAAGTAGACTCAACTAAAGCACCACATTCCAACAAGTGGGGGAAGGACTGACATAAGCAAGTAAAACACACTTCCAAGAAAGATATAAAACTGAGGGTGGGTTCATCACACACCCCCACTATACTGTCCCCCCAATGTACTGACCCCCAGTATAAGAGACCCTCCATTATACTGTCCCCCCCAAGTGCAAGAGACCCCCCCAATGTACTGACTCCCAGTATAAGAGACCCCCCCATGTACTGACTCCCCGAGTGTAAGAGACCCCCTCACTATACTGACCCCTCAAGTGCAAGGGACTCCCCCAATGTACTGACCCCCCGAGTGTAAGAGACCCCCAATGTACTGACCCCCCCAAGTGCAAGAGACCCCCCAATGTACTGACCGCCCGAGTTTAAGAGACCCCCCAATGTACTGACCACCCAAGTGCAAGAGACCCCCCAATGTACTGACCGCCCAAGTGCAAGAGACCCCCCAATGTACTGACCCCCCGAGTATAAGAGACCCCACAAGTGCAAGAGACCCCCCAATGTACTGACTCCCTGAGTGTAAGAGACCCCCCACTATACTGACCCCCCAATGTACTAACCCCCCGAGTGTAAGAGACCCCCCCAAGTGCAAGAGACCCCCCACTATACTGTCCCCCCAATGTACTGACCCCCAGTATAAGAGACCCCCAATGTACTGACCCCCTAAGTGTAAGAGACCCCCCCAATTTACTGACCCCCTGAGTATAAGAGACCCCCCAATGTACTGACCCCCAAATATGAGAAAACCACCAATGTGAGCGGGGTCCTCACTCCTCTTGTGTCCTCCTCCTATCTGATAGATTGTAAGCTCTTGTGAGCGGGGCCCTCACTCCTCTTGTGTCCTCCTCTCTATCTCCTCATAGATTGTAAGCTCTTGTGAGCGGGCCCTCATTCCTCTTGTGTCCTCCTCATAGATTGTAAGCTCTTGTGAGCGGGGTCCTCACTCCTCTTGTGTCCTCCTCATAGATTGTAAGCTCTTGTGAGCGGGGCCCTCACTCCTCTTGTGTCCTCCTCATAGATTGTAAGCTCTTGTGAGCGGGGCCCTCACTCCTTTTGTGTCCTCCTCCTATCTGATAGATTGTAAGCTCTTGTGAGCGGGGTCCTCACTCCTCTTGTGTCCTCCTCTCTATCTCCTCATAGCCTGTAAGCTCTTGTGAGCGGGGGTCCTCACTCCTCTTGTGTCCTCCTATCTCCTCATAGATTGTAAGCTCTTGTGAGCGGGGCCCTCACTCCTCTTGTGTCCTCCTCTCTATCTCCTCATAGATTGTAAGCTCTTGTGAGCGGGGTCCTCACTCCTCTTGTGTCCTCCTCTCTATCTCCTCATAGATTGTAAGCTCTTGTGAGCGGGGCCCTCACTCCTCTTGTGTCCTCCTCTCTATCTCCTCATAGATTGTAAGCTCTTGTGAGCGGGGTCCTCACTCCTCTTGTGTCCTCCTCCTATCTCCTCATAGATTGTAAGCTCTTGTGAGCGGGGTCCTCACTCCTCTTGTGTCCTCCTCTCTATCTCCTCATAGATTGTAAGCTCTTGTGAGCGGAGTCCTCACTCCTCTTGTGTCCTCCTCTCTATCTCCTCATAGATTGTAAGCTCTTGTGAGCGGGGTCCTCACTCCTCTTGTGTCCTCCTATCTCCTCATAGATTGTAAGCTCTTGTGAGCGGGGTCCTCACTCCTCTTGTGTCCTCTCTATCTCCTCATAGATTGTAAGCTCTTGTGAGCGGGGTCCTCACTCCTCTTGTGTCCTCCTCTCTATCTCCTCATAGATTGTAAGCTCTTGTGAGCGGGGTCCTCACTCCTCTTGTGTCCTCCTCTCTATCTCCTCATAGATTGTAAGCTCTTGTGAGCGGGGTCCTCACTCCTCTTGTGTCCTCTCTATCTCCTCATAGATTGTAAGCTCTTGTGAGCGGAGTCCTCACTCCTTTTGTGTCCTCCTATCTCCTCATAGATTGTAAGCTCTTGTGAGCGGGGTCCTCACTCCTTTTGTGTCCTCCTCTCTATCTCCTCATAGACTGTAAGCTCTTGTGAGCGGGGCCCTCACTCCTCTTGTGTCCTCTCTATCTCCTCATAGATTGTAAGCTCTTGTGAGCGGGGCCCTCACTCCTCTTGTGTCCTCCTCTCTATCTCCTCATAGATTGTAAGCTCTTGTGAGCGGGGTCCTCACTCCTCTTGTGTCCTCCTCTCTATCTCCTCATAGATTGTAAGCTCTTGTGAGCGGGGCCCTCACTCCTCTTGTGTCCTCCTCTCTATCTCCTCATAGATTGTAAGCTCTTGTGAGCGGGGTCCTCACTCCTCTTGTGTCCTCCTCTCTATCTCCTCATAGATTGTAAGCTCTTGTGAGCGGGGTCCTCACTCCTCTTGTGTCCTCTCCTATCTCCTCATAGACTGTAAGCTCTTGTGAGCGGGGCCCTCACTCCTCTTGTGTCCTCCTCTCTATCTCCTCATAGATTGTAAGCTCTTGTGAGCGGGGTCCTCACTCCTCTTGTGTCCTCCTCTCTATCTCCTCATAGATTGTAAGCTCTTGTGAGCGGGGTCCTCACTCCTCTTGTGTCCTCTCCTATCTCCTCATAGACTGTAAGCTCTTGTGAGCGGGGCCCTCACTCCTCTTGTGTCCTCTCCTATCTCCTCATAGACTGTAAGCTCTTGTGAGCGGGGTCCTCACTCCTCTTGCGTCCTCCTCTCTATCTCCTCATAGATTGTAAGCTCTTGTGAGCGGGGTCCTCACTCCTCTTGTGTCCTCCTATCTCCTCATAGATTGTAAGCTCTTGTGAGCGGGGTCCTCACTCCTCTTGTGTCCTCCTCCTATCTCCTCATAGATTGTAAGCTCTTGTGAGCGGGGTCCTCACTCCTCTTGTGTCCTCCTCTCTCCTCATAGATTGTAAGCTCTTGTGAGCGGGGTCCTCACTCCTCTTGTGTCCTCTCTATCTCCTCATAGATTGTAAGCTCTTGTGAGCGGGGCTCTCACTCCTCTTGTGTCCTCCTCTCTATCTCCTCATAGATTGTAAGCTCTTGTGAGCGGGGCCCTCACTCCTCTTGTGTCCTCTCTATCTCCTCATAGATTGTAAGCTCTTGTGAGCGAGGCCCTCACTCCTCTTGTGTCCTCTCTATCTCCTCATAGATTGTAAGCTCTTGTGAGCGGGGCCCTCACTCCTCTTGTGTCCTCCTCTCTATCTCCTCATAGATTGTAAGCTCTTGTGAGCGGGGTCCTCACTCCTCTTGTGTCCTCCTCTCTATCTCCTCATAGATTGTAAGCTCTTGTGAGCGGGGCCCTCACTCCTCTTGTGTCCTCCTCTCTATCTCCTCATAGATTGTAAGCTCTTGTGAGCGGGGTCCTCACTCCTCTTGTGTCCTCCTCTCTATCTCCTCATAGATTGTAAGCTCTTGTGAGCGGGGCCCTCACTCCTCTTGTGTCCTCCTCTCTATCTCCTCATAGATTGTAAGCTCTTGTGAGCGGGGCCCTCACTCCTCTTGTGTCCTCCTCTCTATCTCCTCATAGATTGTAAGCTCTTGTGAGCGGGGTCCTCACTCCTCTTGTGTCCTCTCTATCTCCTCATAGACTGTAAGCTCTTGTGAGCGGGGCCCTCACTCCTCTTGTGTCCTCCTCTCTATCTCCTCATAGATTGTAAGCTCTTGTGAGCGGGGCCCTTACTCCTCTTGTGTCCTCCTATCTCCTCATAGATTGTAAGCTCTTGTGAGCGGGGTCCTCACTCCTCTTGTGTCCTCCTCTCTATCTCCTCATAGATTGTAAGCTCTTGTGAGCGGGGTCCTCACTCCTCTTGTGTCCTCCTCTCTATCTCCTCATAGATTGTAAGCTCTTGTGAGCGGGGCCCTCATTCCTCTTGTGTCCTCCTCATAGATTGTAAGCTCTTGTGAGCGGGGCCCTCACTCCTCTTGTGTCCTCCTCATAGATTGTAAGCTCTTGTGAGCGGGGCCCTCACTCCTTTTGTGTCCTCCTCCTATCTGATAGATTGTAAGCTCTTGTGAGCGGGGTCCTCACTCCTCTTGTGTCCTCCTCTCTATCTCCTCATAGACTGTAAGCTCTTGTGAGCGGGGTCCTCACTCCTCTTGTGTCCTCCTCTCTATCTCCTCATAGATTGTAAGCTCTTGTGAGCGGGGCCCTCACTCCTCTTGTGTCCTCCTCTCTATCTCCTCATAGATTGTAAGCTCTTGTGAGCGGGGTCCTCACTCCTCTTGTGTCCTCCTCCTATCTCCTCATAGATTGTAAGCTCTTGTGAGCGGGGCCCTCACTCCTCTTGTGTCCTCCTATCTCCTCATAGATTGTAAGCTCTTGTGAGCGGGGTCCTCACTCCTCTTGTGTCCTCCTCTCTATCTCCTCATAGATTGTAAGCTCTTGTGAGCGGGGTCCTCACTCCTCTTGTGTCCTCTCTATCTCCTCATAGATTGTAAGCTCTTGTGAGCGGGGCCCCTCACTCCTCTTGTGTCCTCCTCTCTATCTCCTCATAGATTGTAAGCTCTTGTGAGCGGGGTCCTCACTCCTCTTGTGTCCTCCTCCTATCTCCTCATAGATTGTAAGCTCTTGTGAGCGGGGCCCTCACTCCTCTTGTGTCCTCCTATCTCCTCATAGATTGTAAGCTCTTGTGAGCGGGGTCCTCACTCCTCTTGTGTCCTCCTCTCTATCTCCTCATAGATTGTAAGCTCTTGTGAGCGGGGTCCTCACTCCTCTTGTGTCCTCTCTATCTCCTCATAGATTGTAAGCTCTTGTGAGCGGGGCCCCTCACTCCTCTTGTGTCCTCCTCTCTATCTCCTCATAGATTGTAAGCTCTTGTGAGTGGGGCCCTCACTCCTCTTGTGTCCCCCCTATCTCCTCATAGATTGTAAGCTCTTGTGAGCGGGGCCCTCACTCCTCTTGTGTCCTCTCTATCTCCTCATAGATTGTAAGCTCTTGTGAGCGGGGCCCTCACTCCTCTTGTGTCCTCTCTATCTCCTGATAGATTGTAAGCTCTTGTGAGCGGGGTCCTCACTCCTCTTGTGTCCTCTCTATCTCCTCATAGATTGTTAGCTCTTGTGAGCGGGGCCCTCACTCCTCTTGTGTCCTCTCTATCTCCTCATAGATTGTAAGCTCTTGTGAGCGGGGCCCTCACTCCTCTTGTGTCCTCCTCTCTATCTCCTCATAGATTGTAAGCTCTTGTGAGCGGGGTCCTCACTCCTCTTGTGTCCTCCTCTCTATCTCCTCATAGATTGTAAGCTCTTGTGAGCGGGGCCCTCACTCCTCTTGTGTCCTCCTCTCTATCTCCTCATAGATTGTAAGCTCTTGTGAGCGGGGTCCTCACTCCTCTTGTGTCCTCCTCTCTATCTCCTCATAGATTGTAAGCTCTTGTGAGTGGGGTCCTCACTCCTCTTGTGTCCTCTCCTATCTCCTCATAG
Source organism: Leptodactylus fallax (assembly GCA_947044405.1). NCBI lineage: Eukaryota > Metazoa > Chordata > Amphibia > Anura > Leptodactylidae > Leptodactylus > Leptodactylus fallax. Next base: position 190,225 of record CAMRHE010000732.1, on the reverse strand, counting down.
ACTGTAAGCTCTTGTGAGCGGGGCCCTCACTCCTCTTGTGTCCTCCTCTCTATCTCCTCATAGATTGTAAGCTCTTGTGAGTGGGGCCCTCACTCCTCTTGTGTCCCCCCTATCTCCTCATAGATTGTAAGCTCTTGTGAGCGGGGCCCTCACTCCTCTTGTGTCCTCTCTATCTCCTCATAGATTGTAAGCTCTTGTGAGCGGGGCCCTCACTCCTCTTGTGTCCTCTCTATCTCCTGATAGATTGTAAGCTCTTGTGAGCGGGGTCCTCACTCCTCTTGTGTCCTCTCTATCTCTTCATAGATTGTAAACTCTTGTGAGCGGGGTCCTCACTCCTCTTGTGTCCTCTCTATCTCCTCATAGATTGTTAGCTCTTGTGAGCGGGGCCCTCACTCCTCTTGTGTCCTCTCTATCTCCTCATAGATTGTAAGCTCTTGTGAGCGGGGCCCTCACTCCTCTTGTGTCCTCCTCTCTATCTCCTCATAGATTGTAAGCTCTTGTGAGCGGGGTCCTCACTCCTCTTGTGTCCTCCTCTCTATCTCCTCATAGATTGTAAGCTCTTGTGAGCGGGGCCCTCACTCCTCTTGTGTCCTCCTCTCTATCTCCTCATAGATTGTAAGCTCTTGTGAGCGGGGTCCTCACTCCTCTTGTGTCCTCCTCTCTATCTCCTCATAGATTGTAAGCTCTTGTGAGTGGGGTCCTCACTCCTCTTGTGTCCTCTCCTATCTCCTCATAGACTGTAAGCTCTTGTGAGCGGGGCCCTCACTCCTCTTGTGTCCTCCTCTCTATCTCCTCATAGATTGTAAGCTCTTGTGAGCGGGGCCCTCACTCCTCTTGTGTCCTCCTCTCTATCTCCTCATAGATTGTAAGCTCTTGTGAGCGGGGTCCTCACTCCTCTTGTGTCCTCCTCTCTATCTCCTCATAGATTGTAAGCTCTTGTGAGCGGGGTCCTCACTCCTCTTGTGTCCTCTCTATCTCCTCATAGACTGTAAGCTCTTGTGAGCGGGGCCCTCACTCCTCTTGTGTCCTCCTCTCTATCTCCTCATAGATTGTAAGCTCTTGTGAGCGGGGTCCTCACTCCTCTTGTGTCCTCTCTATCTCCTTATAGATTGTAAGCTCTTGTGAGCGGGGCCCTCACTCCTCTTGTGTTCTCCTCCTATCTCCTCATAGATTGTAAGCTCTTGTGAGCGGGGTCCTCACTCCTCTTGTGTCCTCTCTATCTCCTCATAGATTGTAAGCTCTTGTGACCGGGGCCCTCACTCCTCTTGTGTCCTCCTCTCTATCTCCTCATAGATTGTAAGCTCTTGTGAGCGGGGTCCTCACTCCTCTTGTGTCCTCCTCTCTATCTCCTCATAGATTGTAAGCTCTTGTGACCGGGGCCCTCACTCCTCTTGTGTCCTCCTCTCTACCTCCTCATAGATTGTAAGCTCTTGTGAGCGGGGCCCTCACTCCTCTTGTGTCCTCTCTATCTCCTTATAGACTGTAAGCTCTTGTGAGCGGGGCCCTCACTCCTCTTGTGTCCTCTCTATCTCCTCATAGACTGTAAGCTCTTGTGAGCGGGGCCCTCACTCCTCTTGTGTCCTCTCTATCTCCTCATAGATTGTAAGCTCTTGTGAGCGGGGTCCTCACTCCTCTTGTGTCCTCCTCTCTATCTCCTCATAGATTGTAAGCTCCTGTGAGCGGGGTCCTCACTCCTCTTGTGTCCTCTCTATCTCCTTATAGACTGTAAGCTCTTGTGAGCGGGGCCCTCACTCCTCTTGTGTCCTCCTCTCTATCTCCTCATAGATTGTAAGCTCTTGTGAGCGGGGTCCTCACTCCTCTTGTGTCCTCTCTATCTCCTTATAGATTGTAAGCTCTTGTGAGCGGGGCCCTCACTCCTCTTGTGTTCTCCTCCTATCTCCTCATAGATTGTAAGCTCTTGTGAGCGGGGTCCTCACTCCTCTTGTGTCCTCTCTATCTCCTCATAGATTGTAAGCTCTTGTGACCGGGGCCCTCACTCCTCTTGTGTCCTCCTCTCTATCTCCTCATAGATTGTAAGCTCTTGTGAGCGGGGTCCTCACTCCTCTTGTGTCCTCCTCTCTATCTCCTCATAGATTGTAAGCTCTTGTGACCGGGGCCCTCACTCCTCTTGTGTCCTCCTCTCTACCTCCTCATAGATTGTAAGCTCTTGTGAGCGGGGCCCTCACTCCTCTTGTGTCCTCTCTATCTCCTTATAGACTGTAAGCTCTTGTGAGCGGGGCCCTCACTCCTCTTGTGTCCTCCTCTATCTCCTCATAGATTGTAAGCTCTTGTGAGTGTCAGGTGGAGGAGTGTTATAGTGGGTACGGAAAGTATTCAGACCCCTTTACATTTTTCACTCTTTGTTTCATTGCAGCCATTTGCTAAAAGCAAAAAAGTTCCTTTTATTTCTCATTAATGTACACTTGGCTCCCCATCTGGACAGAAAAAAACAGAAATGTAGATATTTTTGCAAATTTATTAAAAAAGAAAACCTGCAATCTCCCATGGCCATAAGTATTCGGAGCCTTTGCTGTGACCCTCATATATAACTCACTGCTGTCCATTTCCTTCTGATCCTCCTTGAGATGGTTCTACTCCTTCATTGGAGTCCAGCTGTGTTTAATTAAACTGATTGGACTTGATTAGGAGAGGCGCACACCTGTCTATATAAGACCTCACAGCTCACACTGCATGTCAGAGCAAATGGGAATCAGGAGGTCAAAGGAACTGCCCAAGGAGCTCAGAGACAGAACTGTGGCAAGGCACAGATCTGGCCAAGGTCCCTAAGAGCACAGCGGCCTCCATAATCCTTACATGGAAGAGGTTTGGGACGAGCAGAACTCTTCCTAGACCTGGCCGTCCAGCCAAACTGAGCAATGGTGGGAGAAGAGCCTTGGTGAGAGAGGTAAAGAAGAACCCAAAGATGACTGTGGCCGAGCTCCAGAGATGCAGTAGGGAGATGGGAGAAAGTTCCACAAAGTCACTATCACTGCAGCCTCCACCAGTCGGGGCTTTATGGCAGAGGGGCCCGAAGGAAGCCTCTCCTCAGTGCAAGACATAGGAAAGCCAAAAAACACACGAAGGACTCCCAGACTATGAGAAATAAGATTCTCTGCTCTGAGGAGACGAAGATTGAACATTTTGGCGTTAATTCTAAGCGGTATGTGTGGAGAAAACCAGGCCCTGCTCATCACCTGCCCAATACAATCCCAACAGTGAGACATGGCGGTGGCAGCATCATGCTATGGGGGACAGGACGACTGGGTGTAATTGTAGGAAAGATGAGTGCGGCCAAGTACAGAGACATCCTGGAAGAAAACCTCTGCCAGAGTGCTCTGGGCCTCAGACTGGGCCGAAGGTTCCAACAAGACAATGACCCTAAGCACACAGCTAAAATAACTAAGGAACAACTCTGTGACCATTCCTGACTGGCCCAGCCAGAGCCCGGACCTCAACCCAACTGAGCATCTCTGGAGAGACCTGAAAATGGCTCCACCAACGTTCACCATCCAACCTGACGGAACTGGAGAGGATCTGCAAGGAAGAATGGCCGAGGATCCCCAAATCCAGATGTGACAAACTTGTATCATTCCCAAGAAGACTCCTGGCTGTACTAGCTCAGAAGGAAGCGGCTTCTACTCAGTACTGCGCAAAGGCTCGGAATACTTATGGCCATGGGAGATTGCAGGGTTTCTTTTTTACTAAATTTGCAAAAATATCTACATTTCTGTTTTTTTTCTATCAAGATGGGGAGCGGAGTGTACATTAATGAGGAATAAAAGGAACTTTTCTCCTTTTAGCAAATGGCTGCAATGAAACAAAGAGTGAAAAATGTAAAGGGGTCTGAATACTTTCCGTACCCGCTGTATATCACCGTGATCGTCCTGACTCACAGAATACAGGTAACTAATACCAGAGGCGTAGCTAGGGTTTCAGCACAGGGGGGGCAAATATGTCCAAGTGGGCCCCCTACTTGGAGATGTTCGTATACGGATACTATGAGTATACGGTGAGCGTATACTGGTATATAGCGGTTCTACACAGGGCTCTGCGGACGATTTAGGTGAATACAGGGCAGTAACATTCTGTGACTTACAGGAGACGTCTCTGACTAATCGGTCACATTTCCCTTCTCTTCCCTCCGGTCCGCCATGACCACTTCTTCCAGTCTCTGTAAAGTTTGCAACACAGACATCTTTGGTCCTCACTTTTCCAGGCACCCGACCCACATTGTCCTCACCTACACAAAGCCCCCATCCTGCAGCTACCACCAATTATATAATATATGATATAACCCCCATAATGAATAATACCCCCAAGTGCACCTTTATATTAATAACTTCCCTTTAAATAGTGCCCATTATTAATAATGCCCCAGGTGTTTCCTAATTAACCACTTCAGTACCGGCCAATTTCTGGTCCAGGACCAGACACATTTTCGGGTTTTTTTGTATGTGCGGTTTTGAGGGCTGTAACATTTCTATCATTTGCGTTATTCAACTAATTTCTGCGTCTTTTTTCGGTGACACAGAGGGCTTTATTTTTATGTTGTTTTTATTTTTGCATGTGTATTAATTTTTTTTTTTTATATCCGGGAAAATATAAACAAAAGAGGAGGGAAAACATGTCTGTTTTTTACTTTTCATTTTTTTTTATTTAATAACACAAAGTGCTCCGAAAAAACTTTATAAAATAGTTTTTCCTTTCCGTTACGGTAATTTTTATTTTTTATGGTGTAGTCGGGGGTGGGGCTATAACCTGTAATAAGGGAATTTTATTGGCGGAATATTTTATTTATTTTTAAATTCTTTTATTTACTTCTTTTTTTTTTTTTTCAATTTTTTTAAATTTCTTTTTACATTGTGTCCCCATAAGATCATAATAGACCTTTGGGGACATCTGATGACTTTTTTTTTGTTGGGGGGGCTGATTTCCCCTGTACTGGGAGGAATACAGCCTCCTGCACGTTACTTCAACAATACTATAATAATAATATAATAATAGTCCTTTAATAGTCCCACAATGGGGAAATTCAGTGTGTCCTGTAGGACCCAGCAGCTCTACCAGTGTCTGATCCCGGTGGATCACATGACCACAGGGTCAGAGTGGAGTCGCATCATGGCGGCGCCCATAGCGCTGTGTAATAAACCTTCCCTCTGGCTGAAGTTAGAGCCGGCTCCCCATTTCTGTAGCTGCACGATTTTGTACCGCTACAGCACAACCACTATCCGAACGTATAGACTCTATGGGCAGTCTGGAAGTGGTTAAAAAGGAAAAAAAAAAAAAAAACAAGGGGAAAAATTATTGGGGTTCCAATACCCAGGACCCTGAGGATCAGCTGTGTGAATGAACCGTGGTACCTGTGTAAGCGCCGTGACCCCTTCTCTGTTACACAGTGTCATCTCATAGCGGCCATGTCATGTAACTACAGCCTCGTCCTATACACGTCTATGTGACAAGGCTGGAATTACATCACACGTCACTATATACAGGCAGCGTGTGATATATACAGGCTCCGCAGCCCCTCATACAGCTGATCTGGGGGGGGGGTCACTATATACAGACAGTGTATGATATATACAGGCTCCGCAGCCCCCTCATACAGCTGATCTGGGGGGGGTCACTATATACAGACAGTGTGTGATATATACAGGCTCCGCAGCCCCTCATACAGCTGATCTGGGGGGGGGTCACTATATACAGACAGTGTATGATATATACAGGCTCCGCAGCCCCCTCATACAGCTGATCTGGGGGGGTCACTATATACAGACAGTGTATGATATATACAGGCGCCAGAGCCCCCTCATACAGCTGATCTGGGGGGGTCACTATATACAGACAGGGTATGATATATACAGGCGCCGGGGCCCCTCATACAGCTGATCAGTGGGGGGTCACTATATACAGACAGTGTATGATATATACAGGCGCCGGGGCCCCTCATACAGCTGATCAGTGGGGGGTCACTATATACAGACAGTGTGTGATATATACAGGCGCCGGAGCCCCTCATACAGCTGATCAGTGGGGGCGTCACTATATACAGACAGTGTATGATATATACAGGCGCCGGGGCCCCTCATACAGCTGATCAGTGGGGGGGTCACTATATACAGACAGGGTGTGATATATACAGGCGCCGGAGCCCCTCATACAGCTGATCAGTGGGGGGGGTCACTATATACAGACAGCGTGTGATATATACAGGCACCATAGCCCCTCATACAGCTGATCTGGGGGGGGTCACTATATACAGACAGGGTGTGATATATACAGGCACCATAGACCCTCATACAGCTGATCAGTGGGGGGGTCACTATATACAGACAGTGTATGATATATACAGGCGCCGGGGCCCCTCATACAGCTGATCGGGGGGGGGGGGTCACTATATACAGACAGGGTGTGATATATACAGGCGCCGGGGCCCCTCATACAGCTGATCAGTGGGGGGGTCACTATATACAGACAGGGTGTGATATATACAGGCGCCGGGGCCCCCTCATACAGCTGATCAGTGGGGGGGGTCACTATATACAGGCAGTGTATGATATATACAGGCGCCGGGGCCCCTCATACAGCTGATCTGGGGGGGTCACTATATACAGACAGCGTATGATATATACAGGCGCCGGAGCCCCTCATACAGCTGATCTGGGGGGGGGTCACTATATACAGACAGGGTGTGATATACACAGGCGCCGGAGCCCCTCGTACAGCTGATCAGTGGGGGGGGTCACTATATACAGGCAGTGTATGATATATACAGGCGCCGGAGCCCCTCATACAGCTGATCTGGGGGGGGTCACTATATACAGGCAGTGTATGATATATACAGGCGCCGGGGCCCCTCATACAGCTGATCAGTGGGGGGTCACTATATACAGGCAGTGTGTGATATATACAGGCGCCGGGGCCCCTCATACAGCTGATCTGGGGGGGTCACTATATACAGACAGCGTGTGATATATACAGGCGCTGGGGCCCCTCATACAGCTGATCAGTGGGGGGGTCACTATATACAGGCAGTGTATGATATATACAGGCGCCGGAGCCCCTCATACAGCTGATCTGGGGGGGGTCACTATATACAGACAGTGTATGATATATACAGGCGCCAGAGCCCCTCATACAGCTGATCAGTGGGGGGGTCACTATATACAGACAGGGTGTGATATATACAGGCACCGGGGCCCCTCATACAGCTGATCTGGGGGGGGGGTCACTATATACAGGCAGTGTATGATATATACAGGCTCCGGAGCCCCTCATACAGCTGATCAGTGGGGGGGGTCTCTATATACAGGCAGTGTATGATATATACAGGCGCCGGGGCCCCTCATACAGCTGATCAGTGGGGGGTCACTATATACAGACAGTGTATGATATATACAGGCGCCGGGGCCCCTCATACAGCTGATCTGGGGGGGGTCACTATATACAGACAGGGTGTGATATACACAGGCGCCGGAGCCCCCTCATACAGCTGATCAGTGGGGGGGTCACTATATACAGACAGGGTGTGATATATACAGGCGCCGGGGCCCCTCATACAGCTGATCAGTGGGGGGGGTCACTATATACAGGCAGTGTATGATATATACAGGCGCCGGGGCCCCTCATACAGCTGATCTGGGGGGGGTCACTATATACAGACAGCGTATGATATATACAGGCGCCGGAGCCCCTCATACAGCTGATCTGGGGGGGGGGTCACTATATACAGACAGGGTGTGATATATACAGGCGCCGGGGCCCCCTCATACAGCTGATCTGGGGGGGGTCACTATATACAGACAGGGTGTGATATATACAGGCGCCGGGGCCCCCTCATACAGCTGATCTGGGGGGGGTCACTATATACAGGCAGTGTATGATATACACAGGCGCCGGAGCCCCTCATACAGCTGATCTGGGGGGGGGTCACTATATACAGGCAGTGTATGATATATACAGGCGCCGGGGCCCCTCATACAGCTGATCAGTGGGGGGTCACTATATACAGGCAGTGTATGATATATACAGGCGCTGGGGCCACTCATACAGCTGATCAGTGGGGGGGTCACTATATACAGACAGGGTATGATATATACAGGCTCCGGAGCCCCTCATACAGCTGATCAGTGGGGGGGTCACTATATACAGACAGGGTATGATATATACAGGCTCCGGAGCCCCTCATACAGCTGATCTGGGGGGGTCACTATATACAGACAGTGTATGATATATACAGGCGCCGGGGCCCCTCATACAGCTGATCTGGGGGGGGGTCACTATATACAGACAGGGTGTGATATACACAGGCGCTGGGGCCCCTCATACAGCTGATCAGTGGGGGGGTCACTATATACAGACAGGGTGTGATATATACAGGCGCCGGGGCCCCTCATACAGCTGATCTGGGGGGGGGGGGGTCACTATATACAGGCAGTGTATGATATATACAGGCTCCGGAGCCCCTCATACAGCTGATCAGTGGGGGGGTCACTATATACAGGCAGTGTATGATATATACAGGCGCTGGGGCCCCTCATACAGCTGATCAGTGGGGGGGTCACTATATACAGACAGGGTGTGATATATACAGGCGCTGGGGCCCCTCATACAGCTGATCAGTGGGGGGGGTCACTATATACAGACAGGGTGTGATATATACAGGCGCCAGAGCCCCCTCATACAGCTGATCAGTGGGGGGTCACTATATACAGGCAGTGTATGATATACACAGGCGCCGGAGCCCCCTCATACAGCTGATCAGTGGGGGGGTCACTATATACAGACAGGGTATGATATATACAGGCGCCAGGGCCGCTCATACAGCTGATCTGGGGGGGGGTCACTATATACAGACAGGGTGTGATATATACAGGCGCCGGAGCCCCTCATACAGCTGATCTGGGGGGGGTCACTATATACAGACAGCGTGTGATATATACAGGCGCTGGGGCCCCTCATACAGCTGATCTGGGGGGGGGGGGGGTCACTATATACAGGCAGTGTTGAATATATACAGGCGCCGGGGCCGCTCATACAGCTGATCTGGGGGGGTCACTATATACAGACAGCGTATGATATATACAGGCGCCGGGGCCCCCTCATACAGCTGATCAGTGGGGGGGTCACTATATACAGGCAGTGTATGATATATACAGGCTCCGGGGCCGCTCATACAGCTGATCTGGGGGGGGTCACTATATACAGACAGGGTGTGATATATACAGGCGCCGGGGCCCCTCATACAGCTGATCTGGGGGGGTCACTATATACAGACAGGCTGTGATATATACAGGCGCCAGAGCCCCTCATACAGCTGATCTGGGGGGGGGTCACTATATACAGACAGCGTGTGATATATACAGGCGCCGGGGCCCCTCATACAGCTGATCAGTGGGGGGGGTCACTATATACAGACAGGGTGTGATATATACAGGCGCCGGGGCCCCTCATACAGCTGATCTGGGGGGGTCACTATATACAGACAGGGTATGATATATACAGGCGCCGGAGCCCCTCATACAGCTGATCTGGGGGGGGGGTCACTATATACAGGCAGTGTATGATATATACAGGCGCCGGAGCCCCTCATACAGCTGATCTGGGGGGGGTCACTATATACAGGCAGTGTATGATATATACAGGCGCCGGGGCCCCTCATACAGCTGATCAGTGGGGGGTCACTATATACAGGCAGTGTATGATATATACAGGCGCCGGGCCCCTCATACAGCTGATCGGGGGGGGGTCACTATATACAGACAGCGTATGATATATACAGGCGCCGGAGCCCCTCATACAGCTGATCTGGTGGGGTCACTATATACAGGCAGTGTATGATATATACAGGCGCCGGGCCCCTCATACAGCTGATCGGGGGGGGTCACTATATACAGGCAGTGTATGATATATACAGGCGCCGGGGCCCCTCATACAGCTGATCAGTGGGGCGGTCACTATATACAGACAGGGTGTGATATATACAGGCGCCGGGGCCCCTCATACAGCTAATCTGGGGGGGGGTCACTATATACAGACAGGGTGTGATATACACAGGCGCCGGAGCCCCCTCATACAGCTGATCAGTGGGGGGTCACTATATACAGACAGGGTGTGATATATACAGGCGCCGGGGCCCCTCATACAGCTGATCAGTGGGGGGGTCACTATATACAGGCAGTGTATGATATATACAGGCTCCGCAGCCCCTCATACAGCTGATCAGTGGGGGGGTCACTATATACAGACAGCGTGTGATATATACAGGCGCCGGAGCCCCTCATACAGCTGATCAGTGGGGGGGTCACTATATACAGGCAGTGTATGATATATACAGGCGCCGGAGCCCCTCATACAGCTGATCTGGGGGGGGGGGGGGTCACTATATACAGACAGGGTGTGATATATACAGGCGCCGGGGCCCCTCATACAGCTGATCAGTGGGGGGTCACTATATACAGACAGTGTGTGATATATACAGGCGCCGGAGCCCCTCATACAGCTGATCAGTGGGGGCGTCACTATATACAGACAGTGTATGATATATACAGGCGCCGGGGCCCCTCATACAGCTGATCAGTGGGGGGGTCACTATATACAGACAGGGTGTGATATATACAGGCGCCGGAGCCCCTCATACAGCTGATCAGTGGGGGGGTCACTATATACAGACAGCGTGTGATATATACAGGCACCATAGCCCCTCATACAGCTGATCTGGGGGGGTCACTATATACAGACAGGGTGTGATATATACAGGCACCATAGACCCTCATACAGCTGATCAGTGGGGGGGTCACTATATACAGACAGTGTATGATATATACAGGCGCCGGGGCCCCTCATACAGCTGATCGGGGGGGGGTCACTATATACAGACAGGGTGTGATATATACAGGCGCCGGGGCCCCTCATACAGCTGATCAGTGGGGGGGTCACTATATACAGACAGGGTGTGATATATACAGGCGCCGGGGGCCCCCTCATACAGCTGATCAGTGGGGGGGGTCACTATATACAGGCAGTGTATGATATATACAGGCGCCGGGGCCCCTCATACAGCTGATCTGGGGGGGGTCACTATATACAGACAGCGTATGATATATACAGGCGCCGGAGCCCCTCATACAGCTGATCTGGGGGGGGGTCACTATATACAGACAGGGTGTGATATACACAGGCGCCGGAGCCCCTCGTACAGCTGATCAGTGGGGGGGTCACTATATACAGGCAGTGTATGATATATACAGGCGCCGGAGCCCCTCATACAGCTGATCTGGGGGGGGTCACTATATACAGGCAGTGTATGATATATACAGGCGCCGGGGCCCCTCATACAGCTGATCAGTGGGGGGTCACTATATACAGGCAGTGTGTGATATATACAGGCGCCGGGGCCCCTCATACAGCTGATCTGGGGGGGTCACTATATACAGACAGCGTGTGATATATACAGGCGCTGGGGCCCCTCATACAGCTGATCAGTGGGGGGGTCACTATATACAGGCAGTGTATGATATATACAGGCGCCGGAGCCCCTCATACAGCTGATCTGGGGGGGTCACTATATACAGACAGTGTATGATATATACAGGCGCTGGGGCCCCTCATACAGCTGATCAGTGGGGGGGTCACTATATACAGACAGGGTGTGATATATACAGGCACCGGGGCCCCTCATACAGCTGATCTGGGGGGGTCACTATATACAGGCAGTGTATGATATATACAGGCGCCGGGGCCCCTCATACAGCTGATCTGGGGGGGGTCACTATATACAGACAGGGTGTGATATACACAGGCGCCAGAGCCCCCTCATACAGCTGATCAGTGGGGGGGTCACTATATACAGACAGGGTGTGATATATACAGGCGCCGGGGCCCCTCATACAGCTGATCAGTGGGGGGGGTCACTATATACAGGCAGTGTATGATATATACAGGCGCCGGGGCCCCTCATACAGCTGATCTGGGGGGGTCACTATATACAGACAGCGTATGATATATACAGGCGCCGGAGCCCCTCATACAGCTGATCTGGGGGGGGTCACTATATACAGACAGGGTGTGATATATACAGGCGCCGGGGCCCCTCATACAGCTGATCAGTGGGGGGTCACTATATACAGGCAGTGTGTGATATACACAGGCGCCGGAGCCCCTCATACAGCTGATCTGGGGGGGGTCACTATATACAGGCAGTGTATGATATATACAGGCGCCGGGGCCCCTCATACAGCTGATCAGTGGGGGGTCACTATATACAGGCAGTGTATGATATATACAGGCGCTGGGGCCACTCATACAGCTGATCAGTGGGGGGGTCACTATATACAGACAGGGTATGATATATACAGGCTCCGGAGCCCCTCATACAGCTGATCAGTGGGGGGGTCACTATATACAGACAGGGTATGATATATACAGGCTCCGGAGCCCCTCATACAGCTGATCTGGGGGGGTCACTATATACAGACAGTGTATGATATATACAGGCGCCGGGGCCCCTCATACAGCTGATCTGGGGGGGGTCACTATATACAGACAGGGTGTGATATACACAGGCGCTGGGGCCCCTCATACAGCTGATCAGTGGGGGGGTCACTATATACAGACAGTGTATGATATATACAGGCACCGGGGCCCCTCATACAGCTGATCTGGGGGGGGGGGGGTCACTATATACAGGCAGTGTATGATATATACAGGCTCCGGAGCCCCTCATACAGCTGATCAGTGGGGGGGTCACTATATACAGGCAGTGTATGATATATACAGGCGCTGGGGCCCCTCATACAGCTGATCAGTGGGGGGGTCACTATATACAGACAGGGTGTGATATATACAGGCGCTGGGGCCCCTCATACAGCTGATCTGGGGGGGGGGGGGGTCACTATATACAGACAGGGTGTGATATATACAGGCTCCGGGGCCCCTCATACAGCTGATCAGTGGGGGTCACTATATACAGGCAGTGTATGATATATACAGGCGCCAGAGCCCCCTCATACAGCTGATCAGTGGGGGGTCACTATATACAGGCAGTGTATGATATACACAGGCGCCGGAGCCCCCTCATACAGCTGATCAGTGGGGGGGTCACTATATACAGACAGGGTATGATATATACAGGCGCCAGGGCCGCTCATACAGCTGATCTGGGGGGGGGGTCACTATATACAGACAGGGTGTGATATATACAGGCGCCGGAGCCCCTCATACAGCTGATCTGGGGGGGGTCACTATATACAGACAGCGTGTGATATATACAGGCGCTGGGGCCCCTCATACAGCTGATCTGGGGGGGGTCACTATATACAGGTAGTGTATGATATATACAGGCGCCGGGGCCCCTCATACAGCTGATCAGTGGGGGGGTCACTATATACAGGCAGTGTATGATATATACAGGCTCCGGGGCCGCTCATACAGCTGATCTGGGGGGGTCACTATATACAGACAGGGTGTGATATATACAGGCGCCGGGGCCCCTCATACAGCTGATCTGGGGGGGTCACTATATACAGACAGGCTGTGATATATACAGGCGCCAGAGCCCCTCATACAGCTGATCTGGGGGGGGGTCACTATATACAGACAGCGTGTGATATATACAGGCGCCGGGGCCCCTCATACAGCTGATCAGTGGGGGGGGTCACTATATACAGACAGGGTGTGATATATACAGGCGCCGGGGCCCCTCATACAGCTGATCTGGGGGGGTCACTATATACAGACAGGGTATGATATATACAGGCGCCGGAGCCCCTCATACAGCTGATCTGGGGGGGGGGGTCACTATATACAGGCAGTGTATGATATATACAGGCGCCGGAGCCCCTCATACAGCTGATCTGGGGGGGGTCACTATATACAGGCAGTGTATGATATATACAGGCGCCGGGGCCCCTCATACAGCTGATCAGTGGGGGGTCACTATATACAGGCAGTGTATGATATATACAGGCGCCGGGCCCCTCATACAGCTGATCGGGGGGGGGTCACTATATACAGACAGCGTATGATATATACAGGCGCCGGAGCCCCTCATACAGCTGATCTGGTGGGGTCACTATATACAGGCAGTGTATGATATATACAGGCGCCGGGCCCCTCATACAGCTGATCGGGGGGGGGTCACTATATACAGGCAGTGTATGATATATACAGGCGCCGGGGCCCCTCATACAGCTGATCAGTGGGGGGGTCACTATATACAGACAGGGTGTGATATATACAGGCGCCGGGGCCCCTCATACAGCTAATCTGGGGGGGGGTCACTATATACAGACAGGGTGTGATATACACAGGCGCCGGAGCCCCCTCATACAGCTGATCAGTGGGGGGTCACTATATACAGACAGGGTGTGATATATACAGGCGCCGGGGCCCCTCATACAGCTGATCAGTGGGGGGGGTCACTATATACAGGCAGTGTATGATATATACAGGCTCCGCAGCCCCTCATACAGCTGATCAGTGGGGGGGTCACTATATACAGACAGCGTGTGATATATACAGGCGCCGGAGCCCCTCATACAGCTGATCAGTGGGGGGGTCACTATATACAGGCAGTGTATGATATATACAGGCGCCGGAGCCCCTCATACAGCTGATCTGGGGGGGGGGGGGTCACTATATACAGACAGGGTGTGATATATACAGGCGCCGGGGCCCCTCATACAGCTGATCAGTGGGGGGTCACTATATACAGGCAGTGTATGATATATACAGGCGCCGGAGCCCCCTCATACAGCTGATCAGTGGGGGGGTCACTATATACAGACAGGGTGTGATATATACAGGCGCCGGAGCCCCTCATACAGCTGATCAGTGGGGGGGTCACAATATACAGACAGGGTGTGATATATACAGGCACCGGGGCCCCTCATACAGCTGATCTGGGGGGGGGGGGTCACTATATACAGACAGTGTATGATATATACAGGCGCCGGGGCCCCTCATACAGCTGATCAGTGGGGGGTCACTATATACAGACAGCGTATGATATATACAGGCGCCGGGGCCCCTCATACAGCTGATCAGTGGGGGGGTCACTATATACAGGCAGTGTATGATATACACAGGCGCCGGGGCCCCTCATACAGCTGATCAGTGGGGGGTCACTATATACAGGCAGTGTATGACATATACAGGCGCCGGGGCCCCTCATACAGCTGATCAGTGGGGGGGTCACTATATACAGGCAGTGTATGATATATACAGGCGCCAGAGCCCCTCATACAGCTGATCGGGGGGGGGTCACTATATACAGACAGCGTATGATATATACAGGCTCCGGAGCCCCTCATACAGCTGATCGGGGGGGGGTCACTATATACAGACAGCGTATGATATATACAGGCTCCGGAGCCCCTCATACAGCTGATCAGTGGGGGGTCACTATATACAGACAGGGTGTGATATATACAGGCTCCGCAGCCCCTCATACAGCTGATCTGGGGGGGTCACTATATACAGACAGGGTGTGATATATACAGGCGCTGGGGCCCCTCATACAGCTGATCTGGGGGGGGTCACTATATACAGACAGCGTGTGATATACACAGGCTGCGGAGCCCCTCATACAGCTGATCTGGGGGGGGTCACTATATACAGACAGTGTATGATATATACAGGCGCCGGGGCCCCTCATACAGCTGATCTGGGGGGGGTCACTATATACAGGCAGTGTATGATATATACAGGCGCCGGGGCCCCTCATACAGCTGATCAGTGGGGGGTCACTATATACAGACAGTGTATGATATATACAGGCGCTGGGGCCCCTCATACAGCTGATCTGGGGGGGGGGGGGGGGTCACTATATACAGACAGTGTATGATATATACAGGCACCGGGGCCCCTCATACAGCTGATCTGGGGGGGGTCACTATATACAGGCAGTGTATGATATATACAGGCTCCGGAGCCCCTCACACAGCTGATCTGGGGGGGTCACTATATACAGGCAGTGTATGATATATACAGGCGCCGGAGCCCCTCATATAGCTGATCTGGGGGGGTCACTATATACAGACAGTGTATGATATATACAGGCGCTGGGGCCCCTCATACAGCTGATCTGGGGGGGGTCACTATATACAGACAGGGTGTGATATACACAGGCGCCGGAGCCCCCTCATACAGCTGATCAGTGGGGGGGTCACTATATACAGGCAGTGTATGATATACACAGGCGCCGGAGCCCCCCTTATACAGCTGATCAGTGGGGGGGTCACTATATACAGGCAGGGTGTGATATATACAGGCGCCAGGGCCGCTCATACAGCTGATCTGGGGGGGGTCACTATATACAGACAGCGTGTGATATATACAGGCGCCGGAGCCCCTCATACAGCTGATCTGGGGGGGGGTCACTATATACAGACAGCGTGTGATATATACAGGCGCTGGGGCCCCTCATACAGCTGATCTGGGGGGGGGGGGTCACTATATACAGGCAGTGTATGATATATACAGGCGCCGGGGCCCCTCATACAGCTGATCTGGGGGGGTCACTATATACAGACAGGCTGTGATATATACAGGCGCCGGAGCCCCTCATACAGCTGATCTGGGGGGGGGTCACTATATACAGACAGGGTGTGATATATACAGGCGCCGGGGCCCCTCATACAGCTGATCAGTGGGGGGGTCACTATATACAGACAGCGTGTGATATATACAGGCGCCGGAGCCCCTCATACAGCTGATCAGTGGGGGGGTCACTATATACAGACAGCGTGTGATATATACAGGCGCCGGAGCCCCTCATCCAGCTGATCTGGGGGGGGGGGGGGTCACTATATACAGACAGGGTGTGATATATACAGGCGCCGGAGCCCCTCATACAGCTGATCAGTGGGGGGGTCACTATATACAGACAGTGTATGATATATACAGGCTCCGGAGCCCCTCATACAGCTGATCAGTGGGGGGTCACTATATACAGACAGCGTATGATATATACAGGCGCCAGAGCCCCTCATACAGCTGATCGGGGGGGGGGGGGTCACTATATACAGACAGGGTGTGATATATACAGGCTCCGCAGCCCCTCATACAGCTGATCTGGGGGGGGGGGGGTCACTATATACAGACAGGGTGTGATATATACAGGCTCCGGGGCCCCTCATACAGCTGATCTGGGGGGGGGTCACTATATACAGACAGCGTGTGATATATACAGGCGCCGGAGCCCCTCATACAGCTGATCAGTGGGGGGTCACTATATACAGACAGTGTATGATATATACAGGCGCTGGGGCCCCTCATACAGCTGATCTGGGGGGGGTCACTATATACAGACAGCGTGTGATATATACAGGCGCCGGAGCCCCTCATACAGCTGATCAGTGGGGGGGTCACTATATACAGACAGCGTGTGATATATACAGGCGCCGGAGCCCCTCATACAGCTGATCAGTGGGGGGGTCACTATATACAGACAGGGTGTGATATACACAGGCTGCGGAGCCCCTCATACAGCTGATCTGGGGGGGTCACTATATACAGGCAGTGTATGATATATACAGGCGCCGGGGCCCCTCATACAGCTGATCAGTGGGGGGGTCACTATATACAGGCAGTGTATGATATATACAGGCGCCGGGGCCCCTCATACAGCTGATCAGTGGGGGGTCACTATATACAGACAGTGTATGATATATACAGGCGCTGGGGCCCCTCATACAGCTGATCTGGGGGGGTCACTATATACAGACAGGGTGTGATATATACAGGCACCGGGGCCCCTCATACAGCTGATCTGGGGGGGGTCACTATATACAGACAGGGTGTGATATATACAGGCGCCGGGGCCCCTCATACAGCTGATCAGTGGGGGGTCACTATATACAGGCAGTGTATGATATATACAGGCTCCGGAGCCCCTCATACAGCTGATCAGTGGGGGGGTCACTATATACAGACAGTGTATGATATATACAGGCGCCGGAGCCCCTCATACAGCTGATCTGGGGGGGTCACTATATACAGGCAGTGTATGATATATACAGGCTCCGGAGCCCCTCATACAGCTGATCTGGGGGGGTCACTATATACAGGCAGTGTATGATATACACAGGCGCCGGAGCCCCTCATACAGCTGATCTGGGGGGGGTCACTATATACAGACAGGGTGTGATATATACAGGCGCCGGGGCCGCTCATACAGCTGATCTGGGGGGGTCACTATATACAGACAGTGTATGATATATACAGGCGCCGGGGCCCCTCATACAGCTGATCTGGGGGGGGGTCACTATATACAGACAGGGTGTGATATACACAGGCGCCGGAGCCCCCTCATACAGCTGATCAGTGGGGGGGTCACTATATACAGGCAGGGTGTGATATAGACAGGCGCAGGAGCCCCCTCATACAGCTGATCAGTGGGGGGGTCACTATATACAGACAGGGTGTGATATACACAGGCGCCGGAGCCCCCTCATACAGCTGATCAGTGGGGGGGTCACTATATACAGACAGGGTGTGATATATACAGGCGCCGGGGCCCCTCATACAGCTGATCAGTGGGGGGGTCACTATATACAGGCAGTGTATGATATATACAGGCTCCGCAGCCCCTCATACAGCTGATCAGTGGGGGGTCACTATATACAGACAGCATGTGATATATACAGGCGCCGGAGCCCCTCATACAGCTGATCTGGGGGGGGTCACTATATACAGACAGCGTGTGATATATACAGGCGCCGGGGCCCCTCATACAGCTGATCAGTGGGGGGTCACTATATACAGACAGTGTATGATATATACAGGCGCCGGGGCCCCTCATACAGCTGATCAGTGGGGGGTCACTATATACAGACAGGGTGTGATATACACAGGCACCGGAGCCCCTCATACAGCTGATCTGGGGGGGGGGGTCACTATATACAGACAGCGTGTGATATATACCGGCGCCGGAGCCCCTCATACAGCTGATCAGTGGGGGGGTCACTATATACAGACAGGGTGTGATATATACAGGCGCCGGGGCCCCTCATACAGCTGATCAGTGGGGGGTCACTATATACAGACAGCGTATGATATATACAGGCGCCAGAGCCCCTCATACAGCTGATCGGGGGGGGGGTCACTATATACAGACAGCGTATGATATATACAGGCTCCGGAGCCCCTCATACAGCTGATCAGTGGGGGGGGTCACTATATACATACAGCGTGTGATATATACAGGCGCCGGAGCCCCTCCTACAGCTGATCAGTGGGGGGTCACTATATACAGACAGTGTATGATATATACAGGCTCCGCAGCCCCTCATACAGCTGATCTGGGGGGGTCACTATATACAGACAGGGTGTGATATACACAGGCGCCGGAGCCCCTCATACAGCTGATCTGGGGGGGTCACTATATACAGACAGGGTGTGATATATACAGGCGCCGGGGCCGCTCATACAGCTGATCTGGGGGGGTCACTATATACAGACAGTGTATGATATATACAGGCGCCGGGGCCCCTCATACAGCTGATCTGGGGGGGGGTCACTATATACAGACAGTGTATGATATATACAGGCGCTGGGGCCCCTCATACAGCTGATCAGTGGGGGGGTCACTATATACAGACAGGGTGTGATATATACAGGCACCGGGGCCCCTCATACAGCTGATCTGGGGGGGGGGGGGTCACTATATACAGGCAGTGTATGATATATACAGGCGCTGGGGCCCCTCATACAGCTGATCTGGGGGGGGTCACTATATACAGACAGGGTGTGATATACACAGGCGCCGGAGCCCCCTCATACAGCTGATCAGTGGGGGGGTCACTATATACAGACAGGGTGTGATATATACAGGCGCCAGGGCCGCTCATACAGCTGATCTGGGGGGGGTCACTATATACAGACAGGGTGTGATATATACAGGCGCCGGGGCCCCTCATACAGCTGATCTGGGGGGGGTCACTATATACAGACAGTGTATGATATATACAGGCACCGGGGCCCCTCATACAGCTGATCTGGGGGGGGGTCACTATATACAGGCAGTGTATGATATATACAGGCTCCGCAGCCCCTCATACAGCTGATCAGTGGGGGGTCACTATATACAGACAGCATGTGATATATACAGGCACCGGAGCCCCTCATACAGCTGATCTGGGGGGGGGTCACTATATACAGACAGCGTGTGATATATACAGGCGCCAGAGCCCCTCATACAGCTGATCAGTGGGGGGGTCACTATATACAGACAGGGTGTGATATATACAGGCGCCGGGGCCCCTCATACAGCTGATCAGTGGGGGGTCACTATATACAGACAGTGTATGATATATACAGGCGCCGGGGCCCCTCATACAGCTGATCAGTGGGGGGTCACTATATACAGACAGGGTGTGATATATACAGGCACCGGGGCCCCTCATACAGCTGATCAGTGGGGGGTCACTATATACAGACAGGGTGTGATATATACAGGCGCCGGAGCCCCTCATACAGCTGATCTGGGGGGGGGGGTCACTATATACAGACAGCGTGTGATATATACAGGCGCCGGAGCCCCTCATACAGCTGATCAGTGGGGGGGTCACTATATACAGACAGGGTGTGATATATACAGGCACCGGAGCCCCTCATACAGCTGATCTGGGGGGGTCACTATATACAGACAGGGTGTGATATATACAGGCACCGGGGCCCCTCATACAGCTGATCTGGGGGGGGGTCACTATATACAGACAGGGTGTGATATATACAGGCTCCGGAGCCCCTCATACAGCTGATCAGTGGGGGGTCACTATATACAGACAGCGTATGATATATACAGGCGCCAGAGCCCCTCATACAGCTGATCGGGGGGGGGGGGTCACTATATACAGACAGCGTATGATATATACAGGCTCCGGAGCCCCTCATACAGCTGATCAGTGGGGGGGTCACTATATACATACAGCGTGTGATATATACAGGCGCCGGAGCCCCTCCTACAGCTGATCAGTGGGGGGTCACTATATACAGACAGTGTATGATATATACAGGCTCCGCAGCCCCTCATACAGCTGATCTGGGGGGGGTCACTATATACAGGCAGGGTGTGATATACACAGGCACCGGGGCCCCTCATACAGCTGATCTGGGGGGGGGGGGGGTCACTATATACAGACAGCGTGTGATATATATACAGGCGCCGGGGCCCCTCATACAGCTGATCAGTGGGGGGTCACTATATACAGACAGGGTGTGATATATACAGGCGCTGGGGCCCCTCATACAGCTGATCTGGGGGGGGTCACTATATACAGACAGGGTGTGATATATACAGGCACCATAGCCCCTCATACAGCTGATCAGTGGGAGCGTCACTATATACAGACAGTGTATGATATATACAGGCGCCGGAGCCCCTCATACAGCTGATCTGGGGGGGTCACTATATACAGGCAGTGTATGATATATACAGGCTCCGGAGCCCCTCATACAGCTGATCTGGGGGGGTCACTATATACAGGCAGTGTATGATATATACAGGCTCCGGAGCCCCTCATACAGCTGATCTGGGGGGGTCACTATATACAGGCAGTGTATGATATACACAGGCGCCGGAGCCCCTCATACAGCTGATCTGGGGGGGTCACTATATACAGGCAGTGTATGATATATACAGGCGCCAGAGCCCCTCATACAGCTGATCTGGGGGGGGTCACTATATACAGACAGGGTGTGATATACACAGGCGCTGGGGCCCCTCATACAGCTGATCTGGGGGGGGGTCACTATATACAGACAGGGTGTGATATATACAGGCGCCGGAGCCCCTCATACAGCTGATCGGGGGGGGGGGGGTCACTATATACAGGCAGTGTATGATATAAACAGGCTGCGGAGCCCCTCATACAGCTGATCAGTGGGGGGGTCACTATATACAGACAGGGTGTGATATACACAGGCTCCGGAGCCCCTCATACAGCTGATCAGTGGGGGGGTCACTATATACAGACAGTGTATGATATATACAGGCTCCGCAGCCCCTCATACAGCTGATCAGTGGGGGGGGTCACTATATACAGACAGCGTGTGATATATACAGGCGCCGGAGCCCCTCATACAGCTGATCAGTGGGGGGGTCACTATATACAGGCAGTGTATGATATATACAGGCGCCGGGGCCCCTCATACAGCTGATCTGGGGGGGGGGGGTCACTATATACAGACAGTGTGTGATATATACAGGCGCTGGGGCCCCTCATACAGCTGATCAGTGGGGGTCACTATATACAGACAGGGTGTGATATATACAGGCGCTGGGGCCCCTCATACAGCTGATCGGGGGGGTCACTATATACAGACAGGGTGTGATATATACAGGCGCCGGGGCCCCTCATACAGCTGATCAGTGGGGGGGTCACTATATACAGACAGGGTGTGATATATACAGCCACCATAGCCCCTCATACAGCTGATCAGTGGGGGGGGTCACTATATACAGACAGCGTATGATATATACAGGCGCCGGGGCCCCTCATACAGCTGATCAGTGGGGGGGTCACTATATACAGACAGTGTATGATATATACAGGCGCCAGAGCCCCTCATACAGCTGATCTGGGGGGGTCACTATATACAGACAGTGTATGATATATACAGGCGCTGGGGCCCCTCATACAGCTGATCTGGGGGGGTCACTATATACAGACAGGGTATGATATATACAGGCGCCGGGGCCCCCTCATGCAGCTGATCAGTGGGGGCGTCACTATATACAGACAGGGTGTGATATATACAGGCGCCGGGGCCCCCTCATACAGCTGATCTGGGGGGGGGGGGTCACTATATACAGACAGGGTGTGATATATACAGGCGCCGGGGCCCCTCATACAGCTGATCTGGGGGGGGGTCACTATATACAGGCAGTGTATGATATATACAGGCGCCAGAGCCCCCTCATACAGCTGATCAGTGGGGGGTCACTATATACAGACAGGGTGTGATATACACAGGCGCCGGGGCCCCTCATACAGCTGAGCAGTGGGGGGGGTCACTATATACAGGCAGTGTATGATATATACAGGCTCCGCAGCCCCTCATACAGCTGATCAGTGGGGGGGTCACTATATACAGACAGCGTGTGATATATACAGGCGCCGGGGCCCCTCATACAGCTGAGCAGTGGGGGGGGTCACTATATACAGGCAGTGTATGATATATACAGGCTCCGGGGCCGCTCATACAGCTGATCTGGGGGGGTCACTATATACAGACAGGGTGTGATATATACAGGCGCCGGGGCCCCTCATACAGCTGATCTGGGGGGGTCACTATATACAGACAGGCTGTGATATATACAGGCGCCGGAGCCCCTCATACAGCTGATCTGGGGGGGGTCACTATATACAGACAGGGTGTGATATACACAGGCGCCGGGGCCCCTCATACAGCTGATCTGGGGGGGTCACTATATACAGACAGCGTATGATATATACAGGCGCAGGGGCCCCTCATACAGCTGATCTGGGGGGGGTCACTATATACAGACAGGGTGTGATATATACAGGCGCTGGGGCCCCTCATACAGCTGATCTGGGGGGGGTCACTATATACAGACAGGGTATGATATATACAGGCGCCGGAGCCCCTCATACAGCTGATCTGGGGGGGGGGTCACTATATACAGGCAGTGTATGATATATACAGGCGCCGGGGCCCCTCATACAGCTGATCAGTGGGGGGTCACTATATACAGGCAGTGTATGATATATACAGGCGCCGGGCCCCTCATACAGCTGATCTGGGGGGGGTCACTATATACAGACAGGGTGTGATATATACAGGCGCCGGGGCCCCTCATACAGCTGATCTGGGGGGGTCACTATATACAGACAGTGTATGATATATACAGGCACCGGGGCCCCTCATACAGCTGATCTGGGGGGGGGTCACTATATACAGGCAGTGTATGATATATACAGGCGCTGGGGCCCCTCATACAGCTGATCAGTGGGGGGGTCACTATATACAGACAGGGTGTGATATATACAGGCGCCGGGGCCCCTCATACAGCTGATCTGGGGGGGGTCACTATATACAGACAGTGTATGATATATACAGGCGCCGGAGCCCCTCATACAGCTGATCAGTGGGGGGGTCACTATATACAGACAGCGTGTGATATATACAGGCGCCGGAGCCCCTCATACAGCTGATCAGTGGGGGGGTCACTATATACAGACAGGGTGTGATATATACAGGCGCCGGGGCCCCTCATACAGCTGATCAGTGGGGGGTCACTATATACAGGCAGTGTATGATATATACAGGCTCCGCAGCCCCCTCATACAGCTGATCAGTGGGGAGTCACTATATACAGACAGCGTGTGATATATACAGGCGCCGGAGCCCCTCATACAGCTGATCGGGGGGGGTCACTATATACAGACAGCGTGTGATATATACAGGCGCCGGAGCCCCTCATACAGCTGATCTGGGGGGGGGGGGGGTCACTATATACAGACAGGGTGTGATATATACAGGCACCGGGGCCCCTCATACAGCTGATCTGGGGGGGGGGGGGGTCACTATATACAGGCAGTGTATGATATATACAGGCTCCGGAGCCCCTCATACAGCTGATCAGTGGGGGGGTCTCTATATACAGGCAGTGTATGATATATACAGGCTCCGGAGCCCCTCATACAGCTGATCGGGGGGGGGTCACTATATACAGACAGCGTATGATATATACAGGCTCCGGAGCCCCTCCTACAGCTGATCAGTGGGGGGGTCACTATATACATACAGCGTGTGATATATACAGGCGCCGGAGCCCCTCCTACAGCTGATCAGTGGGGGGTCACTATATACAGACAGTGTATGATATATACAGGCTCCGCAGCCCCTCATACAGCTGATCTGGGGGGGGTCACTATATACAGGCAGTGTATGATATATACAGGCAGTGTATGATATATACAGGCGCCGGAGCCCCCTCATACAGCTGATCAGTGGGGGGGGTCACTATATACAGACAGGGTGTGATATATACAGGCGCCGGGGCCCCTCATACAGCTGATCAGTGGGGGTCACTATATACAGACAGGGTGTGATATATACAGGCGCTGGGGCCCCTCATACAGCTGATCTGGGGGGGTCACTATATACAGACAGGGTGTGATATATACAGGCGCTGGGGCCCCTCATACAGCTGATCTGGGGGGGTCACTATATACAGACAGGGTGTGATATATACAGGCGCTGGGGCCCCTCATACAGCTGATCTGGGGGGGGTCACTATATACAGGCAGTGTATGATATACACAGGCGCCGGAGCCCCTCATACAGCTGATCTGGGGGGGTCACTATATACAGACATGGTGTGATATATACAGGCACCGGGGCCCCTCATACAGCTGATCTGGGGGGGGTCACTATATACAGACAGGGTGTGATATATACAGGCGCTGGGGCCCCTCATACAGCTGATCTGGGGGGGTCACTATATACAGACAGGGTGTGATATATACAGGCGCTGGGGCCCCTCATACAGCTGATCGGGGGGTGTCACTATATACAGACAGTGTATGATATATACAGGCTCCGCAGCCCCTCATACAGCTGATCAGTGGGGGGTCACTATATACAGACAGGGTGTGATATATACAGGCGCCGGGGCCGCTCATACAGCTGATCTGGGGGGGTCACTATATACAGACAGTGTATGATATATACAGGCGCCGGGGCCCCTCATACAGCTGATCAGTGGGGGGGTCACTATATACAGACAGGGTGTGATATATACAGGCGCCGGGGCCCCTCATACAGCTGATCTGGGGGGGTCACTATATACAGACAGGGTGTGATATATACAGGCGCCGGGGCCCCCTCATACAGCTGATCAGTGGGGGGGTCACTATATACAGACAGGGTGTGATATATACAGGCGCCGGGGCCCCCCTCATACAGCTGATCAGTGGGGGGTCACTATATACAGACAGCGTGTGATATATACAGGCGCCGGAGCCCCTCATACAGCTGATCAGTGGGGGGTCACTATATACAGACAGCGTATGATATATACAGGCGCCGGAGCCCCTCATACAGCTGATCTGGGGGGGTCACTATATACAGACAGGGTGTGATATATACAGGCGCCGGAGCCCCTCATACAGCTGATCAGTGGGGGGGTCACTATATACAGACAGGGTGTGAGATATACAGGCGCCGGGGCCCCTCATACAGCTGATCAGTGGGGGGGTCACTATATACAGACAGGGTGTGATATATACAGTCGCCGGGGCCCCTCATACAGCTGATCAGTGGGGGGGTCACTATATACAGACAGTGTATGATATACACAGGCACCGGAGCCCCTCATACAGCTGATCAGTGGGGGGTCACTATATACAGACAGCGTGTGATATATACAGGCTCCGGAGCCCCTCATACAGCTGATCTGGGGGGGTCACTATATACAGACAGGGTGTGATATATACAGGCGCCGGAGCCCCTCATACAGCTGATCAGTGGGGGGTCACTATATACAGACAGGGTGTGATATATACAGGCGCCGGGGCCCCTCATACAGCTGATCAGTGGGGGTCACTATATACAGGCAGTGTATGATATATACAGGCTCCAGGGCCCCTCATACAGCTGATCTGGGGGGGGTCACTATATACAGACAGGGTGTGATATATACAGGCACCATAGCCCCTCATACAGCTGATCAGTGGGGGGGTCACTATATACAGACAGTGTATGATATATACAGGCGCCGGGGCCCCTCATACAGCTGATCAGTGGGGGGGGTCACTATATACAGACAGTGTATGATATATACAGGCTCCGCAGCCCCTCATACAGCTGATCTGGGGGGGTCACTATATACAGACAGTGTGTGATATATACAGGCGCTGGGGCCCCTCATACAGCTGATCTGGGGGGGGGGGTCACTATATACAGACAGTGTATGATATACACAGGCGCTGGGGCCCCTCATACAGCTGATCTGGGGGGGGTCACTATATACAGACAGGGTGTGATATATACAGGCGCCGGAGCCCCTCATACAGCTGATCGGGGGGGGGGGGGTCACTATATACAGGCAGTGTATGATATAAACAGGCTGCGGAGCCCCTCATACAGCTGATCTGGGGGGGGGTCACTATATACAGACAGGGTGTGATATATACAGGCGCCGGGGCCCCTCATACAGCTGATCAGTGGGGGGGTCACTATATACAGACAGCGTGTGATATATACAGGCTGCGGAGCCCCTCATACAGCTGATCTGGGGGGGTCACTATATACAGACAGTGTATGATATATACAGGCGCTGGGGCCCCTCATACAGCTGATCAGTGGGGGGGTCACTATATACAGGCAGTGTATGATATATACAGGCGCCGGGGCCCCTCATACAGCTGATCAGTGGGGGGTCACTATATACAGACAGTGTATGATATATACAGGCGCTGGGGCCCCTCATACAGCTGATCTGGGGGGGTCACTATATACAGACAGGGTGTGATATATACAGGCGCCGGGGCCCCTCATACAGCTGATCAGTGGGGGGGGTCACTATATACAGACAGGGTGTGATATATACTGGCGCCAGGGCCGCTCATACAGCTGATCAGTGGGGGGGTCACTATATACAGACAGCGTGTGATATATACAGCCACCATAGCCCCTCATACAGCTGATCAGTGGGGGGGGGTCTCTATATACAGACAGCGTATGATATATACAGGCGCCGGGGCCCCTCATACAGCTGATCTGGGGGGGTCACTATATACAGACAGTGTATGATATATACAGGCGCCAGAGCCCCTCATACAGCTGATCTGGGGGGGTCACTATATACAGACAGGGTGTGATATACACAGGCGCCGGAGCCCCTCATACAGCTGATCTGGGGGGGTCACTATATACAGACAGTGTATGATATATACAGGCGCCAGAGCCCCTCATACAGCTGATCTGGGGGGGTCACTATATACAGACAGTGTATGATATATACAGGCGCTGGGGCCCCTCATACAGCTGATCTGGGGGGGTCACTATATACAGACAGGGTGTGATATATACAGGCGCCGGGGCCCCTCATACAGCTGATCAGTGGGGGCGTCACTATATACAGACAGGGTGTGATATATACAGGCGCCGGGGCCCCCTCATACAGCTGATCAGTGGGGGGTCACTATATACAGGCAGTGTGTGATATATACAGGCGCCGGGGCCCCTCATACAGCTGATCTGGGGGGGGTCACTATATACAGACAGCGTGTGATATATACAGGCGCCGGAGCCCCTCATACAGCTGATCAGTGGGGGGTCACTATATACAGACAGAGTATGATATATACAGGCGCCGGGGCCCCTCATACAGCTGATCAGTGGGGGGGTCACTATATACAGACAGGGTGTGATATATACAGGCGCCGGGGCCCCTCATACAGCTGATCAGTGGGGGGGTCACAATATACAGACAGGGTGTGATATATACAGGCGCCGGGGCCCCTCATACAGCTGATCTGGGGGGGTCACTATATACAGGCAGGGTGTGATATATACAGGCACCATAGCCCCTCATACAGCTGATCTGGGGGGGGGGGTCACTATATACAGACAGGGTGTGATATATACAGGCGCCGGAGCCCCTCATACAGCTGATCAGTGGGGGGGTCACTATATACAGACAGGGTGTGATATATACAGGCGCCAGAGCCCCTCATACAGCTGATCTGGGGGGGTCACTATATACAGACAGGGTGTGATATATACAGGCACCGGGGCCCCTCATACAGCTGATCGGGGGGGGGTCACTATATACAGGCAGTGTATGATATATACAGGCGCCGGGGCCCCTCATACAGCTGATCAGTGGGGGGTCACTATATACAGACAGGGTGTGATATATACAGGCACCATAGCCCCTCATACAGCTGATCTGGGGGGGTCACTATATACAGACAGCGTATGATATATACAGGCGCCGGGGCCCCTCATACAGCTGATCTGGGGGGGTCACTATATACAGACAGGGTGTGATATATACAGGCGCCGGAGCCCCTCATACAGCTGATCGGGGGGGGGTCACTATATACAGGCAGTGTATGATATATGCAGGCGCCGGAGCCCCTCATACAGCTGATCAGTGGGGGTGTCACTATATACAGACAGCGTGTGATATATACAGGCGCTGGGGCCCCTCATACAGCTGATCTGGGGGGGTCACTATATACAGACAGCGTATGGTATATACAGGCGCCGGGGCCCCTCATACAGCTGATCTGGGGGGGGGTCACTATATACAGACAGGGTGTGATATACACAGGCGCCGGAGCCCCTCATACAGCTGATCTGGGGGGGGGTCACTATATACAGGCTGTGTATGATATATACAGGCGCCGGGGCCCCTCATACAGCTGATCAGTGGGGGGTCACTATATACAGGCAGTGTATGATATATACAGGCTCCGGAGCCCCTCATACAGCTGATCAGTGGGGGGGTCACTATATACAGACAGTGTATGATATATACAGGCGCCGGGGCCCCTCATACAGCTGATCTGGGGGGGGTCACTATATACAGACAGGGTGTGATATACACAGGCGCCGGAGCCCCTCATACAGCTGATCTGGGGGGGGTCACTATATACAGGCTGTGTATGATATATACAGGCGCCGGGGCCCCTCATACAGCTGATCAGTGGGGGGTCACTATATACAGGCAGTGTATGATATATACAGGCTCCGGAGCCCCTCATACAGCTGATCAGTGGGGGGGTCACTATATACAGACAGTGTATGATATATACAGGCGCCGGGGCCCCTCATACAGCTGATCTGGGGGGGGTCACTATATACAGACAGGGTGTGATATACACAGGCGCCGGAGCCCCTCATACAGCTGATCTGGGGGGGTCACTATATACAGGCAGTGTATGATATATACAGGCGCCTGGAGCCCCTCATACAGCTGATCTGGGGGGGGTCACTATATACAGACAGTGTATGATATATACAGGCGCCGGAGCCCCTCATACAGCTGATCTGGGGGGGTCACTATATACAGGCAGTGTATGATATATACAGGCGCCGGGGCCCCTCATACAGCTGATCAGTGGGGGGGTCACTATATACAGACAGTGTATGATATATACAGGCGCTGGGGCCCCTCATACAGCTGATCAGTGGGGGGGTCACTATATACAGACAGGGTGTGATATATACAGGCGCCGGGGCCCCTCATACAGCTGATCAGTGGGGGGGTCACTATATACAGGCAGTGTATGATATATACAGGCGCCAGAGCCCCTCATACAGCTGATCAGTGGGGGGGGTCACTATATACAGAAAGGGTGTGATATATACAGGCGCCAGGGCCGCTCATACAGCTGATCTGGGGGGGGTCACTATATACAGACACGGTGTGATATATACAGGCGCCGGAGCCCCCCCTCATACAGCTGATCAGTGGGGGGGTCACTATATACAAGCAGTGTATGATATATACAGGCGCCGGGGCCCCTCATACAGCTGATCTGGGGGGGGGGTCACTATATACAGGCAGTGTATGATATATACAGGCTCCGCAGCCCCTCATACAGCTGATCAGTGGGGGGGTCACTATATACAGACAGCGTGTGATATATACAGGCGCCGGAGCCCCTCATACAGCTGATCAGTGGGGGGTCACTATATACAGACAGGGTGTGATATATACAGGCGCCGGAGCCCCTCATACAGCTGATCAGTGGGGGGTCACTATATACAGACAGCGTGTGATATATACAGGCGCCGGAGCCCCTCATACAGCTGATCTGGGGGGGGTCACTATATACAGACAGCGTGTGATATATACAGGCGCTGGGGCCCCTCATACAGCTGATCTGGGGGGGGGGGGTCACTATATACAGGCAGTGTATGATATATACAGGCGCCGGGGCCCCTCATACAGCTGATCTGGGGGGGTCACTATATACAGACAGCGTATGATATATACAGGCGCCGGGGCCCCTCATACAGCTGATCTGGGGGGGGTCACTATATACAGACAGGGTGTGATATACACAGGCGCCGGAGCCCCCTCATACAGCTGATCAGTGGGGGGGTCACTATATACAGACAGGGTGTGATATATACAGGCTCCGGAGCCCCCTCATACAGCTGATCAGTGGGGGGGGTCACTATATACAGACAGGGTGTGATATATACAGGCGCCGGAGCCCCTCATACAGCTGATCTGGGGGGGGTCACTATATACAGGCAGTGTATGATATATACAGGCGCCGGGGCCCCTCATACAGCTGATCAGTGGGGGGTCACTATATACAGGCAGTGTATGATATACACAGGCGCCGGAGCCCCTCATACAGCTGATCTGGGGGGGTCACTATATACAGACAGGGTGTGATATATACAGGCGTTGGGGCCGCTCATACAGCTGATCTGGGGGGGTCACTATATACAGACAGTGTATGATATATACAGGCGCCGGGGCCCCTCATACAGCTGATCTGGGGGGGTCACTATATACAGACAGGGTGTGATATATACAGGCGCCGGGGCCCCCCTCATACAGCTGATCAGTGGGGGGGTCACTATATACAGACAGGGTGTGATATATACAGGCGCCGGGGCCCCCTCATACAGCTGATCAGTGGGGGGTCACTATATACAGACAGCATGTGATATATACAGGCGCCGGGGCCCCTCATACAGCTGATCAGTGGGGGGGTCACTATATACAGACAGGGTGTGATATATACAGTCGCTGGGGCCCCTCATACAGCTGATCAGTGGGGGGGTCACTATATACAGGCAGTGTATGATATATACAGGCGCTGGGGCCCCTCATACAGCTGATCAGTGGGGGGGTCACTATATACAGACAGTGTATGATATATACAGGCGCCGGGGCCGCTCATACAGCTGATCAGTGGGGGGGTCACTATATACAGACAGGGTGTGATATACACAGGCGCCGGAGCCCCTCATACAGCTGATCTGGGGGGGGTCACTATATACAGACAGTGTATGATATATACAGGCTCCGGAGCCCCCTCATACAGCTGATCTGGGGGGGTCACTATATACAGACAGGGTGTGATATACACAGGCGCCAGAGCCCCCTCATACAGCTGATCGGGGGGGGGTCACTATATACAGACAGTGTATGATATATACAGGCGCCGGAGCCCCTCATACAGCTGATCTGGGGGGGTCACTATATACAGGCAGTGTATGATATATACAGGCGCCGGGGCCCCTCATACAGCTGATCTGGGGGGGTCACTATATACAGGCAGTGTATGATATATAGAGGCGCCGGGGCCCCTCATACAGCTGATCAGTGGGGCGTCACTATATACAGGCAGTGTATGATATATACAGGCTCCGGAGCCCCTCATACAGCTGATCAGTGGGGGGGTCACTATATACAGACAGTGTATGATATATACAGGCGCTGGGGCCCCTCATACAGCTGATCAGTGGGGGGGTCACTATATACAGACAGGGTGTGATATATACAGGCACCGGGGCCCCTCATACAGCTGATCAGTGGGGGGTCACTATATACAGGCAGTGTATGATATATACAGGCGCCGGAGCCCCCTCATACAGCTGATCAGTGGGGGGGTCACTATATACAGACAGGGTGTGATATATACAGGCGCCGGAGCCCCTCATACAGCTGATCAGTGGGGGGTCACTATATACAGGCAGTGTATGATATACACAGGCGCCGGAGCCCCCTCATACAGCTGATCAGTGGGGGGTCACTATATACAGACAGGGTGTGATATATACAGGCGCCAGGGCCGCTCATACAGCTGATCTGGGGGGGTCACTATATACAGACAGGGTGTGATATATACAGGCGCCGGGGCCCCTCATACAGCTGATCTGGGGGGGTCACTATATACAGACAGGGTGTGATATATACAGGCGCCGGGGCCCCTCATACAGCTGATCAGTGGGGGCGTCACTATATACAGACAGTGTGTGATATATACAGGCTCCGGAGCCCCTCATACAGCTGATCTGGGGGGGTCACTATATACAGACAGGGTGTGATATATACAGGCGCCGGGGCCCCTCATACAGCTGAGCAGTGGGGGGGTCACTATATACAGGCAGTGTATGATATATTCAGGCTCCGCAGCCCCTCATACAGCTGATCAGTGGGGGGGTCACTATATACAGACAGCGTTTGATATATACAGGCTCCGGAGCCCCTCATACAGCTGATCAGTGGGGGGTCACTATATACAGACAGTGTATGATATATACAGGCGCTGGGGCCCCTCATACAGCTGATCTGGGGGGGGGGGTCACTATATACAGGCAGTGTATGATATATACAGGCGCTGGGGCCCCTCATACAGCTGATCTGGGGGGGGGGGGTCACTATATACAGACAGCGTATGATATATACAGGCGCTGGGGCCCCTCATACAGCTGATCAGTGGGGGGGGGTCACTATATACAGACAGCGTATGATATATACAGGCTCCGGAGCCCCTCATACAGCTGATCAGTGGGGGGGTCACTATATACATACAGCGTGTGATATATACAGGCGCCGGAGCCCCTCCTACAGCTGATCAGTGGGGGGTCACTATATACAGACAGTGTATGATATATACAGGCGCCGGGGCCCCTCATACAGCTGATCAGTGGGGGGGTCACTATATACAGGCAGTGTATGATATATACAGGCTCCGGAGCCCCTCATACAGCTGATCTGGGGGAGGGTCACTATATACAGACAGTGTATGATATATACAGGCGCCAGAGCCCCTCATACAGCTGAACAGTAGGGGGTCACTATATACAGGCAGTGTATGATATATACAGGCTCCGGAGCCCCTCATACAGCTGATCTGGGGGGGTCACTATATACAGACAGCGTGTGATATATACAGGCGCCGGGGCCCCTCATACAGCTGATCTGGGGGGGTCACTATATACAGACAGGGTGTGATATATACAGGCGCCGGGGCCCCTCATACAGCTGATCAGTGGGGGGGTCACTATATACAGACAGCGTATGATATATACAGGCTCCGGAGCCCCTCATACAGCTGATCAGTGGGGGGGTCACTATATACAGACAGGGTGTGATATATACAGGCGCCAGAGCCCCTCATACAGCTGATCGGGGGGGGGGTCACTATATACAGACAGCGTATGATATATACAGGCTCCGGAGCCCCTCATACAGCTGATCAGTGGGGGGGTCACTATATACAGACAGGGTGTGATATACACAGGCGCCGGAGCCCCTCATACAGCTGATCTGGGGGGGGTCACTATATACATACAGCGTGTGATATATACAGGCGCCGGAGCCCCTCCTACAGCTGATCAGTGGGGGGGTCACTATATACAGACAGGGTGTGATATATACAGGCGCCGGAGCCCCTCATACAGCTGATCGGGGGGGGGGGGGTCACTATATACAGGCAGTGTATGATATATACAGGCGCCGGGGCCCCTCATACAGCTGATCAGTGGGGGGTCACTATATACAGACAGTGTATGATATATACAGGCGCTGGGGCCCCTCATACAGCTGATCTGGGGGGGTCACTATATACAGACAGGGTGTGATATATACAGGCACCGGGGCCCCTCATACAGCTGATCTGGGGGGGGGGGGTCACTATATACAGACAGGATGTGATATATACAGGCGCCGGAGCCCCTCATACAGCTGATCAGTGGGGGGGTCACTATATACAGACAGGGTGTGATATATACAGGCGCCGGGGCCCCTCATACAGCTGATCAGTGGGGGGGTCACTATATACAGACAGTGTATGATATACACAGGCGCTGGGGCCCCTCATACAGCTGATCAGTGGGGGGGG
This sequence comes from Leptodactylus fallax, assembly GCA_947044405.1. Taxonomy (NCBI): domain Eukaryota; kingdom Metazoa; phylum Chordata; class Amphibia; order Anura; family Leptodactylidae; genus Leptodactylus; species Leptodactylus fallax. The sequence continues at coordinate 155,372 of CAMRHE010000732.1, read as the reverse complement.
TCACTATATACAGACAGGGTGTGATATATACAGGCGCCGGAGCCCCTCATACAGCTGATCTGGGGGGGGTCACTATATACAGACAGGGTGTGATATATACAGGCGCCGGGGCCCCTCATACAGCTGATCAGTGGGGGGGTCACTATATACAGACAGTGTATGATATATACAGGCGCCGGGGCCCCTCATACAGCTGATCAGTGGGGGGGTCACTATATACAGACAGTGTATGATATATACAGGCGCCGGAGCCCCTCATACAGCTGATCTGGGGGGGGTCACTATATACAGACAGTGTATGATATATACAGGCGCCAGAGCCCCTCATACAGCTGATCTGGGGGGGTCACTATATACAGACAGGGTGTGATATATACAGGCGCCGGGGCCCCTCATACAGCTGATCTGGGGGGGGGGGGTCACTATATACAGGCAGTGTATGATATATACAGGCGCTGGGGCCCCTCATACAGCTGATCTGGGGGGGGTCACTATATACAGACAGGGTGTGATATACACAGGCGCCAGAGCCCCCTCATACAGCTGATCTGGGGGGGTCACTATATACAGGCAGTGTATGATATACACAGGCGCCGGAGCCCCCTCATACAGCTGATCAGTGGGGGGGTCACTATATACAGACAGGGTATGATATATACAGGCGCCAGGGCCGCTCATACAGCTGATCTGGGGGGGGTCACTATATACAGACAGGGTGTGATATATACAGGCGCCGGAGCCCCTCATACAGCTGATCTGGGGGGGGGGGGGTCACTATATACAGGCAGTGTATGATATATACAGGCGCCGGGGCCGCTCATACAGCTGATCTGGGGGGGTCACTATATACAGACAGCGTATGATATATACAGGCTCCGGGGCCGCTCATACAGCTGATCTGGGGGGGTCACTATATACAGACAGGGTGTGATATATACAGGCGCCGGAGCCCCTCATACAGCTGATCTGGGGGGGGGTCACTATATACAGGCAGTGTATGATATATACAGGCGCCGGGGCCCCTCATACAGCTGATCAGTGGGGGGTCACTATATACAGGCAGTGTATGATATATACAGGCGCCGGGCCCCTCATACAGCTGATCGGGGGGGGTCACTATATACAGACAGCGTATGATATATACAGGCGCCGGAGCCCCTCATACAGCTGATCTGGTGGGGTCACTATATACAGACAGTGTATGATATATACAGGCACCGGGGCCCGTCATACAGCTGATCTGGGGGGGGGGGGTCACTATATACAGGCAGTGTATGATATATACAGGCGCCGGGGCCCCTCATACAGCTGATCAGTGGGGGGGTCACTATATACAGACAGGGTGTGATATATACAGGCGCCGGGGCCCCTCATACAGCTAATCTGGGGGGGGTCACTATATACAGACAGGGTGTGATATACACAGGCGCCGGAGCCCCCTCATACAGCTGATCAGTGGGGGGGGTCACTATATACAGACAGGGTGTGATATATACAGGCGCCGGGGCCCCTCATACAGCTGATCAGTGGGGGGGGTCACTATATACAGGCAGTGTATGATATATACAGGCTCCGCAGCCCCTCATACAGCTGATCAGTGGGGGGGGTCACTATATACAGACAGCGTGTGATATATACAGGCGCCGGAGCCCCTCATACAGCTGATCAGTGGGGGGGGTCACTATATACAGGCAGTGTATGATATATACAGGCGCCGGAGCCCCTCATACAGCTGATCTGGGGGGGGGGGTCACTATATACAGACAGGGTGTGATATATACAGGCGCCGGGGCCCCTCATACAGCTGATCAGTGGGGGGTCACTATATACAGGCAGTGTATGATATATACAGGCGCCGGAGCCCCCTCATACAGCTGATCAGTGGGGGGGGTCACTATATACAGACAGGGTGTGATATATACAGGCGCCGGAGCCACTCATACAGCTGATCAGTGGGGGGGTCACAATATACAGACAGGGTGTGATATATACAGGCGCCGGGGCCCCTCATACAGCTGATCAGTGGGGGGTCACTATATACAGGCAGTGTATGATATATACAGGCGCCGGAGCCCCCTCATACAGCTGATCAGTGGGGGGGTCACTATATACAGACAGTGTATGATATATACAGGCGCCGGAGCCCCTCATACAGCTGATCTGGGGGGGTCACTATATACAGACAGTGTATGATATATACAGGCGCCAGAGCCCCTCATACAGCTGATCTGGGGGGGTCACTATATACAGACAGGGTGTGATATATACAGGCGCCGGGGCCCCTCATACAGCTGATCTGGGGGGGGGGGGGTCACTATATACAGGCAGTGTATGATATATACAGGCGCTGGGGCCCCTCATACAGCTGATCTGGGGGGGGTCACTATATACAGACAGGGTGTGATATACACAGGCGCCAGAGCCCCCTCATACAGCTGATCTGGGGGGGTCACTATATACAGGCAGTGTATGATATACACAGGCGCCGGAGCCCCCTCATACAGCTGATCAGTGGGGGGGTCACTATATACAGACAGGGTATGATATATACAGGCGCCAGGGCCGCTCATACAGCTGATCTGGGGGGGGGTCACTATATACAGACAGGGTGTGATATATACAGGCGCCGGAGCCCCTCATACAGCTGATCTGGGGGGGGGGGGGGGTCACTATATACAGGCAGTGTATGATATATACAGGCGCCGGGGCCGCTCATACAGCTGATCTGGGGGGGTCACTATATACAGACAGCGTATGATATATACAGGCTCCGGGGCCGCTCATACAGCTGATCTGGGGGGGTCACTATATACAGACAGGGTGTGATATATACAGGCGCCGGAGCCCCTCATACAGCTGATCTGGGGGGGGTCACTATATACAGGCAGTGTATGATATATACAGGCGCCGGGGCCCCTCATACAGCTGATCAGTGGGGGGTCACTATATACAGGCAGTGTATGATATATACAGGCGCCGGGCCCCTCATACAGCTGATCGGGGGGGGGTCACTATATACAGACAGCGTATGATATATACAGGCGCCGGAGCCCCTCATACAGCTGATCTGGTGGGGTCACTATATACAGACAGTGTATGATATATACAGGCACCGGGGCCCGTCATACAGCTGATCTGGGGGGGGGGGTCACTATATACAGGCAGTGTATGATATATACAGGCGCCGGGGCCCCTCATACAGCTGATCAGTGGGGGGGTCACTATATACAGACAGGGTGTGATATATACAGGCGCCGGGGCCCCTCATACAGCTAATCTGGGGGGGGGTCACTATATACAGACAGGGTGTGATATACACAGGCGCCGGAGCCCCCTCATACAGCTGATCAGTGGGGGGGGTCACTATATACAGACAGGGTGTGATATATACAGGCGCCGGGGCCCCTCATACAGCTGATCAGTGGGGGGGTCACTATATACAGGCAGTGTATGATATATACAGGCTCCGCAGCCCCTCATACAGCTGATCAGTGGGGGGGTCACTATATACAGACAGCGTGTGATATATACAGGCGCCGGAGCCCCTCATACAGCTGATCAGTGGGGGGGTCACTATATACAGGCAGTGTATGATATATACAGGCGCCGGAGCCCCTCATACAGCTGATCTGGGGGGGGGGGGTCACTATATACAGACAGGGTGTGATATATACAGGCGCCGGGGCCCCTCATACAGCTGATCAGTGGGGGGTCACTATATACAGGCAGTGTATGATATATACAGGCGCCGGAGCCCCCTCATACAGCTGATCAGTGGGGGGGTCACTATATACAGACAGGGTGTGATATATACAGGCGCCGGAGCCACTCATACAGCTGATCAGTGGGGGGGGTCACAATATACAGACAGGGTGTGATATATACAGGCACCGGGGCCCCTCATACAGCTGATCTGGGGGGGGGGTCACTATATACAGACAGGGTGTGATATATACAGGCTCCGGAGCCCCTCATACAGCTGATCAGTGGGGGGTCACTATATACAGACAGCGTATGATATATACAGGCGCCGGGGCCCCTCATACAGCTGATCAGTGGGGGGGGTCACTATATACAGGCAGTGTATGATATACACAGGCGCCGGAGCCCCTCATACAGCTGATCGGGGGGGGTCACTATATACAGACAGTGTATGATATATACAGGCGCCGGGGCCCCTCATACAGCTGATCGGGGGGGGGTCACTATATACAGGCAGTGTATGATATATACAGGCGCCGGAGCCCCTCATACAGCTGATCAGTGGGGGGGTCACTATATATAGGCAGTGTATGATATATACAGGCGCCGGGGCCCCTCATACAGCTGATCAGTGGGGGGGTCACTATATACAGGCAGTGTATGATATATACAGGCGCCAGAGCCCCTCATACAGCTGATCGGGGGGGGGTCACTATATACAGACAGCGTATGATATATACAGGCTCCGGAGCCCCTCATACAGCTGATCGGGGGGGGTCACTATATACAGACAGCGTATGATATATACAGGCTCCGGAGCCCCTCATACAGCTGATCTGGGGGGGTCACTATATACAGGCAGTGTATGATATATACAGGCGCTGGGGCCCCTCATACAGCTGATCTGGGGGGGGTCACTATATACAGACAGCGTGTGATATACACAGGCTGCGGAGCCCCTCATACAGCTGATCTGGGGGGGTCACTATATACAGGCAGTGTATGATATATACAGGCGCCGGGGCCCCTCATACAGCTGATCAGTGGGGGGGTCACTATATACAGGCAGTGTATGATATATACAGGCGCCGGGGCCCCTCATACAGCTGATCAGTGGGGGGTCACTATATACAGACAGTGTATGATATATACAGGCACCGGGGCCCCTCATACAGCTGATCTGGGGGGGGGGGTCACTATATACAGACAGTGTATGATATATACAGGCACCGGGGCCCCTCATACAGCTGATCTGGGGGGGGTCACTATATACAGGCAGTGTATGATATATACAGGCGCTGGGGCCCCTCATACAGCTGATCTGGGGGGGTCACTATATACAGACAGTGTATGATATATACAGGCTCCGGAGCCCCTCATACAGCTGATCTGGGGGGGTCACTATATACAGGCAGTGTATGATATACACAGGCGCCGGAGCCCCTCATACAGCTGATCTGGGGGGGGGGTCACTATATACAGGCAGTGTATGATATATACAGGCGCCGGAGCCCCTCATATAGCTGATCTGGGGGGGTCACTATATACAGACAGTGTATGATATATACAGGCGCTGGGGCCCCTCATACAGCTGATCTGGGGGGGTCACTATATACAGACAGGGTGTGATATACACAGGCGCCGGAGCCCCTCATACAGCTGATCAGTGGGGGGGTCACTATATACAGACAGGGTGTGATATATACAGGCGCCAGGGCCGCTCATACAGCTGATCTGGGGGGGGTCACTATATACAGACAGGGTGTGATATATACAGGCGCCGGGGCCCCTCATACAGCTGAGCAGTGGGGGGGTCACTATATACAGACAGCGTGTGATATATACAGGCTCCGCAGCCCCTCATACAGCTGATCAGTGGGGGGTCACTATATACAGACAGGGTGTGATATATACAGGCGCCGGGGCCCCTCATACAGCTGATCAGTGGGGGGTCACTATATACCGACAGCGTGTGATATATACAGGCGCCGGAGCCCCTCATACAGCTGATCTGGGGGGGGGTCACTATATACAGACAGCGTGTGATATATACAGGCGCTGGGGCCCCTCATACAGCTGATCTGGGGGGGGGGGGGTCACTATATACAGGCAGTGTATGATATATACAGGCGCCGGGGCCCCTCATACAGCTGATCTGGGGGGGTCACTATATACAGACAGGCTGTGATATATACAGGCGCCGGAGCCCCTCATACAGCTGATCTGGGGGGGGTCACTATATACAGACAGGGTGTGATATATACAGGCGCCGGGGCCCCTCATACAGCTGATCAGTGGGGGGGTCACTATATACAGACAGCGTGTGATATATACAGGCGCCGGAGCCCCTCATACAGCTGATCTGGGGGGGGGGGGGGGTCACTATATACAGACAGGGTGTGATATATACAGGCGCCGGAGCCCCTCATACAGCTGATCAGTGGGGGGGGTCACTATATACAGACAGTGTATGATATATACAGGCTCCGGAGCCCCTCATACAGCTGATCAGTGGGGGGTCACTATATACAGACAGCGTATGATATATACAGGCGCCAGAGCCCCTCATACAGCTGATCGGGGGGGGGGGGGGGTCACTATATACAGACAGGGTGTGATATATACAGGCTCCGCAGCCCCTCATACAGCTGATCTGGGGGGGGGGGTCACTATATACAGACAGGGTGTGATATATACAGGCTCCGGGGCCCCTCATACAGCTGATCTGGGGGGGGTCACTATATACAGACAGCGTGTGATATATACAGGCGCCGGAGCCCCTCATACAGCTGATCAGTGGGGGGTCACTATATACAGACAGTGTATGATATATACAGGCGCTGGGGCCCCTCATACAGCTGATCTGGGGGGGGTCACTATATACAGACAGCGTGTGATATATACAGGCGCCGGAGCCCCTCATACAGCTGATCTGGGGGGGGGGGGTCACTATATACAGACAGGGTGTGATATACACAGGCTGCGGAGCCCCTCATACAGCTGATCTGGGGGGGTCACTATATACAGGCAGTGTATGATATATACAGGCGCCGGGGCCCCTCATACAGCTGATCAGTGGGGGGGTCACTATATACAGGCAGTGTATGATATATACAGGCGCCGGGGCCCCTCATACAGCTGATCAGTGGGGGGTCACTATATACAGACAGTGTATGATATATACAGGCGCTGGGGCCCCTCATACAGCTGATCTGGGGGGGTCACTATATACAGACAGTGTATGATATATACAGGCACCGGGGCCCCTCATACAGCTGATCGGGGGGGGGTCACTATATACAGACAGGGTGTGATATACACAGGCGCCGGGGCCCCTCATACAGCTGATCAGTGGGGGGTCACTATATACAGGCAGTGTATGATATATACAGGCTCCGGAGCCCCTCATACAGCTGATCAGTGGGGGGGTCACTATATACAGACAGTGTATGATATATACAGGCGCCGGAGCCCCTCATACAGCTGATCTGGGGGGGTCACTATATACAGGCAGTGTATGATATATACAGGCTCCGGAGCCCCTCATACAGCTGATCTGGGGGGGTCACTATATACAGGCAGTGTATGATATACACAGGCGCCGGAGCCCCTCATACAGCTGATCTGGGGGGGTCACTATATACAGACAGGGTGTGATATATACAGGCGCCGGGGCCGCTCATACAGCTGATCTGGGGGGGGTCACTATATACAGACAGCGTGTGATATATATACAGGCGCCGGGGCCGCTCATACAGCTGATCAGTGGGGGGTCACTATATACAGACAGTGTATGATATATACAGGCGCTGGGGCCCCTCATACAGCTGATCAGTGGGGGGGTCACTATATACAGACAGGGTGTGATATATACAGGCACCGGGGCCCCTCATACAGCTGATCTGGGGGGGGGGGTCACTATATACAGGCAGTGTATGATATATACAGGCGCTGGGGCCCCTCATACAGCTGATCTGGGGGGGGTCACTATATACAGACAGGGTGTGATATACACAGGCGCCGGAGCCCCCTCATACAGCTGATCATTGGGGGGGTCACTATATACAGGCAGTGTATGATATACACAGGCGCCGGAGCCCCCCTCATACAGCTGATCAGTGGGGGGGTCACTATATACAGACAGGGTGTGATATATACAGGCGCCAGGGCCGCTCATACAGCTGATCTGGGGGGGGTCACTATATACAGACAGGGTGTGATATATACAGGCGCCGGGGCCCCTCATACAGCTGATCTGGGGGGGGTCACTATATACAGACAGTGTATGATATATACAGGCTCCGGAGCCCCTCATACAGCTGATCAGTGGGGGGGTCACTATATACAGACAGGGTGTGATATATACAGGCACCGGGGCCCCTCATACAGCTGATCAGTGGGGGGGGTCACTATATACAGACAGGGTGTGATATATACAGGCGCCGGGGCCCCTCATACAGCTGATCTGGGGGGGGGTTACTATATACAGACAGGGTGTGATATACACAGGCGCCGGAGCCCCCTCATACAGCTGATCAGTGGGGGGGTCACTATATACAGACAGGGTGTGATATATACAGGCGCCGGGGCCCCTCATACAGCTGATCAGTGGGGGGGTCACTATATACAGGCAGTGTATGATATATACAGGCGCCGGAGCCCCTCATACAGCTGATCTGGGGGGGGTCACTATATACAGACAGCGTGTGATATATACAGGCGCCGGAGCCCCTCATACAGCTGATCAGTGGGGGGGTCACTATATACAGACAGGGTGTGATATATACAGGCGCCGGGGCCCCTCATACAGCTGATCAGTGGGGGGTCACTATATACAGACAGTGTATGATATATACAGGCGCCGGGGCCCCTCATACAGCTGATCAGTGGGGGGTCACTATATACAGACAGTGTATGATATATACAGGCGCCGGAGCCCCTCATACAGCTGATCTGGGGGGGGGGGGTCACTATATACAGACAGCGTGTGATATATACAGGCGCCGGGGCCCCTCATACAGCTGATCAGTGGGGGGTCACTATATACAGACAGCGTATGATATATACAGGCGCCAGAGCCCCTCATACAGCTGATCAGTGGGGGGGTCACTATATACATACAGCGTGTGATATATACAGGCGCCGGAGCCCCTCCTACAGCTGATCAGTGGGGGGTCACTATATACAGGCAGTGTATGATATATACAGGCTCCACAGCCCCTCATACAGCTGATCTGGGGGGGGTCACTATATACAGACAGGGTGTGATATATACAGGCTCCACAGCCCCTCATACAGCTGATCTGGGGGGGTCACTATATACAGACAGGGTGTGATATACACAGGCGCCGGAGCCCCTCATACAGCTGATCTGGGGGGGTCACTATATACAGACAGGGTGTGATATATACAGGCGCCGGGGCCGCTCATACAGCTGATCTGGGGGGGTCACTATATACAGACAGTGTATGATATATACAGGCGCCGGGGCCCCTCATACAGCTGATCTGGGGGGGGTCACTATATACAGACAGTGTATGATATATACAGGCGCTGGGGCCCCTCATACAGCTGATCTGGGGGGGGGGGGTCACTATATACAGGCAGTGTATGATATATACAGGCGCTGGGGCCCCTCATACAGCTGATCTGGGGGGGGGTCACTATATACAGACAGGGTGTGATATACACAGGCGCCGGAGCCCCCTCATACAGCTGATCAGTGGGGGGGTCACTATATACAGGCAGTGTATGATATACACAGGCGCCGGAGCCCCCTCATACAGCTGATCAGTGGGGGGGTCACTATATACAGACAGGGTGTGATATATACAGGCGCCAGGGCCGCTCATACAGCTGATCTGGGGGGGGTCACTATATACAGACAGGGTGTGATATATACAGGCGCCGGGGCCCCTCATACAGCTGATCTGGGGGGGTCACTATATACAGACAGGGTGTGATATATACAGGCGCCAGGGCCCCTCATACAGCTGATCTGGGGGGGGGGTCACTATATACAGACAGGGTGTGATATATACAGGCTCCGCAGCCCCTCATACAGCTGATCAGTGGGGGGTCACTATATACAGACAGCATGTGATATATACAGGTGCCGGAGCCCCTCATACAGCTGATCTGGGGGGGGTCACTATATACAGACAGCGTGTGATATATACAGGCGCCGGAGCCCCTCATACAGCTGATCAGTGGGGGGTCACTATATACAGACAGGGTGTGATATATACAGGCGCCGGGGCCGCTCATACAGCTGATCTGGGGGGGTCACTATATACAGACAGTGTATGATATACACAGGCGCCGGAGCCCCTCATACAGCTGATCTGGGGGGGGGGGGTCACTATATACAGACAGCGTGTGATATATACAGGCGCCGGAGCCCCTCATACAGCTGATCAGTGGGGGGGTCACTATATACATACAGCGTGTGATATATACAGGCGCCGGAGCCCCTCCTACAGCTGATCAGTGGGGGGTCACTATATACAGACAGTGTATGATATATACAGGCTCCGCAGCCCCTCATACAGCTGATCTGGGGGGGTCACTATATACAGACAGGGTGTGATATATACAGGCGCTGGGGCCCCTCATACAGCTGATCTGGGGGGGTCACTATATACAGACAGTGTATGATATACACAGGCGCCGGAGCCCCTCATACAGCTGATCTGGGGGGGGGGGGGTCACTATATACAGACAGCGTGTGATATATACAGGCGCCGGAGCCCCTCATACAGCTGATCAGTGGGGGGGGTCACTATATACATACAGCGTGTGATATATACAGGCGCCGGAGCCCCTCCTACAGCTGATCAGTGGGGGGTCACTATATACAGACAGTGTATGATATATACAGGCTCCGCAGCCCCTCATACAGCTGATCTGGGGGGGTCACTATATACAGACAGGGTGTGATATATACAGGCGCTGGGGCCCCTCATACAGCTGATCTGGGGGGGTCACTATATACAGGCAGTGTATGATATACACAGGCACCGGGGCCCCTCATACAGCTGATCTGGGGGGGGGTCACTATATACAGGCAGTGTATGATATATACAGGCGCCGGGGCCCCCTCATACAGCTGATCAGTGGGGGGGGTCACTATATACAGACAGCGTGTGATATATACAGGCGCCGGGGCCCCTCATACAGCTGATCAGTGGGGGGTCACTATATACAGACAGGGTGTGATATATACAGGCGCTGGGGCCCCTCATACAGCTGATCTGGGGGGGTCACTATATACAGACAGGGTGTGATATATACAGGCACCATAGCCCCTCATACAGCTGATCAGTGGGAGCGTCACTATATACAGACAGTGTATGATATATACAGGCTCCGGAGCCCCTTCATACAGCTGATCTGGGGGGGTCACTATATACAGGCAGTGTATGATATATACAGGCTCCGGAGCCCCCTCATACAGCTGATCAGTGGGAGCGTCACTATATACAGGCAGTGTATGATATACACAGGCGCCGGAGCCCCTCATACAGCTGATCTGGGGGGGTCACTATATACAGACAGGGTGTGATATATACAGGCGCCGGGGCCGCTCATACAGCTGATCTGGGGGGGTCACTATATACAGACAGTGTATGATATATACAGGCGCCGGGGCCGCTCATACAGCTGATCTGGGGGGGTCACTATATACAGACAGGGTGTGATATATACAGGCGCCGGGGCCGCTCATACAGCTGATCTGGGGGGGTCACTATATACAGGCAGTGTATGATATATACAGGCGCCGGGGCCCCTCATACAGCTGATCAGTGGGGGGGTCACTATATACAGACAGGGTGTGATATATACAGGCGCCGGGGCCCCTCATACAGCTGATCTGGGGGGGTCACTATATACTGACAGGGTGTGATATATACAGGCGCCGGGGCCCCCTCATACAGCTGATCAGTGGGGGGTCACTATATACAGACAGCGTATGATATATACAGGCGCCGGAGCCCCTCATACAGCTGATCAGTGGGGGGGTCACTATATACAGACAGGGTGTGATATATACAGGCGCCGGGGCCCCTCATACAGCTGATCAGTGGGGGGGTCACTATATACAGACAGGGTGTGATATATACAGTCGCCGGGGCCCCTCATACAGCTGATCAGTGGGGGGTCACTATATACAGACAGCGTGTGATATATACAGGCGCCGGAGCCCCTCATACAGCTGATCAGTGGGGGTCACTATATACAGGCAGTGTATGATATATACAGGCTCCGGGGCCCCTCATACAGCTGATCTGGGGGGGGGTCACTATATACAGACAGGGTGTGATATATACAGGCACCATAGCCCCTCATACAGCTGATCAGTGGGGGGGTCACTATATACAGACAGTGTATGATATATACAGGCGCCGGGGCCCCTCATACAGCTGATCAGTGGGGGGGGGGGTCACTATATACAGACAGTGTATGATATATACAGGCTCCGCAGCCCCTCATACAGCTGATCTGGGGGGGTCACTATATACAGACAGTGTATGATATATACAGGCTCCGGAGCCCCCTCATACAGCTGATCAGTGGGGGGGTCACTATATACAGGCAGTGTATGATATATACAGGCGCTGGGGCCCCTCATACAGCTGATCTGGGGGGGGGGGGGTCACTATATACAGACAGTGTGTGATATATACAGGCGCTGGGGCCCCTCATACAGCTGATCGGGGGGGTCACTATATACAGACAGGGTGTGATATATACAGGCACCATAGCCCCTCATACAGCTGATCAGTGGGGGGGTCACTATATACAGACAGGGTGTGATATATACAGGCACTCGGGCCCCTCATACAGCTGATCAGTGGGGGGGGTCACTATATACAGACAGGGTGTGATATATACAGGCGCCGGGGCCCCTCATACAGCTGATCAGTGGGGGGGGTCACTATATACAGACAGCGTATGATATATACAGGCGCCGGGGCCCCTCATACAGCTGATCAGTGGGGGGGTCACTATATACAGACAGTGTATGATATATACAGGCGCCAGAGCCCCTCATACAGCTGATCTGGGGGGGTCACTATATACAGACAGTGTATGATATATACAGGCGCTGGGGCCCCTCATACAGCTGATCTGGGGGGGTCACTATATACAGACAGGGTGTGATATATACAGGCGCCGGGGCCCCCTCATGCAGCTGATCAGTGGGGGCGTCACTATATACAGACAGGGTGTGATATATACAGGCGCCGGGGCCCCTCATACAGCTGATCAGTGGGGGGGTCACTATATACAGACAGGGTGTGATATATACAGGCACCATAGCCCCTCATACAGCTGATCAGTGGGGGCGTCACTATATACAGACAGGGTATGATATATACAGGCGCCGGGGCCCCCTCATACAGCTGATCTGGGGGGGGGGGGTCACTATATACAGACAGGGTGTGATATATACAGGCGCCGGGGCCCCTCATACAGCTGATCTGGGGGGGGTCACTATATACAGGCAGTGTATGATATATACAGGCGCCGGGGCCCCTCATACAGCTGAGCAGTGGGGGGGTCACTATATACAGGCAGTGTATGATATATACAGGCTCCGCAGCCCCTCATACAGCTGATCAGTGGGGGGGTCACTATATACAGACAGCGTGTGATATATACAGGCTCCGCAGCCCCTCATACAGCTGATCAGTGGGGGGTCACTATATACAGACAGGGTGTGATATATACAGGCGCCGGGGCCCCTCATACAGCTGATCAGTGGGGGGTCACTATATACAGACAGCGTGTGATATATACAGGCGCCGGAGCCCCTCATACAGCTGATCTGGGGGGGGTCACTATATACAGACAGCGTGTGATATATACAGGCGCTGGGGCCCCTCATACAGCTGATCTGGGGGGGGGGGGTCACTATATACAGGCAGTGTATGATATATACAGGCGCCGGGGCCCCTCATACAGCTGATCTGGGGGGGTCACTATATACAGGCAGTGTATGATATATACAGGCGCCGGAGCCCCTCATACAGCTGATCTGGGGGGGGTCACTATATACAGACAGGGTGTGATATATACAGGCGCCGGGGCCCCTCATACAGCTGATCTGGGGGGGTCACTATATACAGACAGCGTATGATATATACAGGCGCCGGGGCCCCTCATACAGCTGATCTGGGGGGGGGTCACTATATACAGACAGGGTGTGATATATACAGGCGCTGGGGCCCCTCATACAGCTGATCTGGGGGGGTCACTATATACAGACAGTGTATGATATATACAGGCGCCGGGGCCCCTCATACAGCTGATCTGGGGGGGTCACTATATACAGACAGGGTGTGATATATACAGGCGCCGGAGCCCCTCATACAGCTGATCAGTGGGGGGTCACTATATACAGACAGCGTATGATATATACAGGCGCCGGAGCCCCTCATACAGCTGATCAGTGGGGGGTCACTATATACAGACAGCGTATGATATATACAGGCGCCGGAGCCCCTCATACAGCTGATCTGGGGGGGTCACTATATACAGACAGGGTGTGATATATACAGGCGCCGGAGCCCCTCATACAGCTGATCAGTGGGGGGGTCACTATATACAGACAGGGTGTGATATATACAGGCGCCGGGGCCCTTCATACAGCTGATCAGTGGGGGGGTCACTATATACAGACAGGGTGTGATATATACAGTCGCCGGGGCCCCTCATACAGCTGATCAGTGGGGGGGTCACTATATACAGACAGTGTATGATATACACAGGCACCGGAGCCCCTCATACAGCTGATCAGTGGGGGGTCACTATATACAGACAGCGTGTGATATATACAGGCTCCGGAGCCCCCTCATACAGCTGATCTGGGGGGGTCACTATATACAGACAGGGTGTGATATATACAGGCGCCGGGGCCCCTCATACAGCTGATCTGGGGGGGGTCACTATATACAGACAGGGTGTGATATACACAGGCGCCGGAGCCCCTCATACAGCTGATCAGTGGGGGGGGGTCACTATATACAGACAGTGTGTGATATATACAGGCACCGGGGCCCCTCATACAGCTGATCAGTGGGGGGGGGGTCACTATATACAGACAGTGTATGATATACACAGGCACCGGGGCCCCTCATACAGCTGATCAGTGGGGGGGTCACTATATACAGACAGTGTATGATATATACAGGCGCCGGGGCCCCTCATACAGCTGATCAGTGGGGGGGGTCACTATATACAGACAGTGTGTGATATATACAGGCTCCGCAGCCCCTCATACAGCTGATCTGGGGGGGTCACTATATACAGACAGTGTGTGATATATACAGGCGCTGGGGCCCCTCATACAGCTGATCTGGGGGGGTCACTATATACAGGCAGTGTATGATATACACAGGCGCTGGGGCCCCTCATACAGCTGATCTGGGGGGGGGTCACTATATACAGACAGGGTGTGATATATACAGGCGCCGGAGCCCCTCATACAGCTGATCGGGGGGGGTCACTATATACAGACAGTGTATGATATATACAGGCGCCGGGGCCCCTCATACAGCTGATCTGGGGGGGTCACTATATACAGACAGTGTATGATATATACAGGCGCTGGGGCCCCTCATACAGCTGATAAGTGGGGGGGTCACTATATACAGACAGGGTGTGATATATACAGGCGCTGGGGCCCCTCATACAGCTGATCTGGGGGGGGGGGTCACTATATACAGACAGGGTGTGATATATACTGGCGCCAGGGCCGCTCATACAGCTGATCAGTGGGGGGGTCACTATATACAGACAGCGTGTGATATATACAGCCACCATAGCCCCTCATACAGCTGATCAGTGGGGGGGGGTCTCTATATACAGACAGCGTATGATATATACAGGCGCCGGGGCCCCTCATACAGCTGATCTGGGGGGGTCACTATATACAGACAGTGTATGATATATACAGGCGCCAGAGCCCCTCATACAGCTGATCTGGGGGGGTCACTATATACAGACATGGTGTGATATACACAGGCGCCGGAGCCCCCTCATACAGCTGATCAGTGGGGGGGTCACTATATACAGACAGTGTATGATATATACAGGCGCCGGAGCCCCTCATACAGCTGATCTGGGGGGGTCACTATATACAGACAGTGTATGATATATACAGGCGCCGGAGCCCCTCATACAGCTGATCTGGGGGGGTCACTATATACAGACAGTGTATGATATATACAGGCGCTGGGGCCCCTCATACAGCTGATCTGGGGGGGTCACTATATACAGACAGGGTGTGATATATACAGGCGCCGGGGCCCCCTCATGCAGCTGATCAGTGGGGGCGTCACTATATACAGACAGGGTGTGATATATACAGGCGCCGGGGCCCCCTCATACAGCTGATCAGTGGGGGGTCACTATATACAGACAGCGTGTGATATATACAGGCGCCGGAGCCCCTCATACAGCTGATCAGTGGGGGGTCACTATATACAGACAGGGTGTGATATATACAGGCGCCGGGGCCCCTCATACAGCTGATCAGTGGGGGGGGTCACAATATACAGACAGGGTGTGATATATACAGGCGCCGGGGCCCCTCATACAGCTGATCTGGGGGGGGTCACTATATACAGGCAGGGTGTGATATATACAGGCACCATAGCCCCTCATACAGCTGATCTGGGGGGGGGGTCACTATATACAGACAGGGTGTGATATATACAGGCGCCGGAGCCCCTCATACAGCTGATCAGTGGGGGGGTCACTATATACAGACAGGGTGTGATATATACAGGCGCCAGAGCCCCTCATACAGCTGATCTGGGGGGGTCACTATATACAGACAGGGTGTGATATATACAGGCGCCAGAGCCCCTCATACAGCTGATCAGTGGGGGCGTCACTATATACAGACAGTGTATGATATATACAGGCACCGGGGCCCCTCATACAGCTGATCGGGGGGGGTCACTATATACAGGCAGTGTATGATATATACAGGCGCCGGGGCCCCTCATACAGCTGATCTGGGGGGGGTCACTATATACAGGCAGGGTGTGATATATACAGGCACCATAGCCCCTCATACAGCTGATCTGGGGGGGGGTCACTATATACAGACAGTGTATGATATATACAGGCGCTGGGGCCCCTCATACAGCTGATCTGGGGGGGGTCACTATATACAGGCAGTGTATGATATATACAGGCTCCGGAGCCCCTCATACAGCTGATCTGGGGGGGTCACTATATACAGACAGTGTATGATATATACAGGCGCCAGAGCCCCCTCATACAGCTGATCAGTGGGGGGTCACTATATACAGACAGGGTGTGATATATACAGGCACCATAGCCCCTCATACAGCTGATCGGGGGGGGTCACTATATACAGGCAGTGTATGATATATGCAGGCGCCGGAGCCCCTCATACAGCTGATCAGTGGGGGGTCACTATATACAGACAGGGTGTGATATATACAGGCACCATAGCCCCTCATACAGCTGATCGGGGGGGGTCACTATATACAGGCAGTGTATGATATATGCAGGCGCCGGAGCCCCTCATACAGCTGATCAGTGGGGGGGTCACTATATACAGACAGGGTGTGATATATACAGGCGCTGGGGCCCCTCATACAGCTGATCTGGGGGGGTCACTATATACAGACAGCGTATGGTATATACAGGCGCCGGGGCCCCTCATACAGCTGATCTGGGGGGGGTCACTATATACAGACAGGGTGTGATATACACAGGCGCCGGAGCCCCTCATACAGCTGATCTGGGGGGGGTCACTATATACAGGCTGTGTATGATATATACAGGCGCCGGGGCCCCTCATACAGCTGATCAGTGGGGGGTCACTATATACAGGCAGTGTATGATATATACAGGCTCCGGAGCCCCTCATACAGCTGATCAGTGGGGGGGTCACTATATACAGACAGTGTATGATATATACAGGCGCCGGGGCCCCTCATACAGCTGATCTGGGGGGGTCACTATATACAGACAGTGTATGATATATACAGGCGCTGGGGCCCCTCATACAGCTGATCAGTGGGGGGGTCACTATATACAGACAGGGTGTGATATATACAGGCGCCGGGGCCCCTCATACAGCTGATCAGTGGGGGGGTCACTATATACAGGCAGTGTATGATATATACAGGCGCTGGGGCCCCTCATACAGCTGATCTGGGGGGGGGTCACTATATACAGACAGGGTGTGATATATACAGGCGCCGGAGCCCCTCATACAGCTGATCAGTGGGGGGGTCACTATATACAGACAGGGTGTGATATACACAGGCGCCGGAGCCCCCTCATACAGCTGATCAGTGGGGGGGTCACTATATACAGGCAGTGTATGATATATACAGGCGCCGGAGCCCCTCATACAGCTGATCAGTGGGGGGGTCCTATATACAGACAGTGTATGATATATACAGGCGCCGGGGCCCCTCATACAGCTGATCAGTGGGGGGGTCACTATATACAGACAGGGTGTGATATATACAGGCGCCAGGGCCGCTCATACAGCTGATCTGGGGGGGTCACTATATACAGAAAGGGTGTGATATATACAGGCGCCAGGGCCGCTCATACAGCTGATCTGGGGGGGGGTCACTATATACCGACAGGGTGTGATATATACAGGCGCCGGGGCCCCTCATACAGCTGAGCAGTGGGGGGGTCACTATATACAGGCAGTGTATGATATATACAGGCTCCGCAGCCCCTCATACAGCTGATCAGTGGGGGGGGTCACTATATACAGACAGCGTGTGATATATACAGGCGCCGGAGCCCCTCATACAGCTGATCAGTGGGGGGTCACTATATACAGACAGGGTGTGATATATACAGGCGCCGGGGCCCCTCATACAGCTGATCAGTGGGGGGTCACTATATACAGACAGCGTGTGATATATACAGGCTCCGGGGCCCCTCATACAGCTGATCAGTGGGGGGTCACTATATACAGACAGGGTGTGATATATACAGGCGCCGGAGCCCCTCATACAGCTGATCTGGGGGGGGGTCACTATATACAGACAGCGTGTGATATATACAGGCGCTGGGGCCCCTCATACAGCTGATCTGGGGGGGGTCACTATATACAGGCAGTGTATGATATATACAGGCGCCGGGGCCCCTCATACAGCTGATCTGGGGGGTCACTATATACAGACAGCGTATGATATATACAGGCGCCGGGACCCCTCATACAGCTGATCTGGGGGGGGTCACTATATACAGACAGGGTGTGATATACACAGGCGCCGGAGCCCCCTCATACAGCTGATCAGTGGGGGGGTCACTATATACAGACAGGGTGTGATATATACAGGCTCCGGAGCCCCCTCATACAGCTGATCAGTGGGGGGGGGTCACTATATACAGACAGGGTGTGATATATACAGGCGCCGGAGCCCCTCATACAGCTGATCTGGGGGGGGTCACTATATACAGGCAGTGTATGATATATACAGGCGCCGGGGCCCCTCATACAGCTGATCAGTGGGGGGTCACTATATACAGGCAGTGTATGATATACACAGGCGCCGGAGCCCCTCATACAGCTGATCTGGGGGGGTCACTATATACAGACAGGGTGTGATATATACAGGCGTTGGGGCCGCTCATACAGCTGATCTGGGGGGGTCACTATATACAGACAGTGTATGATATATACAGGCGCCGGGGCCCCTCATACAGCTGATCTGGGGGGGTCACTATATACAGACAGGGTGTGATATATACAGGCGCCGGGGCCCCCTCATACAGCTGATCAGTGGGGGGTCACTATATACAGACAGGGTGTGATATATACAGGCGCCGGGGCCCCCTCATACAGCTGATCAGTGGGGGGTCACTATATACAGACAGCATGTGATATATACAGGCGCCGGGGCCCCTCATACAGCTGATCAGTGGGGGGGTCACTATATACAGACAGGGTGTGATATATACAGGCGCCGGAGCCCCTTCATACAGCTGATCAGTGGGGGGGTCACTATATACAGACAGTGTATGATATATACAGGCGCCGGGGCCGCTCATACAGCTGATCAGTGGGGGGGTCACTATATACAGACAGGGTGTGATATACACAGGCGCCGGAGCCCCTCATACAGCTGATCTGGGGGGGTCACTATATACAGACAGTGTATGATATATACAGGCTCCGGAGCCCCCTCATACAGCTGATCGGGGGGGGTCACTATATACAGACAGTGTATGATATATACAGGCGCCGGAGCCCCTCATACAGCTGATCAGTGGGGGGGTCACTATATACAGGCAGTGTATGATATATACAGGCGCTGGGGCCCCTCATACAGCTGATCAGTGGGGGGGTCACTATATACAGACAGTGTATGATATATACAGGCGCCGGGGCCGCTCATACAGCTGATCAGTGGGGGGGTCACTATATACAGACAGGGTGTGATATACACAGGCGCCGGAGCCCCTCATACAGCTGATCAGTGGGGGGGTCACTATATACAGACAGGGTATGATATATACAGGCGCCAGAGCCCCCTCATACAGCTGATCGGGGGGGGGTCACTATATACAGACAGTGTATGATATATACAGGCGCCGGAGCCCCTCATACAGCTGATCTGGGGGGGGTCACTATATACAGGCAGTGTATGATATATACAGGCGCCGGGGCCCCTCATACAGCTGATCTGGGGGGGTCACTATATACAGGTAGTGTATGATATATACAGGCGCCGGGGCCCCTCATACAGCTGATCAGTGGGGGGTCACTATATACAGGCAGTGTATGATATATACAGGCTCCGGAGCCCCTCATACAGCTGATCAGTGGGGGGGTCACTATATACAGACAGTGTATGATATATACAGGCGCTGGGGCCCCTCATACAGCTGATCAGTGGGGGGGTCACTATATACAGACAGGGTGTGATATATACAGGCACCGGGGCCCCTCATACAGCTGATCTGGGGGGGGGGTCACTATATACAGGCAGTGTATGATATATACAGGCGCCGGAGCCCCCTCATACAGCTGATCAGTGGGGGGGTCACTATATACAGACAGGGTGTGATATATACAGGCGCCGGAGCCCCTCATACAGCTGATCAGTGGGGGGTCACTATATACAGGCAGTGTATGATATACACAGGCGCCGGAGCCCCCTCATACAGCTGATCAGTGGGGGGGTCACTATATACAGACAGGGTGTGATATATACAGGCGCCAGGGCCGCTCATACAGCTGATCTGGGGGGGTCACTATATACAGACAGGGTGTGATATATACAGGCGCCGGGGCCCCTCATACAGCTGATCTGGGGGGGTCACTATATACAGACAGGGTGTGATATATACAGGCACCATAGCCCCTCATACAGCTGATCAGTGGGGGGGTCACTATATACAGACAGCGTTTGATATATACAGGCTCCGGAGCCCCTCATACAGCTGATCAGTGGGGGGTCACTATATACAGACAGTGTATGATATATACAGGCGCTGGGGCCCCTCATACAGCTGATCTGGGGGGGGGGGTCACTATATACAGGCAGTGTATGATATATACAGGCGCTGGGGCCCCTCATACAGCTGATCTGGGGGGGGGGGGGTCACTATATACAGACAGCGTATGATATATACAGGCGCTGGGGCCCCTCATACAGCTGATCAGTGGGGGGGGGTCACTATATACAGACAGCGTATGATATATACAGGCTCCGGAGCCCCTCATACAGCTGATCAGTGGGGGGGTCACTATATACATACAGCGTGTGATATATACAGGCGCCGGAGCCCCTCCTACAGCTGATCAGTGGGGGGTCACTATATACAGACAGTGTATGATATATACAGGCGCCGGGGCCCCTCATACAGCTGATCAGTGGGGGGGTCACTATATACAGGCAGTGTATGATATATACAGGCTCCGGAGCCCCTCATACAGCTGATCAGTGGGGGGTCACTATATACAGACAGGGTGTGATATATACAGGCGCTGGAGCCCCTCATACAGCTGATCTGGGGGGGGGTCACTATATACAGACATGGTTTGATATATACAGGCGCCGGAGCCCCCTCATACAGCTGATCAGTGGGGGTCACTATATACAGGCAGTGTATGATATATACAGGCTCCGGAGCCCCTCATACAGCTGATCTGGGGGGGTCTCTATATACAGACAGGGTGTGATATATACAGGCGCCAGAGCCCCCTCATACAGCTGATCAGTGGGGGGGTCACTATATACAGGCAGTGTATGATATATACAGGCTCCGGAGCCCCTCATACAGCTGATCTGGGGGGGTCACTATATACAGACAGCGTGTGATATATACAGGCTCCGGAGCCCCTCATACAGCTGATCAGTGGGGGGGTCACTATATACAGGCAGTGTATGATATATACAGGCTCCGGAGCCCCTCATACAGCTGATCAGTGGGGGGGTTACTATATACAGACAGTGTATGATATATACAGGCTCCGGAGCCCCTCATACAGCTGATCAGTGGGGGGGTCACTATATACAGACAGGGTATGATATATACAGGCTCCGGAGCCCCCTCATACAGCTGATCAGTGGGGGGGTCACTATATACAGACAGGGTGTGATATATACAAGCTCCGCAGCCCCTCATACAGCTGATCGGGGGGGGGGTCACTATATACAGACAGCGTGTGATATATACAGGCGCTGGGGCCCCTCATACAGCTGATCAGTGGGAGGGTCACTATATACAGACAGGGTGTGATATATACAGGCGCCGGGGCCCCTCATACAGCTGATCAGTGGGGGGGTCACTATATACAGACAGGGTGTGATATATACAGGCGCCGGGGCCCCCTCATACAGCTGATCGGGGGGGTCACTATATACAGACAGCGTATGATATATACAGGCGCCGGGGCCCCTCATACAGCTGATCAGTGGGGGGGTCACTATATACAGACAGGGTGTGATATATACAGGCGCCGGGGCACCTCATACAGCTGATCAGTGGGGGGGGTCACTATATACAGACAGTGTATGATATATACAGGCGCCGGGGCCCCTCAACCAGCTGATCTGGGGGGGGTCACTATATACAGACAGTGTATGATATATACAGGCGCTGGGGCCCCTCATACAGCTGATCAGTGGGGGGGGTCACTATATACAGACAGGGTGTGATATATACAGGCACCGGGGCCCCTCATACAGCTGATCTGGGGGGGGGGGTCACTATATACAGGCAGTGTATGATATATACAGGCGCTGGGGCCCCTCATACAGCTGATCTGGGGGGGGGTCACTATATACAGACAGGGTGTGATATACACAGGCGCCGGGGCCCCTCATACAGCTGATCAGTGGGGGGGGTCACTATATACAGGCAGGGTGTGATATATACAGGCAGGGTGTGATATATACAGGCGCCGGAGCCCCCTCATACAGCTGATCAGTGGGGGGTCACTATATACAGGCAGTGTATGATATACACAGGCGCCGGAGCCCCCCTCATACAGCTGATCAGTGGGGGGGGTCACTATATACAGACAGGGTGTGATATATACAGGCGCCGGGGCCCCTCATACAGCTGATCAGTGGGGGGTCACTATATACAGACAGGGTGTGATATATACAGGCGCCGGGGCCCCTCATACAGCTGATCAGTGGGGGGGTCACTATATACAGGCAGTGTATGATATATACAGGCACCATAGCCCCCCATACAGCTGATCAGTGGGGGGGTCACTATATACAGGCAGTGTATGATATACACAGGCTCCGCAGCCCCTCATACAGCTGATCTGGGGGGGTCGCTATATACAGACAGGGTGTGATATATACAGGCGCCGGGGCCCCTCATACAGCTGATCAGTGGGGGGGGTCACTATATACAGGCAGTGTATGATATATACAGGCGCCAGAGCCCCTTCATACAGCTGATCAGTGGGGGGGTCACTATATACAGACAGTGTATGATATATACAGGCTCCGGAGCCCCCTCATACAGCTGATCAGTGGGGGGGTCACTATATACAGACAGTGTATGATATATACAGGCACCGGGGCCCGTCATACAGCTGATCTGGGGGAGTCACTATATACAGACAGGGTGTGATATATACAGGCGCCAGGGCCGCTCATACAGCTGATCTGGGGGGGTCACTATATACAGGCAGTGTATGATATATACAGGCGCCGGGGCCCCTCATACAGTTGATCTGGGGGGGTCACTATATACAGACAGGGTGTGATATATACAGGCGCCGGGGCCCCTCATACAGCTGATCAGTGGGGGGTTCACTATATACAGGCAGTGTATGATATATACAGGCTCCGCAGCCCCTCATACAGCTGATCAGTGGGGGGGTCACTATATACAGACAGCGTATGATATATACAGGCGCTGGGGCCCCTCATACAGCTGATCAGTGGGGGGGTCACTATATACAGGCAGTGTATGATATATACAGGCTCCGGAGCCCCTCATACAGCTGATCAGTGGGGGGGTCACTATATACAGACAGTGTATGATATATACAGGCGCTGGGGCCCCTCATACAGCTGATCAGTGGGGGGTCACTATATACAGACAGCGTGTGATATATACAGGCTCCGGAGCCCCCTCATACATCTGATCAGTGGGGGGGTCACTATATACAGGCAGTGTATGATATATACAGGCGCCGGAGCCCCTCATACAGCTGATCGGGGGGGGGGTCACTATATACAGGCAGTGTATGATATATACAGGCGCCGGGGCCGCTCATACAGCTGATCTGGGGGGGTGACTATATACAGACAGTGTATGATATATACAGGCGCCGGAGCCCCTCATACAGCTGATCGGGGGGGGTCACTATATACAGACAGGGTGTGATATACACAGGCGCCAGAGCCCCCCTCATACAGCTGATCTGGGGGGGTCACTATATACAGGCAGTGTGTGATATACACAGGCACCATAGCCCCCTCATACAGCTGATCAGTGGGGGGTCACTATATACAGACAGTGTATGATATATACAGGCGCCGGGGCCCCTCATACAGCTGATCAGTGGGGGTCACTATATACAGACAGTGTATGATATATACAGGCTCCGGAGCCCCTCATACAGCTGATCTGGGGGGGTCACTATATACAGACAGGGTGTGATATATACAGGCTCCGGAGCCCCTCATACAGCTGATCTGGGGGGGTCACTATATACAGACAGTGTATGATATATACAGGCTCCGGAGCCCCTCATACAGCTGATCAGTGGGGGGGGGTCACTATATACAGACAGTGTATGATATATACAGGCGCCAGAGCCCCCTCATACAGCTGATCAGTGGGGGGTCACTATATACAGACAGTGTATGATATATACAGGCGCCGGGGCCCCTCATACAGCTGATCAGTGGGGGTCACTATATACAGGCAGTGTATGATATACACAGGCACCGGGGCCCCTCATACAGCTGATCTGGGGGGGTCACTATATACAGACAGGGTGTGATATATACAGGCACCGGGGCCCCTCATACAGCTGATCAGTGGGGGGTCACTATATACAGACAGTGTATGATATATACAGGCTCCGGAGCCCCTCATACAGCTGATCGGGGGGTCACTATATACAGGCAGTGTGTGATATATACAGGCGCCGGAGCCCCTCATACAGCTGATCAGTGGGGGGGTCACTATATACAGACAGGGTGTGATATATACAGGCTCCGGAGCCCCTCATACAGCTGATCAGTGGGGGGGTCACTATATACAGACAGTGTATGATATATACAGGCGCCATAGCCCCTCATACAGCTGATCAGTGGGGGGTCACTATATACAGACAGGGTGTGATATATACAGGCGCCGGAGCCCCTCATACAGCTGATCAGTGGGGGGGTCACTATATACAGACAGTGCATGATATATACAGGCGCCATAGCCCCTCATACAGCTGATCAGTGGGGGGTCACTATATACAGACAGGGTGTGATATATACAGGCTCCGGAGCCCCCTCATACAGCTGATCAGTGGGGGGGTCACTATATACAGACAGTGTATGATATATACAGGCGCCGGAGCCCCTCATACAGCTGATCTGGGGGGGGGGCACTATATACAGACAGTGTATGATATATACAGGCTCCGGAGCCCCCTCATACAGCTGATCAGTGGGGGGGTCACTATATACAGACAGTGTATGATATATGCAGGCGCCGGAGCCCCTCATACAGCTGATCAGTGGGGGGTCACTATATACAGACAGGGTGTGATATATACAGGCACTCGGGCCCCTCATACAGCTGATCTGGGGGGGGTCACTATATACAGGCAGTGTATGATATATACAGGCGCCGGGGCCCCTCATACAGCTGATCAGTGGGGGGTCACTATATACAGACAGCGTGTGATATATACAGGCTCCGGAGCCCCCTCATACATCTGATCAGTGGGGGGGTCACTATATACAGGCAGTGTATGATATATACAGGCGCCGGAGCCCCTCATACAGCTGATCGGGGGGGGGTCACTATATACAGGCAGTGTGTGATATATACAGGCGCCGGGGCCGCTCATACAGCTGATCTGGGGGGGTGACTATATACAGACAGTGTATGATATACACAGGCACCGGGGCCCCTCATACAGCTGATCTGGGGGGGGTCACTATATACAGACAGGGTGTGATATACACAGGCGCCAGAGCCCCCTCATACAGCTGATCTGGGGGGGTCACTATATACAGGCAGTGTGTGATATACACAGGCACCATAGCCCCCTCATACAGCTGATCAGTGGGGGGTCACTATATACAGACAGTGTATGATATATACAGGCGCCGGGGCCCCTCATACAGCTGATCAGTGGGGGTCACTATATACAGACAGTGTATGATATATACAGGCTCCGGAGCCCCTCATACAGCTGATCTGGGGGGGTCACTATATACAGACAGGGTGTGATATATACAGGCTCCGGAGCCCCTCATACAGCTGATCTGGGGGGGTCACTATATACAGACAGTGTATGATATATACAGGCTCCGGAGCCCCTCATACAGCTGATCTGGGGGGGTCACTATATACAGACAGGGTGTGATATATACAGGCTCCGGAGCCCCTCATACAGCTGATCAGTGGGGGGGTCACTATATACAGACAGTGTATGATATATACAGGCGCCGGAGCCCCTCATACAGCTGATCTGGGGGGGGGGCACTATATACAGACAGTGTATGATATATACAGGCTCCGGAGCCCCCTCATACAGCTGATCAGTGGGGGGGTCACTATATACAGACAGGGTGTGATATATACAAGCTCCGCAGCCCCTCATACAGCTGATCTGGGGGGGTCACTATATACAGACAGTGTGTGATATATACAGGCGCCGGGGCCCCTCATACAGCTGATCAGTGGGGGGGTCACTATATACAGACAGGGTGTGATATATACAGGCGCCGGGGCCCCTCATACAGCTGATCAGTGGGGGGGTCACTATATACAGACAGGGTGTGATATATACAGGCGCCGGGGCCGCTCATTCAGCTGATCTGGGGGGGTCACTATATACAGACAGGGTGTGATATATACAGGCGCTGGGGCCCCTCATACAGCTGATCAGTGGGGGGGTCACTATATACAGGCAGTGTATGATATATACAGGCGCCGGGGCCCCCTCATACAGCTGATCAGTGGGGAGTCACTATATACAGGCAATGTGTGATATATACAGGCGCCGGGGCCGCTCATACAGCTGATCAGTGGGGGGGTCACTATATACAGACAGGGTGTGATATATACAGGCGCCGGGGCCCCTCATACAGCTGATCAGTGGGGGGGTCACTATATACAGACAGTGTATGATATATACAGGCACCGGGGCCCCTCATACAGCTGATCTGGGGGGGTCACTATATACAGACAGCGTGTGATATATACAAGCGCCGGGGCCCCTCATACAGCTGATCAGTGGGGGGGTCACTATATACAGACAGTGTATGATATATACAGGCGCCGGGGCCCCTCATACAGCTGATCAGTGGGGGGGTCACTATATACAGACAGGGTGTGATATATACAGGCTCCGGAGCCCCTCATACAGCTGATCAGTGGGGAGTCACTATATACAGGCAATGTGTGATATATACAGGCGCCGGGGCCCCTCATACAGCTGATCTGGGGGGGGGTCACTATATACAGACAGGGTGTGATATATACAGGCTCCGGAGCCCTCTCATACAGCTGATCAGTGGGGGGGTCACTATATACAGACAGGGTGTGATATATACAGGCGCCGGGGCCCCTCATACAGCTGATCTGGGGGGGGGGTCACTATATACAGACAGGGTGTGATATACACAGGCGCCGGAGCCCCTCATACAGCTGATCAGTGGGGGGGTCACTATATACAGGCAGTGTATGATATATACAGGCGCCGGAGCCCCTCATACAGCTGATCGGGGGGGGTCACTATATACAGACAGGGTGTAATATATACAGGCGCCGGGGCCCCTCATACAGCTGATCGGGGGGGGGGGTCACTATATACAGACAGTGTATGATATATACAGGCGCCATAGCCCCTCATACAGCTGATCAGTGGGGGGGTCACTATATACAGACAGGGTGTGATATACACAGGCACCATAGCCCCCTCATACAGCTGATCAGTGGGGGGGGTCACTATATACAGGCAGTGTATGATATATACAGGCTCCGCAGCCCCTCATACAGCTGATCGGGGGGGGGGGTCACTATATACAGACAGTGTATGATATACACAGGCGCCGGGGCCCCTCATACAGCTGATCTGGGGGGGGGTCACTATATACAGACAGTGTATGATATATACAGGCTCCGGAGCCCCCTCATACAGCTGATCAGTGGGGGGGTCACTATATACAGACAGTGTATGATATATACAGGCGCCGGAGCCCCTCATACAGCTGATCAGTGGGGGGGTCACTATATACAGACAGGGTGTGATATATACAGGCGCCGGGGCCCCTCATACAGCTGATCAGTGGGGGGGTCACTATATACAGACAGTGTATGATATATACAGGCGCCGGAGCCCCTCATACAGCTGATCAGGGGGGGGGTCACTATATACAGACAGGGTGTGATATACACAGGCGCCGGGGCCCCTCATACAGCTGATCTGGGGGGGTCACTATATACAGACAGTGTATGATATATACAGGCGCCGGAGCCCCTCATACAGCTGATCTGGGGGGGTCACTATATACAGACAGCGTGTGATATATACAGGCGCCAGAGCCCCTCATACAGCTGATCAGTGGGGGGGTCACTATATACAGACAGTGTATGATATATACAGGCTCCGGAGCCCCCTCATACAGCTGATCAGTGGGGGGGTCACTATATACAGACAGTGTATGATATATACAGGCTCCGGAGCCCCCTCATACAGCTGATCAGTGGGGGGGTCACTATATACAGACAGGGTGTGATATATACAGGCGCCGGGGCCCCTCATACAGCTGATCTGGGGGGGGTCACTATATACAGACAGGGTGTGATATATACAGGCGCCGGGGCCCCTTCATACAGCTGATCTGGGGGGGGTCACTATATACAGACAGGGTGTGATATACACAGGCGCCGGAGCCCCTCATACAGCTGATCAGTGGGGGGGTCACTATATACAGGCAGTGTATGATATATACAGGCGCCGGAGCCCCTCATACAGCTGATCTGGGGGGGGTCACTATATACAGACAGGGTGTGATATATACAGGCGCCGGGGCCCCTCATACAGCTGATCAGTGGGGGGTCACTATATACAGACAGTGTATGATATATACAGGCGCCAGAGCCCCTCATACAGCTGATCTGGGGGGGTCACTATATACAGACAGGGTGTAATATATACAGGCACCATAGCCCCCTCATACAGCTGATCAGTGGGGGGGTCACTATATACAGGCAGTGTATGATATATACAGGCTCCGCAGCCCCTCATACAGCTGATCGGGGGGGGGTCACTATATACAGTGTATGATATACACAGGCGCCGGGGCCCCTCATACAGCTGATCAGTGGGGGTCACTATATACAGGCAGTGTATGATATATACAGGCTCCGGAGCCCCTCATACAGCTGATCTGGGGGGTCCCTTATCTCTTTTTGATGTTTTATTCTGAGGAGAAATCATCAATAAAATTGAGGTGGAAAACGCCTTAAAGGGGTATTCCTATGAACATAATCAGATCTATATTTGCAGATAATTAAAAGTTAAACATTTTTACAAATATAAGTAGTTAAAAATTCTGCAGAGTTTTAAAGATTTCCTCTAACTATCTTATTGGCGACAATCTGTTCTCTTGATCGGTTGCCAATGGATACAACCACAAATACAGAAACTTTCTATGGTCTGGGACTTGTCAGACACCCGGCCATGATGTCCTTATTGTAGCCGGGTTATCAGACAGGGACACTACAAGTATCAGAAGATATCCCAACCACAATAAGGACATCATGGCTGATTGTATGACCTTAGAAAGATCCGGCATTCATGGTTGTATCCACTTGCAACTGATCTAGACAACAGACTGTGACCACAAGATATTTAGAGAAAATCTTGAAAATTGTGCAAAATGTTTAATTACTTATATTTGCAAAAATATTTAACTTTTAATTATCTACAAATTAAAAAATGATTATGTTCATGGGAATACCCCTTTAAGGCCCAACGTGGCGTCCTGCAGCAAAAAAGTGCAGCGGAATAAAACTGTGTCAGTGATGCAGCACTTTGCACAGGTTTCCTCTGCAGACTTTCTGCTTCAGTTATATCTATAGGGAAATATCCGGCATTTCCGTAGGTATAATCGACATTCTGTGACTGTTTTGGAAATCACAGCGTATCCGCTGTGCGTATATTACTGCAAAGTGGGGATGGGATCCCATGTGCTGAAAACACCCCAAAATTTTTAAGACTTTCTCCTGACATAGCCCATGTGTGGTTGGAAATTGTTATATTGGTAGATGGGGGGGGGGCTCAGAAGGGGAGCAGCGCTATTTATAGAGTCCCTGGGGTGGAAGTGCAGTGAAAACTACAAGGAAGTGAAAACTGAACCCCTCAAAGGATTTATCAAGGCCTAGAACCGTTATGGCGAAGCTATGGCGCGCAGAGTCCTCTCAGTTGGCATGCATCGCCCTGATCGCTCACTAACAGGGAATCCTGTACCGGATAGGCCGCAGGACTGACTGCAGAGTGTGACCTCTGCCCCGACACTGGCGCGATCAGAAGAAGGAGGACGCTCTTCGTGGGACTAAGTAGCATAAACTACTGTGTGGGGGCCAGTGTGAAGCATACAGTGGGGGGAAAAAAGTATTTAGTCAGCGACCAATTGTGCAAGTTCTCCCACTTATAAAGATGAGGCCGGCCTGTAATTGTCATCATAGGTAGACCTCAACTATGAGAGACAAAATGAGAAAACTAATCCAGAAAATCACATTGTCTGATTTTTAAAGAATTTATTTGCAAATTATGGTGGAAAATAAGTATTTGGTCAATAACAAAAGTTCCTCTCAATCCTTTGTTCTATCTCCTTTGTTGGCAATGACAGAGGTGAAACGTTTCCTGTAAGTCCTCACAAGGTTGGCACACACTGTTGCTGGTGTGTCGGCCCATTCCTCCATGCAGATCTCCTCTAGAGCAGGGATGTTTTGGGGCTGTCACTGGGCAACACGGACTTTCTACTCCCTCCAAAGGTTTTCTATGGGGCTGAGATCTGGAGACCGGCTAGGCCACTCCAGGACCTTGAAATGCTTCTTACGAAGCCGCTCCTTCGTTGCCCTGGCGGTGTGCTTGGGATCATTGTCATGCTGAAAGACCCAGCCACGTTTCATCTTCAATGCCCTTGCTGATGGAAGGAGGTTTGCACTCACAATCTCCCCATACATGGCCCCATTCATTCTTTCATGTAACCGGATCAGTCGTCCTGGTCCCTTTGCAGAGAAACAGCCCCATACATGATGTTGCCCCCCCATGCCTCACAGTAGGTCTGGTGTTCTTTGGATACAACTCAGCATTCACTCTCCTCCAAACACCACGAGTTGTGTTTCTACCAAACAGTTCTACTTTGGTTTCATCTGACCATATTACATTCTCCCAATACTCTTCTGGAACATCCC
Organism: Leptodactylus fallax; assembly: GCA_947044405.1. Lineage (NCBI taxonomy): Eukaryota > Metazoa > Chordata > Amphibia > Anura > Leptodactylidae > Leptodactylus > Leptodactylus fallax. The sequence continues at coordinate 123,512 of CAMRHE010000732.1, read as the reverse complement.
AATGCTCTCTAGCAAACTTCAGACGGGCCCGGATATGTACTGGCTTAAGCAGGGGGACACGTCTGGCACTGCAGGATCTGAGTCCCTGGTGGCGTAGTGTGTTACTGACGGTAGCCTTTGTTACGTTAGTCCCAGCTTTCTGCAGGTCACTCACTAGGTCCCCCGTGCGGTTCTGGGATTTTTGCTCACCGTTCTTGTGATCATTTTGACCCCACGGGGTGAGATCTTGCGTGGAGCCCCTGATGGAGGGAGATTATCAGTGGTCTTGTATGTCTTCCATTTTCTAATTATTGCTCCCACAGGTGATTTCTTCACACCAAGCTGCTTGCCTATTGCAGATTCAGTCTTCCCAGCCTGGTGCAGGGCTACCATTTTGTTTCTGGTCCTTCCACAGCTCTTTGGTCTTCACCATAGTGGAGTTTGGAGTGTGACTGAGGTTGTGGACAGGAGTCTTTTATACTGATAACAATGTCACACAGGAGCCATTACTACAGGTAATGAGTGGAGGACAGAGGAGCCTCTTAAAGAGGACCTTTCATGTCCTCAGGCACATGCGGTTTCACATACCGCTAGAAAGCCGACAGCATGCTGAATTCAGCGCACTGTCGGCTTTCCAGGTATGTGCCCCGGGGCTGGAGATATCGGCGGTCTTAGTTTCACGGTTTACTGTCACAATGGCGTTCCTGACAGTCTAGCTGCACTATGAGGAAAGCCCTCCCTGTTAGTTCTGGTTCATAGACTTGTACTGGGGGGGGCGTTCCTCACAGCTGAGCGTCATCGCCGGGCAGTAAGGAACGACCCCTCTCCCTGCACTCCTCCATAGCCCTGTACTGTCAGCGGGGGCGTTCCTTACTGCCGGCTGTCAGGAACGCCCTTGTGACAGTAAACCGTGAAACGTACACCGCCGATATCTCCAGTCTCGGGGGACATGAATTCAGCGCACTGTCGGCTTTCTAGCGGTATGTAAAAACGCATGTGCCTGAGGACATGAAAGGTCCTCTTTAAAGAAGAAATTACAAGTCTGTGAGAGCCAGAAATCTTGCTTGTTTGTAGGTGACCGGACTATCAGTGCTCGGAGGGTTCGGCGGGTAGTCGGACTATTGGTGCTCGGAGAGTTCAGTGGGTGATCGGACTATCAGTGGTCGGAGGGTTCGCAGTATCAGTGCTCGGAGGGTTCGACGGGTGGTCGGACTATAAGTAGTCGGAGAGTTTGGCGGGTGGTCGGACTATCAGAAGTCGGAGGGTTCGGTGGGTGGTCGGACTATCAGAAGTCGGAGGGTTCGGCGGGTGGTCAGACTATCAGTAGTTGAAGTGTTCGGTGAGTAGTCGGACTATCAGTGCTCGGAGGGTTCGACAGGTGGTCGGACTATCAGTGGTCAGACTCAGGGCCACTTTAACCATAGGGCCAACGGTGCACTTGCACCAGGCTCTATGGTACTGTGGCCCCATCGGGCATACCTCTCAACCATCCAGGATTCCGGGTCCTGTCCAGGTATCAACTCACCTGGGCGGGTGGTCGGGCTATCAGTGGTCGGAGGGCTGGGCGGGTGGTCGGAGGGCTGGGCGGGTGGTCGGGCTATCAGTGGTCGGAGGGCTGGGCGGGTGGTCGGGCTATCAGTGGTCGGAGGGCTGGGCGGGTGGTCGGGCTATCAGTGGTCGGAGGGCTGGGCGGGTGGTCGGGCTATCAGTGGTCGGAGGGCTGGGCGGGTGGTCGGGCTATCAGTGGTCGGAGGGCTGGGCGGGTGAACGGAGCGTTGGGCGGGTGGTCGGGCTATCAGTGGTCGGGGGGCTGGGCGGGTGGTCGGGCTATCAGTGGTCGGGGGGCTGGGCGGGTGGTCGGGCTATCAGTGGTCGGGGGGCTGGGCGGGTGGTCGGGCTATCAGTGGTCGGGGGGCTGGGCGGGTGGTCGGGCTATCAGTGGTCGGAGGGCTGGGCGGGTGGTCGGGCTATCAGTGGTCGGAGGGCTGGGCGGGTGGTCGGGCTATCAGTGGTCGGGGGGCTGGGCGGGTGGTCGGGCTATCAGTGGTCGGAGGGCTGGGCGGGTGGTCGGGCTATCAGTGGTCGGAGGGCTGGGCGGGTGGTCGGGCTATCAGTGGTCGGAGGGCTGGGCGGGTGGTCGGGCTATCAGTGGTCGGAGGGCTGGGCGGGTGGTCGGGCTATCAGTGGTCGGAGGGCTGGGCGGGTGGTCGGGCTATCAGTGGTCGGAGGGCTGGGCGGGTGGTCGGGCTATCAGTGGTCGGAGGGCTGGGCGGGTGAACGGAGCGTTGGGCGGGTGGTCGGGCTATCAGTGGTCGGAGGGCTGGGCGGGTGGTCGGGCTATCAGTGGTCGGGGGGCTGGGCGGGTGGTCGGGCTATCAGTGGTCGGGGGGCTGGGCGGGTGGTCGGGCTATCAGTGGTCGGAGGGCTGGGCGGGTGGTCGGGCTATCAGTGGTCGGAGGGCTGGGCGGGTGGTCGGGCTATCAGTGGTCGGAGGGCTGGGCGGGTGGTCGGGCTATCAGTGGTCGGAGGGCTGGGCGGGTGGTCGGGCTATCAGTGGTCGGAGGGCTGGGCGGGTGGTCGGGCTATCAGTGGTCGGAGGGCTGGGCGGGTGAACGGAGCGTTGGGCGGGTGGTCGGGCTATCAGTGGTCGGAGGGCTGGGCGGGTGGTCGGGCTATCAGTGGTCGGGGGCTGGGCGGGTGGTCGGGCTATCAGTGGTCGGGGGCTGGGCGGGTGGTCGGGCTATCAGTGGTCGGGGGGCTGGGCGGGTGGTCGGGCTATCAGTGGTCGGGGGGCTGGGCGGGTGGTCGGGCTATCAGTGGTCGGGGGGCTGGGCGGGTGGTCGGGCTATCAGTGGTCGGGGGGCTGGGCGGGTGGTCGGGCTATCAGTGGTCGGAGGGCTGGGCGGGTGGTCGGGCTATCAGTGGTCGGGGGGCTGGGCGGGTGGTCGGGCTATCAGTGGTCGGGGGGCTGGGCGGGTGGTCGGGCTATCAGTGGTCGGAGGGCTGGGCGGGTGGTCGGGCTATCAGTGGTCGGAGGGCTGGGCGGGTGGTCGGGCTATCAGTGGTCGGAGGGCTGGGCGGGTGGTCGGGCTATCAGTGGTCGGAGGGCTGGGCGGGTGAACGGAGCGTTGGGCGGGTGGTCGGGCTATCAGTGGTCGGGGGGCTGGGCGGGTGGTCGGGCTATCAGTGGTCGGGGGGCTGGGCGGGTGGTCGGGCTATCAGTGGTCGGGGGGCTGGGCGGGTGGTCGGGCTATCAGTGGTCGGGGGGCTGGGCGGGTGGTCGGGCTATCAGTGGTCGGATGGATATCAGGATCGTTACCTCAGACAACATGATAGTTTGGCGCGAGGGGCGGTGATTGGATGTCAAATGTCACATGACGCTGAGGATCCGCCCACTGCAGGCGGCTCGGAGCTGTGACGTCACAAGCAGGATGTGATGCGTCTGCAATCTAGAAGTAAGTAGTGGAGGGAGCGGGGCTGGGGCTGAGAGTCCTGAGGGGCCCCGCACTAGCCTCTGTGTGATGAGGGGCCCCGCACTAGCCTCTGTGTGATGAGGGGCCCCGCACTAGCCTCTGTGTGATGAGGGGCCCCGCACTAGCCTCTGTGTGATGAGGGGCCCCGCACTAGCCTCTGTGTGATGAGGGGCCCCGCACTAGCCTCTGTGTGATGAGGGGCCCCGCACTAGCCTCTGTGTGTGATGAGGAGCCCCGCACTAGTCTGTGTGTGTGATGAGGGGCCCCGCACTAGTCTGTGTGTGATGAGGGGCCCCGCACTAGCCTCTGTGTGATGAGGGGCCCGGCACTAGTCTGTGTGTGATGAGGGGCCCCGCACGAGTCTCTGTGTGATGAGGAGCCCCGCACTAGTCTGTGTGTGATGAGGGGCCCCGCACTAGTCTGTGTGTGATGAGGGGCCCGGCACTAGTCTGTGTGTGATGAGGGGCCCCACACTAGTCTGTGTGTGATGAGGGGCCCGGCACTAGTCTGTGTGTGATGAGGGGCCCCACACTAGTCTGTGTGTGATGAGGGGCCCCACACTAGTCTGTGTGTGATGAGGGGCCCGGCACTAGTCTGTGTGTGATGAGGGGCCCCACACTAGTCTGTGTGTGATGAGGGGCCCGGCACTAGTCTGTGTGTGATGAGGGGCCCCGCACTAGTCTGTGTGTGATGAGGGGCCCCGCACTAGTCTGTGTGTGATGAGGGGCCCCGCACTAGTCTGTGTGTGATGAGGGGCCCCACACTAGTCTGTGTGTGATGAGGGGCCCGGCCACTGTTCTGTGTTTTTATGTAACGCATAAAAACGGGACAAGTGACTTCACTACAGGCTATAATGTGGGATATGGATTGTGATAGGAGGTCACAGGTCATGAGGTAGGGTATGGACGACGAGGTTATGATTAAGGATACTGGGAGGACGACGAGGTTATGGAGGAGGTTACTGGGAGGACGACGAGGTTATGGAGGAGGTTACTGGGAGGACGACGAGGTTATGGAGGAGGTTACTGGGAGGACGACGAGGTTATGGAGGAGGTTACTGGGAGAACGATGAGTTGATGGAGGAGGTTACTGGGAGGACGATGAGGTTATGGAGGATGTTATGGAGGGGGTTACTGGGAGGACAATGAGGTTATGGAGGAGGTTACTGGGAGGACGACGAGGTTATGGAGGAGGTTACTGGGAGAACGATGAGTTGATGGAGGAGGTTACTGGGAGGACGATGAGGTTATGGAGGATGTTATGGAGGGGGTTACTGGGAGGACAATGAGGTTATGGAGGGGGTTACTTGCAGGACGACGAGGTTATGGAGGGGGTTACTGGGAGGACGACGAGGTTATGATTAGGGATACTGGGAGGACGACGAGGTTATGGAGGAGGTTACTGGGAGGACGACGAGGTTATGGAGGAGGTTACTGGGAGGACGACGAGGTTATGGAGGAGGTTACTGGGAGGACGACGAGGTTATGGAGGAGGTTACTGGGAGAACGATGAGTTGATGGAGGAGGTTTCTGGGAGGACGATGAGGTTATGGAGGAGGTTACTGGGAGGACAACAAGGTTATGATTGGGGATACTGGGAGCACGATGAGTTGATGCAGGAGGTTATGGAGGAGGTTACTGGGAGGACGATGAGGTTATGGAGGAGGTTACTGGGAGGACGATGAGGTTATGGAGGGGGTTACTGGGAGGACGATGAGGTTATGGAGGGGGTTATGGAGGAGGTTACTGGGAGGACGATGAGGTTATGGAGGGGGTTACTGGGAGGACGATGAGGTTATGGAGGAGGTTATGGAGGAGGTTACTGGGAGAACGATGAGGTTATGGAGGGGGTTACTGGGAGGACGATGAGGTTATGGAGGGGGTTACTGGGAGGACGATGAGTTGATGGAGGAGGTTACTGGGAGAACGATGAGGTTATGGAGGGGGTTACTGGGAGGACGACAAGGTTATGGAGGGGGTTACTGGGAGGACGACGAGGTTATGGAGGGGGTTACTGGGAGGACGACGTTATGGAGGAGGTTACTGGGAGGACGACGAGGTTATGGAGGAGGTTATGGAGGGGGTTACTGGGAGGACAATGAGGTTATGGAGGGGGTTACTGGGAGGACGATGAGGTTATGGAGGAGGTTACTGGGAGGACGACGAGGTTATGGAGGATGTTATGGAGGGGGTTACTGGGAGGACGACGAGGTTATGGAGGGGGTTACTGGGAGGACGACGAGGTTATGGAGGGGGTTACTGGGAGGACGACGAGGTTATGGAGGAGGTTACTGGGAGGACGACGAGGTTATGGAGGGGGTTACTGGGAGGACGACGAGGTTATGGAGGAGGTTATGGAGGGGGTTACTGGGAGGACAATGAGGTTATGGAGGGGGTTACTGGGAGGACGACGAGGTTATGATTAGGGATACTGGGAGGACGACGAGGTTATGGAGGAGGTTACTGGGGAGGACGACGAGGTTATGGAGGAGGTTACTGGGAGGACGACGAGGTTATGGAGGAGGTTACTGGGAGGACGACGAGGTTATGGAGGAGGTTACTGGGAGGACGACGAGGTTATGGAGGAGGTTACTGGGAGAACGATGAGTTGATGGAGGAGGTTACTGGGAGGACGATGAGGTTATGGAGGATGTTATGGAGGGGGTTACTGGGAGGACAATGAGGTTATGGAGGGGGTTACTGGGAGGACGACGAGGTTATGGAGGGGGTTACTGGGAGGACGACGAGGTTATGATTAGGGATACTGGGAGGACGACGAGGTTATGGAGGAGGTTACTGGGAGGACGACGAGGTTATGGAGGAGGTTACTGGGAGGACGACGAGGTTATGGAGGAGGTTACTGGGAGAACGATGAGTTGATGGAGGAGGTTACTTGGAGGACGATGAGGTTATGGAGGAGGTTACTGGGAGGACAACAAGGTTATGATTGGGGATACTGGGAGCACGATGAGTTGATGCAGGAGGTTACTGGGAGGACGATGAGGTTATGGAGGAGGTTATGGAGGAGGTTACTGGGAGGACGATGAGGTTATGGAGGGGGTTACTGGGAGGACGATGAGGTTATGGAGGAGGTTATGGAGGAGGTTACTGGGAGGACGATGAGGTTATGGAGGGGGTTACTGGGAGGACGATGAGGTTATGGAGGGGGTTACTGGGAGGACGATGAGTTGATGGAGGAGGTTACTGGGAGAACGATGAGGTTATGGAGGGGGTTACTGGGAGGACGACAAGGTTATGGAGGGGGTTACTGGGAGGACGACGAGGTTATGGAGGGGGTTACTGGGAGGACGACGTTATGGAGGAGGTTACTGGGAGGACGACGAGGTTATGGAGGAGGTTATGGAGGGGGTTACTGGGAGGACAATGAGGTTATGGAGGATGTTATGGAGGGGGTTACTGGGAGGACGACAAGGTTATGGAGGGGGTTACTGGGAGGACGACGAGGTTATGGAGGGGGTTACTGGGAGGACGACGAGGTTATGGAGGAGGTTACTGGGAGGACGACGAGGTTATGGAGGAGGTTATGGAGGGGGTTACTGGGAGGACGACGAGGTTATGGAAGGGGTTACTGGGAGGACGATGAGGTTATGGAGGGGGTTGCTGGGAGGACGATGAGGTTATGGAGGATGTTATGGAGGGGGTTACTGGGAGGACGACGAGGTTATGGAGGGGGTTACTGGGAGGACGATGAGGTTATGGAGGGGGTTGCTGGGAGGACGATGAGGTTTTGGAGGATGTTATGGAGGGGGTTACTGGGAGGACGACAAGTTTATGGAGGAGGTTACTGGGAGGACGATGAGGTTATGGAGGAGGTTACTGGGACGACAACAAGGTTATGATTGGGGATACTGGGAGGACGATGAGTTGATGCAGGAGGTTACTGGGAGGACGATGAGGTTATGGAGGAGGTTATGGAGGGGGTTACTGGGAGGACGATGAGGTTATGGAGGGGGTTACTGGGAGGACGACGAGGTTATGGAGGGGGTTACTGGGAGGACGACGAGGTTATGGAGGAGGATACTGGGAGGACGACGAGGTTATGGAGGGGGTTACTGGGAGGACGACGAGGTTATAGAGGAGGTTATGGAGGGGGTTACTGGGAGGACAATGAGGTTATGGAGGAGGTTACTGGGAGGATGACGAGGTTATGGAGGAGGTTACTGGGAGGACAACAAGGTTATGATTGGGGATACTGGGAGGACGATGAGTTGATGCAGGAGGTTACTGGGAGGACGATGAGGTTATGGAGGAAGTTACTGGGAGGACAACAAGGTTATGATTGGGGATACTGGGAGGACGATGAGTTGATGCAGGAGGTTACTGGGAGGACGATGAGGTTATGGAGGAGGTTACTGGGAGGACGATGAGGTTATGGAGGAGGTTACTGGGAGAACGATGAGGTTATGGAGGATGTTATGGAGGGGGTTACTGGGAGGACGATGAGGTTATGGAGGATGTTATGGAGGGGGTTACTGGGAGGACGACGAGGTTAACGAGGGGGTTACTGGGAGGACGACGAGGTTATGGAGGGGGTTACTGGGAGGACGACGAGGTTATAGAGGAGGTTATGGAGGGGGTTACTGTGAGGACAATGAGGTTATGGAGGGGGTTACTGGGAGGACGATGAGGTTATGGAGGAGGTTATGGAGGGGGTTACTGGGAGGACAATGAGGTTATGGAGGGGGTTACTGGGAGGACGATGAGGTTATGGAGGAGGTTACTGGGAGGACGACGAGGTTATGTAGGGGGTTACTGGGAGGACGATGAAGTTATGGAGGAGGTTACTGGGAGGACAACAAGGTTATGATTGGGGATACTGGGAGCACGATGAGTTGATGCAGGAGGTTATGGAGGAGGTTACTGGGAGGACGATGAGGTTATGGAGGAGGTTACTGGGAGGACGATGAGGTTATGGAGGGGGTTACTGGGAGGACGATGAGGTTATGGAGGGGGTTATGGAGGAGGTTACTGGGAGGACGATGAGGTTATGGAGGGGGTTACTGGGAGGACGATGAGGTTATGGAGGAGGTTATGGAGGAGGTTACTGGGAGAACGATGAGGTTATGGAGGGGGTTACTGGGAGGACGATGAGGTTATGGAGGGGGTTACTGGGAGGACGATGAGTTGATGGAGGAGGTTACTGGGAGAACGATGAGGTTATGGAGGGGGTTACTGGGAGGACGACAAGGTTATGGAGGGGGTTACTGGGAGGACGACGAGGTTATGGAGGGGGTTACTGGGAGGACGACGTTATGGAGGAGGTTACTGGGAGGACGACGAGGTTATGGAGGAGGTTATGGAGGGGGTTACTGGGAGGACAATGAGGTTATGGAGGGGGTTACTGGGAGGACGATGAGGTTATGGAGGAGGTTACTGGGAGGACGACGAGGTTATGGAGGGGGGTTACTGGGAGGACGATGAGGTTATGGAGGATGTTATGGAGGGGGTTACTGGGAGGACGACGAGGTTATGGAGGGGGTTACTGGGAGGACGACGAGGTTATGGAGGGGGTTACTGGGAGGACGACGAGGTTATGGAGGAGGTTACTGGGAGGACGACGAGGTTATGGAGGGGGTTACTGGGAGGACGACGAGGTTATGGAGGAGGTTATGGAGGGGGTTACTGGGAGGACAATGAGGTTATGGAGGGGGTTACTGGGAGGACGACGAGGTTATGATTAGGGATACTGGGAGGACGACGAGGTTATGGAGGAGGTTACTGGGAGGACGACGAGGTTATGGAGGAGGTTACTGGGAGGACGACGAGGTTATGGAGGAGGTTACTGGGAGGACGACGAGGTTATGGAGGAGGTTACTGGGAGGACGACGAGGTTATGGAGGAGGTTACTGGGAGAACGATGAGTTGATGGAGGAGGTTACTGGGAGGACGATGAGGTTATGGAGGATGTTATGGAGGGGGTTACTGGGAGGACAATGAGGTTATGGAGGGGGTTACTGGGAGGACGACGAGGTTATGGAGGGGGTTACTGGGAGGACGACGAGGTTATGATTAGGGATACTGGGAGGACGACGAGGTTATGGAGGAGGTTACTGGGAGGACGACGAGGTTATGGAGGAGGTTACTGGGAGGACGACGAGGTTATGGAGGAGGTTACTGGGAGGACGACGAGGTTATGGAGGAGGTTACTGGGAGAACGATGAGTTGATGGAGGAGGTTACTTGGAGGACGATGAGGTTATGGAGGAGGTTACTGGGAGGACAACAAGGTTATGATTGGGGATACTGGGAGCACGATGAGTTGATGCAGGAGGTTACTGGGAGGACGATGAGGTTATGGAGGAGGTTATGGAGGAGGTTACTGGGAGGATGATGAGGTTATGGAGGGGGTTACTGGGAGGACGATGAGGTTATGGAGGAGGTTATGGAGGAGGTTACTGGGAGGACGATGAGGTTATGGAGGGGGTTACTGGGAGGACGATGAGGTTATGGAGGGGGTTACTGGGAGGACGATGAGTTGATGGAGGAGGTTACTGGGAGAACGATGAGGTTATGGAGGGGGTTACTGGGAGGACGACAAGGTTATGGAGGGGGTTACTGGGAGGACGACGAGGTTATGGAGGGGGTTACTGGGAGGACGACGTTACGGAGGAGGTTACTGGGAGGACGACGAGGTTATGGAGGAGGTTATGGAGGGGGTTACTGGGAGGACAATGAGGTTATGGAGGATGTTATGGAGGGGGTTACTGGGAGGACGACAAGGTTATGGAGGGGGTTACTGGGAGGACGACGAGGTTATGGAGGGGGTTACTGGGAGGACGACGAGGTTATGGAGGAGGTTACTGGGAGGACGACGAGGTTATGGAGGAGGTTATGGAGGGGGTTACTGGGAGGACGACGAGGTTATGGAAGGGGTTACTGGGAGGACGATGAGGTTATGGAGGGGGTTGCTGGGAGGACGATGAGGTTATGGAGGATGTTATGGAGGGGGTTACTGGGAGGACGACGAGGTTATGGAGGGGGTTACTGGGAGGACGATGAGGTTATGGAGGGGGTTGCTGGGAGGACGATGAGGTTTTGGAGGATGTTATGGAGGGGGTTACTGGGAGGACGACAAGTTTATGGAGGAGGTTACTGGGAGGACGATGAGGTTATGGAGGAGGTTACTGGGACGACAACAAGGTTATGATTGGGGATACTGGGAGGACGATGAGTTGATGCAGGAGGTTACTGGGAGGACGATGAGGTTATGGAGGAGGTTATGGAGGGGGTTACTGGGAGGACGATGAGGTTATGGAGGGGGTTACTGGGAGGACGACGAGGTTATGGAGGGGGTTACTGGGAGGACGACGAGGTTATGGAGGAGGATACTGGGAGGACGACGAGGTTATGGAGGGGGTTACTGGGAGGACGACGAGGTTATAGAGGAGGTTATGGAGGGGGTTACTGGGAGGACAATGAGGTTATGGAGGAGGTTACTGGGAGGATGACGAGGTTATGGAGGAGGTTACTGGGAGGACAACAAGGTTATGATTGGGGATACTGGGAGGACGATGAGTTGATGCAGGAGGTTACTGGGAGGACGATGAGGTTATGGAGGAAGTTACTGGGAGGACAACAAGGTTATGATTGGGGATACTGGGAGGACGATGAGTTGATGCAGGAGGTTACTGGGAGGACGATGAGGTTATGGAGGAGGTTACTGGGAGGACGATGAGGTTATGGAGGAGGTTACTGGGAGAACGATGAGGTTATGGAGGATGTTATGGAGGGGGTTACTGGGAGGACGATGAGGTTATGGAGGATGTTATGGAGGGGGTTACTGGGAGGACGACGAGGTTAACGAGGGGGTTACTGGGAGGACGACGAGGTTATGGAGGGGGTTACTGGGAGGACGACGAGGTTATAGAGGAGGTTATGGAGGGGGTTACTGTGAGGACAATGAGGTTATGGAGGGGGTTACTGGGAGGACGATGAGGTTATGGAGGAGGTTATGGAGGGGGTTACTGGGAGGACAATGAGGTTATGGAGGGGGTTACTGGGAGGACGATGAGGTTATGGAGGAGGTTACTGGGAGGACGACGAGGTTATGGAGGGGGTTACTGGGAGGACGATGAGGTTATGTAGGGGGTTACTGGGAGGACGACAAGGTTATGGAGGGGATTACTGGGAGGACGACGAGGTTATGGAGGGGGTTACTGGGAGGACGACGAGGTTATGGAGGAGGTTACTGGGAGGACGACGAGGTTATGGAGGAGGTTATGGAGGGGGTTACTGGGAGGACAATGAGGTTATGGAGGGGGTTACTGGGAGGACGATGAGGTTATGGAGGGGGTTACTGGGAGAACGACGAGGTTATGGAGGGGGTTACTGGGAGGACGAGGTTATGGAGGATGTTATGGAGGGGGTTACTGGGAGGACGACAAGGTTATGGAGGGGATTACTGGGAGGACGACGAGGTTATGGAGGGGGTTACTGGGAGGACGATGAGGTTATGGAGGGGGTTGCTGGGAGGACGATGAGGTTTTGGAGGATGTTATGGAGGGGGTTACTGGGAGGACGACAAGTTTATGGAGGAGGTTACTGGGAGGACGATGAGGTTATGGAGGAGGTTACTGGGACGACAACAAGGTTATGATTGGGGATACTGGGAGGACGATGAGTTGATGCAGGAGGTTACTGGGAGGACGATGAGGTTATGGAGGAGGTTATGGAGGGGGTTACTGGGAGGACGATGAGGTTATGGAGGGGGTTACTGGGAGGACGACGAGGTTATGGAGGGGGTTACTGGGAGGACGACGAGGTTATGGAGGAGGATACTGGGAGGACGACGAGGTTATGGAGGGGGTTACTGGGAGGACGACGAGGTTATAGAGGAGGTTATGGAGGGGGTTACTGGGAGGACAATGAGGTTATGGAGGAGGTTACTGGGAGGATGACGAGGTTATGGAGGAGGTTACTGGGAGGACAACAAGGTTATGATTGGGGATACTGGGAGGACGATGAGTTGATGCAGGAGGTTACTGGGAGGACGATGAGGTTATGGAGGAAGTTACTGGGAGGACAACAAGGTTATGATTGGGGATACTGGGAGGACGATGAGTTGATGCAGGAGGTTACTGGGAGGACGATGAGGTTATGGAGGAGGTTACTGGGAGGACGATGAGGTTATGGAGGAGGTTACTGGGAGAACGATGAGGTTATGGAGGATGTTATGGAGGGGGTTACTGGGAGGACGATGAGGTTATGGAGGATGTTATGGAGGGGGTTACTGGGAGGACGACGAGGTTAACGAGGGGGTTACTGGGAGGACGACGAGGTTATGGAGGGGGTTACTGGGAGGACGACGAGGTTATAGAGGAGGTTATGGAGGGGGTTACTGTGAGGACAATGAGGTTATGGAGGGGGTTACTGGGAGGACGATGAGGTTATGGAGGAGGTTATGGAGGGGGTTACTGGGAGGACAATGAGGTTATGGAGGGGGTTACTGGGAGGACGATGAGGTTATGGAGGAGGTTACTGGGAGGACGACGAGGTTATGGAGGGGGTTACTGGGAGGACGATGAGGTTATGTAGGGGGTTACTGGGAGGACGACAAGGTTATGGAGGGGATTACTGGGAGGACGACGAGGTTATGGAGGGGGTTACTGGGAGGACGACGAGGTTATGGAGGAGGTTACTGGGAGGACGACGAGGTTATGGAGGAGGTTATGGAGGGGGTTACTGGGAGGACAATGAGGTTATGGAGGGGGTTACTGGGAGGACGATGAGGTTATGGAGGGGGTTACTGGGAGAACGACGAGGTTATGGAGGGGGTTACTGGGAGGACGAGGTTATGGAGGATGTTATGGAGGGGGTTACTGGGAGGACGACAAGGTTATGGAGGGGGTTACTGGGAGGACGACGAGGTTATGGAGGGGGTTACTGGGAGGATGACGAGGTTATGGAGGAGGTTACTGGGAGGACGATGAGGTTATGGAGGATGTTATGGAGGGGGTTACTGGGAGGACAATGAGGTTATGGAGGGGGTTACTGGGAGGACGACGAGGTTATGGAGGGGGTTACTGGGAGGACGACAAGGTTATGGAGGAGGTTACTGGGAGGACGATGAGGTTTTGGAGGAGGTTATGGAGGGGGTTACTGGGAGGACGACAAGGTTATGGAGGGGGTTCCTGGGAGGACGATGAGGTTATGGAGGAGGTTACTGGGAGGACGACGAGGTTATGGAGGGGGTTACTGGGAGGACGATGAGGTTATGGAGGATGTTATGGAGGGGGTTACTGGGAGGACGACAAGGTTATGGAGGGGGTTACTGGGAGGACGACGAGGTTATGGAGGAGGTTACTGGGAGGACGACGAGGTTATGGAGGAGGTTATGGAGGGGGTTACTGGGAGGACAATGAGGTTATGGAGGGGGTTACTGGGAGGACGATGAGGTTATGGAGGGGGTTACTGGGAGGACGATGAGGTTATGGAGGATGTTATGGAGTGGGTTACTGGGAGGACGACAAGGTTATGGAGGGGGTTACTGGGAGGTCGACGAGGTTATGGAGGGGGTTACTGGGAGGACGACGAGGTTATGGAGGGGGTTACTGGGAGGACGACGAGGTTATGGAGGGGGTTACTGGGAGGACGACGAGGTTATGGAGGAGGTTACTGGGAGGACGACGAGGTTATGGAGGAGGTTACTGGGAGGACAACAAGGTTATGATTGGGGATACTGGGAGGACGATGAGTTGATGCAGGAGGTTACTGGGAGGACGATGAGGTTATGGAGGAGGTTACTGGGAGGACGATGAGGTTATGGAGGGGGTTACTGGGAGGACGATGAGGTTATGGAGGGGGTTACTGGGAGGACGATGAGTTGATGGAGGAGGTTACTGGGAGAACGATGAGGTTATGGAGGGGGTTACTGGGAGGACTATGAGGTTATGGAGGATGTTATGGAGGGGGTTTCTGGGAGGACGACAAGGTTATGGAGGGGGTTACTGGGAGGACGACGAGGTTATGGAGGGGGGTTACTGGGAGGACGACGAGGTTATGGAGGAGGTTACTGGGAGGACGACGAGGTTATGGAGGAGGTTATGGAGGGGGTTACTGGGAGGACAATGAGGTTATGGAGGGGGTTACTGGGAGGACGATGAGGTTATGGAGGGGGTTACTGGGAGGACGACGAGGTTATGGAGGAGGTTACTGGGAGGACAACGAGGTTATGGAGGGGGTTACTGGGAGGACGACAAGTTTATGGAGGGGGTTACTGGGAGGACGATGAGGTTATGGAGGATGTTATGGAGGGGGTTACTGGGAGGACGACAAGGTTATGGAGGGGGTTACTGGGAGGACGACGAGGTTATGGAGGGGGTTACTGGGAGGACGACGAGGTTATGGAGGAGGTTATGGAGGGGATTACTGGGAGGACAATGAGGTTATGGAGGGGGTTACTGGGAGGACGACGAGGTTATGGAGGGGGTTACTGGGAGGACGACGAGGTTATGGAGGAGGTTACTGGGAGGACGACGAGGTTATGGAGGAGGTTATGGAGGGGGTTACTGGGAGGACAATGAGGTTATGGAGGGGGTTACTGGGAGGACGATGAGGTTATGGAGGATGTTATGGAGGGGGTTACTGGGAGGACGACAAGGTTATGGAGGGGGTTACTGGGAGGACGACGAGGTTATGGAGGGGGTTACTGGGAGGACGACGAGGTTATGGAGGAGGTTACTGGGAGGACGACGAGGTTATGGAGGAGGTTATGGAGGGGGTTACTGGGAGGACGACGAGGTTATGGAAGGGGTTACTGGGAGGACGATGAAGTTATGGAGGGGGTTGCTGGGAGGACGATGAGGTTATGGAGGATGTTATGGAGGGGGTTACTGGGAGGACGACGAGGTTATGGAGGGGGTTACTGGGAGGACGATGAGGTTATGGAGGGGGTTGCTGGGAGGACGATGAGGTTTTGGAGGATGTTATGGAGGGGGTTACTGGGAGGACGACAAGTTTATGGAGGAGGTTACTGGGAGGACGATGAGGTTATGGAGGAGGTTACTGGGAGGACAACAAGGTTATGATTGGGGATACTGGGAGGACGATGAGTTGATGCAGGAGGTTACTGGGAGGACGATGAGGTTATGGAGGAGGTTATGGAGGGGGTTACTGGGAGGACGACGAGGTTATGGAGGGGGGTTACTGGGAGGACGACGAGGTTATGGAGGAGGTTACTGGGAGGACGACGAGGTTATGGAGGGGGTTACTGGGAGGACGACGAGGTTATGGAGGAGGTTACTGGGAGGACGACGAGGTTATGGAGGGGGTTACTGGGAGGACGACGAGGTTATGGAGGAGGTTACTGGGAGGACGACGAGGTTATGGAGGGGGTTACTGGGAGGACGACGAGGTTATAGAGGAGGTTATGGAGGGGGTTACTGGGAGGACAATGAGGTTATGGAGGAGGTTACTGGGAGGATGACGAGGTTATGGAGGAGGTTACTGGGAGGACAACAAGGTTATGATTGGGGATACTGGGAGGACGATGAGTTGATGCAGGAGGTTACTGGGAGGACGATGAGGTTATGGAGGAGGTTACTGGGAGGACGATGAGGTTATGGAGGTTACTGGGAGAAAGATGAGGTTATGGAGGATGTTATGGAGGGGGTTACTGGGAGGACGATGAGGTTATGGAGGATGTTATGGAGGGGGTTACTGGGAGGACGACGAGGTTATGGAGGGGGTTACTGGGAGGACGACGAGGTTATGGAGGGGGTTACTGGGAGGACGACGAGGTTATAGAGGAGGTTATGGAGGGGGTTACTGGGAGGACGAAGAGGTTATGGAGGAGGTTACTGGGAGGACGACGAGGTTATGGAGGAGGTTACTGGGAGAACGATGAGGTTATGGAGGATGTTATGGAGGGGGTTACTGGGAGGACGACGAGGTTATGGAGGGGGTTACTGGGAGGACGACGAGGTTATGGAGGGGGTTACTGGGAGGACGACGAGGTTATGGAGGGGGTTACTGGGAGGACGATGAGGTTATGGAGGGGGTTGCTGGGAGGACGATGAGGTTTTGGAGGATGTTATGGAGGGGGTTACTGGGAGGACGACAAGTTTATGGAGGAGGTTACTGGGTGGACGATGAGGTTATGGAGGAGGTTACTGGGAGGACAACAAGGTTATGATTGGGGATACTGGGAGGACGATGAGTTGATGCAGGAGGTTACTGGGAGGACGATGAGGTTATGGAGGAGGTTATGGAGGGGGTTACTGGGAGGACGACGAGGTTATGGAGGAGGTTACTGGGAGGACGACGAGGTTATGGAGGGGATTACTGGGAGGACGACGAGTTTATGGAGGAGGTTACTGGGAGGACGACGAGGTTATGGAGGGGGTTACTGGGAGGACGACGAGGTTATGGAGGAGGTTACTGGGAGGACGACGAGGTTATGGAGGGGGTTACTGGGAGGACGACGAGGTTATAGAGGAGGTTACGGAGGGGGTTACTGGGAGGACAATGAGGTTATGGAGGAGGTTACTGGGAGGATGACGAGGTTATGGAGGAGGTTACTGGGAGGACAACAAGGTTATGATTGGGGATACTGGGAGGACGATGAGTTGATGCAGGAGGTTACTGGGAGGACGATGAGGTTATGGAGGTTACTGGGAGAAAGATGAGGTTATGGAGGATGTTATGGAGGGGGTTACTGGGAGGACGATGAGGTTATGGAGGATGTTATGGAGGGGGTTACTGGGAGGACGACGAGGTTATGGAGGGGGTTACTGGGAGGACGACGAGGTTATGGAGGGGGTTACTGGGAGGACGACGAGGTTATAGAGGAGGTTATGGAGGGGGTTACTGTGAGGACAATGAGGTTATGGAGGGGGTTACTGGGAGGACGAAGAGGTTATGGAGGAGGTTACTGGGAGGACGACGAGGTTATGGAGGAGGTTACTGGGAGAACGATGAGGTTATGGAGGATGTTATGGAGGGGGTTACTGGGAGGACGACGAGGTTATGGAGGGGGTTACTGGGAGGACGACGAGGTTATGGAGGGGGTTACTGGGAGGACGACGAGGTTATGGAGGAGGTTACTGGGAGGACGACGAGGTTATGGAGGAGGTTACTGGGAGGACGACGAGGTTATGTAGGGGGTTACTGGGAGGACGACGAGGTTATAGAGGAGGTTATGGAGGGGGGTTACTGGGAGGACAATGAGGTTATGGAGGAGGTTACTGGGAGGATGACGAGGTTATGGAGGAGGTTACTGGGAGGACAACAAGGTTATGATTGGGGATACTGGGAGGACGATGAGTTGATGCAGGAGGTTACTGGGAGGACGATGAGGTTATGGAGGAGGTTACTGGGAGGATGACGAGGTTATGGAGGAGGTTACTGGGAGGACGACGAGGTTATGGAGGGGGTTACTCGGAGGACAATGAGGTTATTGTTTGGGCTACTGTATGACCACCTACATGAACACAGAAAAAGGTTTTAATCGGTCCTGAACGATCCGATCATTTCCTTCTGCAGGGTCCTTTGTTGTGGATGCAGTGGAGGCTCCAATAAAGTATTACAGGACATGTCTCATTTTACACTTGAAAAAGGAGAGTTTGATTCTCCGAAATGCGTTGTGTGCTTTGAGCCTCAGTAAAGTCTTTTCATTTGGAAAGTGCGGATATACTCTCTTTTTTGGAGCCTCCACCCCATCCACAACAACGGATATTACTGTGGCCCGGATTCCTGTGATCGCTGAGAGATCCTGCTGCCTCCATACACTGGATTGTTATGCATGTTTAGTAGTTGTGTCTTATCACAACTACCCCAGGTGAGAGTAAACCCACACCAGTGTTTGCCAAGTTATTTCACTTTGTGGTGTGTCAACTCTTCACCCGCTCACTGTGGATTCCCTCCTACCACGGTGTCTAATCGGACCCTCGTGTAGTGTTTACCATTGTTCCTTTCATTGCATAGTTTTTTTTGTCTTTTCATTATACAAACAGTATTACACATTGTGCTGCTCGGAGTTGTATCTTTTTTGTCTTTTCTGAAAGCTTCTGCAGGGTCCTGACCTCTTGCTATCTCCTCCCTCTGCTCTTGATTCACATCTGTAACAGTCCCTTAGACGGACACCAGAGTCCCTGGAGGCCGAGGACACTAAGGAAGGACTGCCCGGGACATTTGTGCTGCACATAGTATGGGCCTTTTCCTAGGCTTCATCACACTTCACCAATCTAGTGCTGTCGGCCATTTTCAGGGGTCCGACTCCCTTTATATTCTATGTGCTTAATGTATCGTAACCAAGTTGTGGTAATCTGTTGGGTTCTCTTCTTTCTTCCAGTGTGACCTCCATGGCCCTCATAGAAGGTGTCGGGGATGAGGTTACCGTACTCTGTGCCTTGTTTTTTCTGCTGTCTGTCATTGTCTTGGCTTGGATTTCAACCCACACTTCTGAACGGGGATCCACTCCATGGTCATCTCAGGCCTATGGAGGACAGAACACTTCTGCGGGACACGGGTCAGAGCAGGAACTGAGACAGCCAGAGCCTGAAGGGACATCACCGAGGAACGATTTCACTTCTAGTGACTATGAACCCTCTTCTAGTTCTGACTCACCTGCATCCCAAAATGAAGAGTCACCCACTGTCAGACACAGAGGACCCCAGACAACGGGCGACTCTGTGGGTAGCCAAGACACTATAACACTGCGGCTAAAGTTCTTGAATGAAACGGAACGTGTGGTGAATGTCCGGCTCTCGGACTCTGTCCTGCACCTCAAGAGGTAGGAGGGGATGGTCACTCCGTCATTGTGGTAATGGACACCTAATCTGCCCGCCCTCCTCACCCCTTGTGATGTTTTGGGGGCCGCCTCTGATTCTGTTCTAGCCTAGTTTGGGATTCTGTGTAACATTCCCCTTCAGCTACTGCACCCTGGAGAAAACTCCCTGGACTTCTGCCCCAGTAAACACTGTGTAGTATCTTCAGATGCACGCCATTCTGGCTGAAGCCTTTGGGGCAGCCAGATCATTAAATCCACTTCATTGCTTAAAGGGTTAATGACGGTGCAATTATTGTTATAACAAATCTTATCATGGAGAAATGCTACTGTCTCCAGGTATCGGCCCCCTGTCTCCAGGTATCGGCCCCCTGTCTCCCGGTGTCGGCCCCCTGTCTCCAGGTATAGGCCCCCTGTCTCCAGGTATCGGCCCCCTGTCTCCCGGTATCGGCCCCCTGTCTCCCGGTGTCGGCCCCCTGTCTCCCGGTGTCGGCCCCCTGTCTCCCGGTGTCGGCCCCCTGTCTCCAGGTGTAGGCCCCCTGTCTCCAGGTATCGGCCCCCTGTCTCCCGGTATCGGCCCCCTGTCTCCCGGTGTCGGCCCCCTGTCTCCCGGTGTCGGCCCCCTGTCTCCCGGTGTCGGCCCCCTGTCTCCCGGTGTCGGCCCCCTGTCTCCAGGTATAGGCCCCCTGTCTCCCGGTGTCGGCCCCCTGTCTCCCGGTGTCGGCCCCCTGTCTCCCGGTGTCGGCCCCCTGTCTCCCGGTGTCGGCCCCCTGTCTCCCGGTGTCGGCCCCCTGTCTCCAGGTATAGGCCCCCTGTCTCCCGGTGTCGGCCCCCTGTCTCCCGGTGTCGGCCCCCTGTCTCCCGGTGTCGGCCCCGTCTCCCGGTGTCGGCCCCGTCTCCCGGTGTCGGCCCCCTGTCTCCCGGTATCGGCCCCCTGTCTCCCGGTGTCGGCCCCCTGTCTCCCGGTGTCGGCCCCCTGTCTCCAGGTATAGGCCCCCTGTCTCCCGGTGTCGGCCCCCTGTCTCCAGGTATAGGCCCCCTGTCTCCCGGTGTCGGCCCCCTGTCTCCCGGTGTCGGCCCCCTGTCTCCCGGTGTCGGCCCCCTGCTGTCTCCCGGTGTCGGCCCCCTGTCTCCCGGTGTCGGCCCCCTGTCTCCAGGTCTCGGCCCCCTGTCTCCAGGTATTTGCCCCCTGTCTCCAGGTCTTGGCCCCCTGTCTCCTGGTGTCGGCCCCCTGTCTCCCGGTGTCGGCCCCCTGTCTCCCGGTGTCGGCCCCGTCTCCCGGTGTCGGCCCCGTCTCCCGGTGTCGGCCCCCTGTCTCCCGGTATAGGCCCCCTGTCTCCCGGTGTCGGCCCCCTGTCTCCCGGTGTCGGCCCCCTGTCTCCCGGTGTCGGCCCCCTGTCTCCCGGTGTCGGCCCCCTGTCTCCCGGTGTCGGCCCCCTGTCTCCCGGTGTCGGCCCCCTGTCTCCCGGTGTAGGCCCCCTGTCTCCCGGTGTCGGCCCCCTGTCTCCCGGTGTCGGCCCCCTGTCTCCCGGTGTCGGCCCCCTGTCTCCCGGTGTCGGCCCCCTGTCTCCTGGTATAGGCCCCCTGTCTCCCGGTGTCGGCCCCCTGTCTCCCGGTATAGGCCCCCTGTCTCCCGGTGTCGGCCCCCTGTCTCCCGGTATAGGCCCCCTGTCTCCCGGGTATCGGCCCCCTGTCCCCCCTGAGGTGGTGGGAGGTCCAGAGGTGGTGGGAGGTACATAGGTCGTGGGAGGTACATAGGTGGTGGGAGGTCCAGAGGTGGTGGGAGGTCCAGAGGTGGTGGATGGCCCAGAGGTGGTGGGAGGTCCAGAGGTGGTGGGAGGTACATAGGTCGTGGGAGGTACATAGGTGGTGGGAGGTCCAGAGGTGGTGGGAGGTCCAGAGGTGGTGGATGGCCCAGAGGTGGTGGGAGGCCCAGAGGTGGTGGGAGGTCCAGAGGTGGTGGGAGGTACATAGGTCGTGGGAGGTACATAGGTCGTGGGAGGTACATAGGTGGTGGGAGGTTCAGAGGTGGTGGGTGGTCCAGAGGTGGTGGGAGGTCCAGAGGTGGTGGGTGGTCCAGAGGTGGTGGGTGGTCCAGAGGTGGTGGGTGGTCCAGAGGTGGTGGGTGGTCCAGAGGTGGTGGGAGGTCCAGAGGTGGTGGGTGGTCCAGAGGTGGTGGGAGGTTCAGAGGTGGTGGGAGGTCCAGAGGTGGTGGGAGGTCCAGAGGTGGTGGGAGGTCCAGAGGTGGTGGGTGGTCCAGAGGTGGTGGGAGGTTCAGAGGTGGTGGGAGGTCCAGAGGTGGTGGGAGGTCCAGAGGTGGTGGGAGGCATTGCTTAGTGTGACCTCCGCACTTCCCCCCCCGTCCCCACCCCCTATAGCTGCTATACCGGGTGTCCTTGTACACCGGAGACCCGCAGTTAATGCCCGCAGTCAGAGTCCACTGATCGTGGGCATTGTTAGGTCTGTCAGTCCGTGACCCCCCTCCCCTCCCCTCCCAAAGCAGAGTAACTATCCCCGGGGCCGGTCCCCACCGGCCCTGTACCTTTTACGTTGCAGGTCGGCTCCCAGGCAGCGAGATCGCGGGAGCCGACCTGTTCCTTTGACAGCCGAGAGCGCTATGAAGGCTCCCAGGCCTGTCATAGGAATATTACTATTGAGGCTATGACCAGCCTCATTAGTAATATAGATAATCTCCCATAGACTGCAATAGGTTGTATTGCAGTCTATGGGATGATTGCAGGTTCAAGCCCCCTAGGAGGGGTTAATAGTAAAAAAAAAAAAAAGTTAATAAAAATATTTAAAAAAAAAACAACAAAATAAAAGTTCAAGCCCCCTCCCACTTTCACTAGAATACATATAAAAATAAAATATTACTGTGAAACATACACATTAGGTATCCCTGTGTCCGAAAACGCCCGCTCTACAAACTTATAAAATGATTTTACCTCTATGGTAAAAAAAAAAAATGTAAGTGCCGAACTGCTGTTTTTTCTCTGTTTCACCTCTGATAAAAGTTGAAATAAAAAGCGATCAAATGTGTGATTGTTGTGCATGGAAAAAATTAAGACCTACCTCGAAAATAAGCCCTAGCCCTTTTTTCAGAGCAAAAAATAATATAAGACCCTGTCTTATTTTCGGAGAAACACGGTAGTTGCCACAGCCTGTTCTTATTCTCCATGTTGTGGAGTCGTGTGGGGAGGGTATCAGGGTTCTCTGTTATTAGTCGGTACTGTCTCTCGCTGGGTATCACTGGTCTGTCCTGTTATTAGTCGGTACTGTCTCTCGCTGGGTATCACTGGTCTGTCCTGTTATTAGTCGGTACTGTCTCTCGCTGGGTATCACTGGTCTGTCCTGTTATTAGTCGGTACTGTCTCTCGCTGGGTATCAGAGGTCTGTCCTGTTATTAGTCGGTACTGTCTCTCGCTGGGTATCAGAGGTCTGTCCTGTTATTAGTCGGTACTGTCTCTTGCTGGGTATCACTGGTCTGTCCTGTTATTAGTCGGTACTGTCTCTCGCTGGGTATCACTGGTCTGTCCTGTTATTAGTCGGTACTGTCTCTTGCTGGGTATCACTGGTCTGTCCTGTTATTAGTCGGTACTGTCTCTCGCTAGGTATCAGAGGTCTGTCCTGTTATTAGTCGGTACTGTCTCTTGCTGGGTATCACTGGTCTGTCTTGTTATTAGTCGGTACTGTCTCTCGCTAGGTATCAGAGGTTTGTCCTGTTATTAGTCGGTACTGTCTCTTGCTGGGTATCACTGGTCTGTCCTGTTATTAGTCGGTACTGTCTCTCGCTAGGTATCAGAGTTCTGTCCTGTTATTAGTCGTTACTGTCTCTCACTGGGTATCATGGGTCTGGGCTCTTATTAGTCGGTGCTGTCTCACTAGATATGAACACTCTGTGCCCTTATTAGTCGGTGCTGTCTCACTAGATATGGCGACTCTGTGCACTTATTAGTTGGTGCTGTCTCACTAGATATGGCGACTGCTCTTGTTAGTCGGTGCTGTCTCACTAGATATGGCGACTCTGTGCACTTATTAGTCGGTGCTGTCTCACTAGATATGACCATTCTGTGCTTTTATTAGTTGGTGCTGTCTCACTAGATATGGCGACTCTGTGCACTTATTAGTCGGTGCTGTCTCACTAGATATGGCGACTGCTCTTGTTAGTCGGTGCTGTCTCACTAGATATGGCGACTCTGTGCACTTATTAGTTGGTGCTGTCTCACTAGATATGACCATTCTGTGCTCTTATTAGTTGGTTCTGTCTCACTAGATATGGCGACTCTGTGCTCTTATTAGTTGGTTCTGTCTCACTAGATATGGCGACTCTGTGCACTTATTAGTCGGTGCTGTCTCAAGAGATATGGCGACTGCTCTTATTAGTCAGTGCTGTCTCACTAGATATGGCGACTCTGTGCACTTATTAGTCGGTGCTGTCTCACTAGATATGGCGACTGCTCTTGTTAGTCGGTGCTGTCTCACTAGATATGGCGACTCTGTGCACTTATTAGTCGATGCTGTCTCACTAGATATGGCGACTGCTCTTGTTAGTCGGTGCTGTCTCACTAGATATGGCGACTCTGTGCACTTATTAGTCGGTGCTGTCTCACTAGATATGACCATTCTGTGCTCTTATTAGTTGGTTCTGTCTCACTAGATATGGCGACTCTGTGCTCTTATTAGTTGGTTCTGTCTCACTAGATATGGCAACTCTGTGCTCTTATTAGTTGGTTCTGTCTCACTAGATATGGCGACTCTGTGCACTTATTAGTCGGTGCTGTCTCACTAGATATGGCGACTGCTCTTGTTAGTCGGTGCTGTCTCACTAGATATGGCGACTCTGTGCACTTATTAGTCGGTGCTGTCTCACTAGATATGACCATTCTGTGCTCTTATTAGTTGGTTCTGTCTCACTAGATATGGCGACTCTGTGCACTTATTAGTCGGTGCTGTCTCACTAGATATGGCGACTGCTCTTGTTAGTCGGTGCTGTCTCACTAGATATGACCATTCTGTGCTCTTATTAGTTGGTTCTGTCTCACTAGATATGGCGACTCTGTGCACTTATTAGTCGGTGCTGTCTCACTAGATATGGCGACTGCTCTTGTTAGTCGGTGCTGTCTCACTAGATATGACCATTCTGTGCTCTTATTAGTTGGTTCTGTCTCACTAGATATGGCGACTCTGTGCACTTATTAGTCGGTGATGTCTCACTAGATATGGCGACTGCTCTTATTAGTCAGTGCTGTCTCACTAGATATGGCGACTCTGTGCACTTATTAGTCGGTGCTGTCTCACTAGATATGACCACTCTGTGCTTTTATTAGTTGGTGCTGTCTCACTAGATATGGTGACTCTGGGCTCTTATTAGTTGGTGCTGCCTCACTAGATATGGCGACTCTGTGCACTTATTAGTCAGTGCTGTCTCACTAGATATGGCGACTCTGTGCACTTATTAGTCGGTGCTGTCTCACTAGATATGACCATTCTGTGCTCTTATTAGTTGGTGCTGTCTCACTAGATATGACCACTCTGTGCTTCTATTAGTCGGTGCTGTCTCACTAGATATGGCGACTCTGTGCTCTTGTTAGTCGGTGATGTCTCACTAGATATGACCACTCAGTGCTTCTATTAGTCAGTGCTCTCTCACTAGATATGACCATTCTGTGCTCTTATTAGTTGGTTCTGTCTCACTAGATATGGCGACTCTGTGCACTTATTAGTCGGTGCTGTCTCACTAGATATGACCACTCTGTGCTCTTATTAGTTGGTGCTGTCTCACTAGATATGACCATTCTGTGCTCTTATTAGTTGGTTCTGTCTCACTAGATATGGCGACTCTGTGCACTTATTAGTCGGTGCTGTCTCACTAGATATGGCGACTGCTCTTATTAGTCGGTGCTGTCTCACTAGATATGGCGACTCTGTACACTTATTAGTCGGTGCTGTCTCACTAGATATGACCACTCTGTGCTTTTATTAGTCGGTGCTGTCTCACTAGATATGACCATTCTGTGCTCTTATTAGTTGGTGCTGTCTCACTAGATATGACCATTCTGTGCTTTTATTAGTTGGTGCTGTCTCACTAGATATGGCGACTCTGTGCACTTATTAGTCGGTGCTGTCTCACTAGATATGACCATTCTGTGCTCTTATTAGTTGGTTCTGTCTCACTAGATATGGCGACTCTGTGCACTTATTAGTCGGTGCTGTCTCAATAGATATGGCGACTGCTCTTATTAGTCAGTGCTGTCTCACTAGATATGGCGACTCTGTGCACTTATTAGTCGGTGCTGTCTCACTAGATATGGCGACTGCTCTTGTTAGTCGGTGCTGTCTCACTAGATATGGCGACTCTGTGCACTTATTAGTCGGTGCTGTCTCACTAGATATGACCATTCTGTGCTCTTATTAGTTGGTTCTGTCTCACTAGATATGGCGACTCTGTGCACTTATTAGTCGGTGCTGTCTCACTAGATATGGCGACTGCTCTTGTTAGTCGGTGCTGTCTCACTAGATATGACCATTCTGTGCTCTTATTAGTTGGTTCTGTCTCACTAGATATGGCGACTCTGTGCACTTATTAGTCGGTGCTGTCTCACTAGATATGACCACTCTGTGCTTTTATTAGTTGGTGCTGTCTCACTAGATATGGTGACTCTGGGCTCTTATTAGTTGGTGCTGCCTCACTAGATATGGCGACTCTGTGCACTTATTAGTCGGTGCTGCCTCACTAGATATGGCGACTCTGTGCACTTATTAGTCAGTGCTGTCTCACTAGATATGACCATTCTGTGCTCTTATTAGTTGGTGCTGTCTCACTAGATATGACCACTCTGTGCTTCTATTAGTCGGTGCTGTCTCACTAGATATGGCGACTCTGTGCTCTTGTTAGTCGGTGATGTCTCACTAGATATGACCACTCAGTGCTTCTATTAGTCAGTGCTGTCTCACTAGATATGACCATTCTGTGCTCTTATTAGTTGGTTCTGTCTCACTAGATATGGCGACTCTGTGCTCTTATTAGTTGGTGCTGTCTCACTAGATATGACCATTCTGTGCACTTATTAGTCGGTGCTGTCTCACTAGATATGGCGACTGCTCTTATTAGTCGGTGCTGTCTCACTAGATATGGCGACTCTGTACACTTATTAGTCGGTGCTGTCTCACTAGATATGACCATTCTGTGCTTTTATTAGTTGGTGCTGTCTCACTAGATATGACCATTCTGTGCTCTTATTAGTTGGTGCTGTCTCACTAGATATGGCGACTCTGTGCACTTATTAGTTGGTGCTGTCTCACTAGATATGGCGACTGCTCTTGTTAGTCGGTGCTGTCTCACTAGATATGACCATTCTGTGCTCTTATTAGTTGGTTCTGTCTCACTAGATATGGCGACTCTGTGCTCTTATTAGTTGGTGCTGTCTCACTAGATATGGCGACTGCTCTTGTTAGTCGGTGCTGTCTCACTAGATATGACCATTCTGTGCTCTTATTAGTTGGTTCTGTCTCACTAGATATGGCGACTCTGTGCACTTATTAGTCGGTGCTGTCTCACTAGATATGGCGACTGCTCTTATTAGTCAGTGCTGTCTCACTAGATATGGCGACTCTGTGCACTTATTAGTCGGTGCTGTCTCACTAGATATGACCACTCTGTGCTTTTATTAGTTGGTGCTGTCTCACTAGATATGGTGACTCTGTGCACTTATTAGTCGGTGCTGTCTCACTAGATATGACCATTCTGTGCTCTTATTAGTTGGTGCTGTCTCACTAGATATGACCACTCTGTGCTTCTATTAGTCGGTGCTGTCTCACTAGATATGGCGACTCTGTGCTCTTGTTAGTCGGTGATGTCTCACTAGATATGACCACTCTGTGCTTCTATTAGTCAGTGCTGTCTCACTAGATATGACCATTCTGTGCTCTTATTAGTTGGTTCTGTCTCACTAGATATGGCGACTCTGTGCTCTTATTAGTTGGTGCTGTCTCACTAGATATGACCATTCTGTGCTCTTATTAGTTGGTTCTGTCTCACTAGATATGGCGACTCTGTGCTCTTATTAGTTGGTGCTGTCTCACTAGATATGGCGACTGCTCTTGTTAGTCGGTGCTGTCTCACTAGATATGACCATTCTGTGCTCTTATTAGTTGGTTCTGTCTCACTAGATATGGCGACTCTGTGCACTTATTAGTCGGTGCTGTCTCACTAGATATGGCGACTGCTCTTATTAGTCAGTGCTGTCTCACTAGATATGGCGACTCTGTGCACTTATTAGTCGGTGCTGTCTCACTAGATATGACCACTCTGTGCTTTTATTAGTTGGTGCTGTCTCACTAGATATGGTGACTCTGTGCACTTATTAGTCGGTGCTGTCTCACTAGATATGACCATTCTGTGCTCTTATTAGTTGGTGCTGTCTCACTAGATATGACCACTCTGTGCTTCTATTAGTCGGTGCTGTCTCACTAGATATGGCGACTCTGTGCTCTTGTTAGTCGGTGATGTCTCACTAGATATGACCACTCTGTGCTTCTATTAGTCAGTGCTGTCTCACTAGATATGACCATTCTGTGCTCTTATTAGTTGGTTCTGTCTCACTAGATATGGCGACTCTGTGCTCTTATTAGTTGGTGCTGTCTCACTAGATATGACCATTCTGTGCTCTTATTAGTTGGTTCTGTCTCACTAGATATGGCGACTCTGTGCACTTATTAGTCGGTGCTGTCTCACTAGATATGGCGACTGCTCTTATTAGTCGGTGCTGTCTCACTAGATATGGCGACTCTGTACACTTATTAGTCGGTGCTGTCGCACTAGATATGACCACTCTGTGCTTTTATTAGTTGGTGCTGTCTCACTAGATATGACCATTCTGTGCTCTTATTAGTTGGTGCTGCTCACTAGATATGGCGACTCTGTGCTTCTATTAGTCGGTGCTGTCTCACTAGATATGGCGACTCTGTGCACTTATTAGTCGGTGCTGTCTCACTAGATATGGCGACTGCTCTTATTAGTCAGTGCTGTCTCACTAGATATGGCGACTCTGTGCACTTATTAGTCGGTGCTGTCTCACTAGATATGGCCATTGTGTGCTCTTATTAGTTGGTGCTGTCTCACTAGATATGACCACTCTGTGCTTCTATTAGTCGGTGCTGTCTCACTAGATATGGCTACTCTGTGCTCTTGTTAGTCGGTGATGTCTCACTAGATATGACCACTCTGTGCTTCTATTAGTCGGTGCTGTCTCACTAGATATGACCATTCTGTGCTCTTATTAGTTGGTGCTGTCTCACTAGATATGGCGACTCTGTGCACTTATTAGTCGGTGCTGTCTCACTAGATATGACCACTCTGTGCTTCTATTAGTCGGTGCTGTCTCACTAGATATGGCGACTCTGTGCTCTTATTAGTCGGTGCTGTCTCACTAGATATGACCACTCTGTGCTCTTATTAGTTGGTGCTGTCTCACTAGATATGGTGACTCTGGGCTCTTATTAGTCGGTGCTGTCTCACTAGATATGGCGACTCTGTGCTCTTGTTAGTCGGTGATGTCTCACTAGATATGACCATTCTGTGCTCTTATTAGTTGGTGCTGTCTCACTAGATATGGCGACTCTGTGCTCTTGTTAGTCGGTGCTGTCTCACTAGATATGACCATTCTGTGCTCTTATTAGTCGCTGCTGTCTCACTAGATATGGCGACTGCTCTTATTAGTCAGTGCTGTCTCACTAGATATGACCACTCTGTGCTCTTATTAGTCGGTGCTGTCTCACTAGATATGGCGACTGCTCTTATTAGTCAGTGCTGTCTCACTAGATATGACCATTCTGTGCTCTTATTAGTTGGTGCTGCCTCACTAGATATGGCGACTCTGTGCTTCTATTAGTCGGTGCTGTCTCACTAGATATGGTGACTCTGGGCTCTTATTAGTTGGTGCTGCCTCACTAGATATGGCGACTCTGTGCACTTATTAGTCGGTGCTGTCTCACTAGATATGACCATTCTGTGCTCTTATTAGTTGGTGCTGTCTCACTAGATATGACCACTCTGTGCTTCTATTAGTCGGTGCTGTCTCACTAGATATGACCATTCTGTGCTCTTATTAGTTGGTGCTGTCTCACTAGATATGGCGACTCTGTGCAGTTATTAGTCGGTGCTGTCTCACTAGATATGACCACTCTGTGCTTCTATTAGTCGGTGCTGTCTCACTAGATATGGCGACTCTGTGCTCTTATTAGTCGGTGCTGTCTCACTAGATATGACCACTCTGTGCTCTTATTAGTTGGTGCTGTCTCACTAGATATGGCGACTCTGTGCTCTTATTAGTTGGTGCTGTCTCACTAGATATGACCATTCTGTGCTCTTATTAGTTGGTTCTGTCTCACTAGATATGGCGACTCTGTGCACTTATTAGTCGGTGCTGTCTCACTAGATATGGCGACTGCTCTTATTAGTCGGTGCTGTCTCACTAGATATGGCGACTCTGTACACTTATTAGTCGGTGCTGTCTCACTAGATATGACCACTCTGTGCTTTTATTAGTTGGTGCTGTCTCACTAGATATGACCATTCTGTGCTCTTATTAGTTGGTGCTGTCTCACTAGATATGGCGACTCTGTGCTTTTATTAGTTGGTGCTGTCTCACTAGATATGACCACTCTGTGCTTTTATTAGTTGGTGCTGTCTCACTAGATATGACCATTCTGTGCTCTTATTAGTTGGTGCTGTCTCACTAGATATGACCACTCTGTGCTCTTGTTAGTCGGTGCTGTCTCACTAGATATGGCGACTCTGTGCTTCTATTAGTCGGTGCTGTCTCACTAGATATGGCGACTCTGTGCACTTATTAGTCGGTGCTGTCTCACTAGATATGGCGACTGCTCTTATTAGTCAGTGCTGTCTCACTAGATATGGCGACTCTGTGCACTTATTAGTCGGTGCTGTCTCACTAGATATGGCCATTCTGTGCTCTTATTAGTTGGTGCTGTCTCACTAGATATGACCACTCTGTGCTTCTATTAGTCGGTGCTGTCTCACTAGATATGGCGACTCTGTGCTCTTGTTAGTCGGTGATGTCTCACTAGATATGACCACTCTGTGCTTCTATTAGTCGGTGCTGTCTCACTAGATATGGCGACTCTGTGCTCTTATTAGTCGGTGCTGTCTCACTAGATATGACCACTCTGTGCTCTTATTAGTTGGTGCTGTCTCACTAGATATGGTGACTCTGGGCTCTTATTAGTCGGTGCTGTGTCACTAGATATGGCGACTCTGTGCACTTATTAGTCGGTGCTGTCTCACTAGATATGACGACTGCTCTTGTTAGTCGGTGCTGTCTCACTAGATATGACCATTCTATGCACTTATTAGTCGGTGCTGTCTCACTAGATATGGCGACTCTGTGCACTTATTAGTCGGTGCTGTCTCACTAGATATGGCGACTCTGTGCACTTATTAGTTGGTGCTGTCTCACTAGATATGACCATTCTGTGCTCTTATTAGTCGGTGCTGTCTCACTAGATATGGCGACTCTGTGCACTTATTAGTTGGTGCTGTCTCACTAGATATGACCACTCTGTGCTCTTATTAGTTGGTGCTGTCTCACTAGATATGGCGACTCTGTGCACTTATTAGTCGGTGCTGTCTCACTAGATATGACCATTCTGTGCTCTTATTAGTCGGTGCTGTCTCACTAGATATGACCATTCTGTGCTTTTATTAGTTGGTGCTGTCTCACTAGATATGGCGACTCTGTGCACTTATTAGTCGGTGCTGTCTCACTAGATATGGCGACTGCTCTTGTTAGTCGGTGCTGTCTCACTAGATATGACCATTCTGTGCTCTTATTAGTTGGTTCTGTCTCACTAGATATGGCGACTCTGTGCACTTATTAGTCGGTGCTGTCTCACTAGATATGGCGACTGCTCTTATTAGTCGGTGCTGTCTCACTAGATATGGCGACTCTGTACACTTATTAGTCGGTGCTGTCTCACTAGATATGACCACTCTGTGCTTTTATTAGTTGGTGCTGTCTCACTAGATATGACCATTCTGTGCTCTTATTAGTTGGTGCTGTCTCACTAGATATGGCGACTCTGTGCACTTATTAGTTGGTGCTGTCTCACTAGATATGGCGACTGCTCTTGTTAGTCGGTGCTGTCTCACTAGATATGACCATTCTGTGCTCTTATTAGTTGGTTCTGTCTCACTAGATATGGCGACTCTGTGCACTTATTAGTCGGTGCTGTCTCACTAGATATGGCGACTGCTCTTATTAGTCAGTGCTGTCTCACTAGATATGGCGACTCTGTGCACTTATTAGTCGGTGCTGTCTCACTAGATATGACCACTCTGTGCTTTTATTAGTTGGTGCTGTCTCACTAGATATGGCGACTCTGTGCACTTATTAGTCGGTGCTGTCTCACTAGATATGACCACTCTGGGCTCTTATTAGTTGGTGCTGCCTCACTAGATATGGCGACTCTGTGCACTTATTAGTCGGTGCTGTCTCACTAGATATGACCATTCTGTGCTCTTATTAGTTGGTGCTGTCTCACTAGATATGACCACTCTGTGCTTCTATTAGTCGGTGCTGTCTCACTAGATATGGCGACTCTGTGCTCTTGTTAGTCGGTGATGTCTCACTAGATATGACCACTCTGTGCTTCTATTAGTCAGTGCTGTCTCACTAGATATGACCATTCTGTGCTCTTATTAGTTGGTTCTGTCTCACTAGATATGGCGACTCTGTGCTCTTATTAGTTGGTGCTGTCTCACTAGATATGACCATTCTGTGCTCTTATTAGTTGGTTCTGTCTCACTAGATATGGCGACTCTGTGCACTTATTAGTCGGTGCTGTCTCACTAGATATGGCGACTGCTCTTATTAGTCAGTGCTGTCTCATTAGATATGGCGACTCTGTGCACTTATTAGTCGGTGCTGTCTCACTAGATATGACCATTCTGTGCTCTTATTAGTTGGTGCTGTCTCACTAGATATGACCACTCTGTGCTTCTATTAGTCGGTGCTGTCTCACTAGATATGGCGACTCTGTGCTCTTGTTAGTCGGTGATGTCTCACTAGATATGACCACTCTGTGCTTCTATTAGTCAGTGCTGTCTCACTAGATATGACCATTCTGTGCTCTTATTAGTTGGTTCTGTCTCACTAGATATGGCGACTCTGTGCTCTTATTAGTTGGTGCTGTCTCACTAGATATGACCATTCTGTGCTCTTATTAGTTGGTTCTGTCTCACTAGATATGGCGACTCTGTGCACTTATTAGTCGGTGCTGTCTCACTAGATATGGCGACTGCTCTTATTAGTCGGTGCTGTCTCACTAGATATGACCACTCTGTGCTTTTATTAGTTGGTGCTGTCTCACTAGATATGGTGACTCTGGGCTCTTATTAGTTGGTGCTGCCTCACTAGATATGGCGACTCTGTGCACTTATTAGTCGGTGCTGTCTCACTAGATATGACCATTCTGTGCTCTTATTAGTTGGTGCTGTCTCACTAGATATGACCACTCTGTGCTTCTATTAGTCGGTGCTGTCTCACTAGATATGGCGACTCTGTGCTCTTGTTAGTCGGTGATGTCTCACTAGATATGACCACTCTGTGCTTCTATTAGTCAGTGCTGTCTCACTAGATATGACCATTCTGTGCTCTTATTAGTTGGTTCTGTCTCACCAGATATGGCGACTCTGTGCTCTTATTAGTTGGTGCTGTCTCACTAGATATGACCATTCTGTGCTCTTATTAGTTGGTTCTGTCTCACTAGATATGGCGACTCTGTGCACTTATTAGTCGGTGCTGTCTCACTAGATATGGCGACTGCTCTTATTAG
Organism: Leptodactylus fallax; assembly: GCA_947044405.1. Taxonomy (NCBI): domain Eukaryota; kingdom Metazoa; phylum Chordata; class Amphibia; order Anura; family Leptodactylidae; genus Leptodactylus; species Leptodactylus fallax. The sequence continues at coordinate 90,463 of CAMRHE010000732.1, read as the reverse complement.
TCAGTGCTGTCTCATTAGATATGGCGACTCTGTGCACTTATTAGTCGGTGCTGTCTCACTAGATATGACCATTCTGTGCTCTTATTAGTTGGTGCTGTCTCACTAGATATGACCACTCTGTGCTTCTATTAGTCGGTGCTGTCTCACTAGATATGGCGACTCTGTGCTCTTGTTAGTCGGTGATGTCTCACTAGATATGACCACTCTGTGCTTCTATTAGTCAGTGCTGTCTCACTAGATATGACCATTCTGTGCTCTTATTAGTTGGTTCTGTCTCACTAGATATGGCGACTCTGTGCACTTATTAGTCGGTGCTGTCTCACTAGATATGGCGACTGCTCTTATTAGTCGGTGCTGTCTCACTAGATATGGCGACTCTGTACACTTATTAGTCGGTGCTGTCTCACTAGATATGACCACTCTGTGCTTTTATTAGTTGGTGCTGTCTCACTAGATATGACTATTCTGTGCTCTTATTAGTTGGTGCTGCTCACTAGATATGGCGACTCTGTGCTTCTATTAGTCGGTGCTGTCTCACTAGATATGGCGACTCTGTGCACTTATTAGTCGGTGCTGTCTCACTAGATATGGCGACTGCTCTTATTAGTCAGTGCTGTCTCACTAGATATGGCGACTCTGTGCACTTATTAGTCGGTGCTGTCTCACTAGATATGGCCATTCTGTGCTCTTATTAGTTGGTGCTGTCTCACTAGATATGACCACTCTGTGCTTCTATTAGTCGGTGCTGTCTCACTAGATATGGCGACTCTGTGCTCTTGTTAGTCGGTGATGTCTCACTAGATATGACCACTCTGTGCTTCTATTAGTCGGTGCTGTCTCACTAGATATGACCATTCTGTGCTCTTATTAGTTGGTGCTGTCTCACTAGATATGGCGACTCTGTGCACTTATTAGTCGGTGCTGTCTCACTAGATATGACCACTCTGTGCTTCTATTAGTCGGTGCTGTCTCACTAGATATGGCGACTCTGTGCTCTTATTAGTCGGTGCTGTCTCACTAGATATGACCACTCTGTGCTCTTATTACTTGGTGCTGTCTCACTAGATATGGTGACTCTGGGCTCTTATTAGTTGGTGCTGTCTCACTAGATATGGCGACTCTGTGCTCTTGTTAGTCGGTGATGTCTCACTAGATATGACCATTCTGTGCTCTTATTAGTTGGTGCTGTCTCACTAGATATGGCGACTCTGTGCTCTTGTTAGTCGGTGCTGTCTTACTAGATATGGCGACTCTGTGCTCTTTTTAGTCGGTGCTGTCTCACTAGATATGGCGACTCTGTGCTCTTGTTAGTCGGTGATGTCTCACTAGATATGACCACTCTGTGCTTCTATTAGTCGGTGCTGTCTCACTAGATATGACCATTTTGTGCTCTTATTAGTTGGTGCTGTCTCACTAGATATGACCATTCTGTGCTCTTATTAGTCGTTGCTGTCTCACTAGATATGGCGACTCTGTTCTCTTGTTAGTCGGTGCTGTCTCACTAGATATGACCATTCTGTGCTCTTATTAGTTGGTGCTGTCTCACTAGATATGGCGACTCTGTGCACTTATTAGTCGGTGCTGTCTCACTAGATATGGCGACTGCTCTTATTAGTCGGTGCTGTCTCACTAGATATGGCGACTCTGTGCACTTATTAGTCGGTGCTGTCTCACTAGATATGACCACTCTGTGCTTTTATTAGTTGGTGCTGTCTCACTAGATATGACCATTCTGTGCTCTTATTAGTTGGTGCTGCCTCACTAGATATGGCGACTCTGTGCTTCTATTAGTCGGTGCTGTCTCACTAGATATGGCGACTCTGTGCTCTTGTTAGTCGGTGCTGTCTCACTAGATATGACCATTCTGTGCTCTTATTAGTCGGTGCTGTCTCACTAGATATGGCGACTGCTCTTATTAGTCAGTGCTGTCTCACTAGATATGACCACTCTGTGCTTTTATTAGTTGGTGCTGTCTCACTAGATATGACCATTCTGTGCTCTTATTAGTTGGTGCTGCCTCACTAGATATGGCGACTCTGTGCTTCTATTAGTCGGTGCTGTCTCACTAGATATGGTGACTCTGGGCTCTTATTAGTTGGTGCTGTCTCACTAGATATGGCGACTCTGTGCACTTATTAGTCGGTGCTGTCTCACTAGATATGACCATTCTGTGCTCTTATTAGTTGGTGCTGTCTCACTAGATATGGCGACTCTGTGCTCTTGTTAGTCGGTGCTGCCTCACTAGTTGGCGCTCTGTGCCTTTTGTCGGTGCTGTCTCACTAGATATGACCATTCTGTGCTCTTATTAGTTGGTGCTGTCTCACTAGATATGACCACTCTGTGCTTCTATTAGTCGGTGCTGTCTCACTAGATATGGCGACTCTGTGCTCTTGTTAGTCGGTGATGTCTCACTAGATATGACCACTCTGTGCTTCTATTAGTCGGTGCTGTCTCACTAGATATGACCATTCTGTGCTCTTATTAGTTGGTGCTGTCTCACTAGATATGGCGACTCTGTGCAGTTATTAGTCGGTGCTGTCTCACTAGATATGACCACTCTGTGCTTCTATTAGTCGGTGCTGTCTCACTAGATATGGCGACTCTGTGCTCTTATTAGTCGGTGCTGTCTCACTAGATATGACCACTCTGTGCTCTTATTAGTTGGTGCTGTCTCACTAGATATGGTGACTCTGGGCTCTTATTAGTTGGTGCTGTCTCACTAGATATGGCGACTCTGTGCTCTTGTTAGTCGGTGCTGTCTTACTAGATATGGCGACTCTGTGCTCTTATTAGTCGGTGCTGTCTCACTAGATATGGCGACTCTGTGCTCTTGTTAGTCGGTGATGTCTCACTAGATATGACCACTCTGTGCTTCTATTAGTCAGTGCTGTCTCATTAGATATGACCATTTTGTGCTCTTATTAGTTGGTGCTGTCTCACTAGATATGACCATTCTGTGCTCTTATTAGTCGGTGCTGTCTCACTAGATATGGCGACTCTGTGCTCTTGTTAGTCGGTGCTGTCTCACTAGATATGACCATTCTGTGCTCTTATTAGTCGGTGCTGTCTCACTAGATATGGCGACTCTGTGCACTTATTAGTCGGTGCTGTCTCACTAGATATGGCGACTGCTCTTGTTAGTCGGTGCTGTCTCACTAGATATGGCGACTCTGTGCACTTATTAGTCGGTGCTGTCTCACTAGATATGGCGACTCTGTGCACTTATTAGTCGGTGCTGTCTCACTAGATATGGCGACTCTGTGCACTTATTAGTTGGTGCTGTCTCACTAGATATGACTATTCTGTGCTCTTATTAGTTGGTGCTGTCTCACTAGATATGGTGACTCTGGGCTCTTATTAGTCGGTGCTGTCTCACTAGATATGGCGACTCTGTGCACTTATTAGTTGGTGCTGTCTCACTAGATATGACCACTCTGTGCTCTTATTAGTTGGTGCTGTCTCACTAGATATGGCCTCTCTGTGCTCTTGTTAGTCGGTGCTGTCTCACTAGATATGGCGACTCTGTGCACTTATTAGTTGGTGCTGTCTCACTAGATATGACCACTCTGTGCTCTTATTAGTTGGTGCTGTCTCACTAGATATGGCGACTCTGTGCACTTATTAGTCGGTGCTGTCTCACTAGATATGACCATTCTGTGCTCTTATTAGTCGGTGCTGTCTCACTAGATATGACCATTCTGTGCTTTTATTAGTTGGTGCTGTCTCACTAGATATGGCGACTCTGTGCACTTATTAGTCGGTGCTGTCTCACTAGATATGGCGACTGCTCTTGTTAGTCGGTGCTGTCTCACTAGATATGACCATTCTGTGCTCTTATTAGTTGGTTCTGTCTCACTAGATATGGCGACTCTGTGCACTTATTAGTCGGTGCTGTCTCACTAGATATGGCGACTGCTCTTATTAGTCAGTGCTGTCTCACTAGATATGGCGACTCTGTGCACTTATTAGTCGGTGCAATCTCACTAGATATGACCATTCTGTGCTCTTATTAGTTGGTGCTGTCTCACTAGATATGGCGACTCTGTGCAGTTATTAGTCGGTGCTGTCTCACTAGATATGGCGACTCTGTGCACTTATTAGTTGGTGCTTTCTCACTAGATATGGTAACTCTGGGCTCTTATTAGTTGGTGCTGCCTCACTAGATATGGCGACTCTGTGCACTTATTAGTCGGTGCAATCTCACTAGATATGACCATTCTGTGCTCTTATTAGTTGGTGCTGTCTCACTAGATATGACCACTCTGTGCTTCTATTAGTCGGTGCTGTCTCACTAGATATGGCGACTCTGTGCTCTTGTTAGTCGGTGATGTCTCACTAGATATGACCACTCTGTGCTTCTATTAGTCGGTACTGTCTCACTAGATATGACCATTCTGTGCTCTTATTAGTTGGTTCTGTCTCACTAGATATGGCGACTCTGTGCTCTTATTAGTTGGTGCTGTTTCACTAGATATGACCATTCTGTGCTCTTATTAGTTGGTTCTGTCTCACTAGATATGGCGACTCTGTGCACTTATTAGTCGGTGCTGTCTCACTAGATATGGCGACTGCTCTTATTAGTCAGTGCTGTCTTACTGATATGGCGACTCTGTGCATTTATTAGTCGGTGCTGTCTCACTAGATCTGGCGACTCTGTGCTTTTATTAGTTGGTGCTGTCTCACTAGATATGACTATTCTGTGCTCTTATTAGTTGATGCTGCCTCACTAGATATGGCGACTCTGTGCTTCTATTAGTCGGTGCTGTCTCACTAGATATGGTGACTCTGGGCTCTTATTAGTTGGTGCTGCCTCACTAGATATGGCGACTCTGTGCACTTATTAGTCGGTGATGTCTCACTAGATATGACCACTCTGTGCTCTTATTAGTCGGTGCTGTCTCACTAGATATGGCGACTCTGTGCTCTTATTAGTCGGTGATGTCTCACTAGATATGACCACTCTGTGCTTCTATTAGTCGGTGCTGTCTCACTAGATATGGCGACTCTGTGCACTTATTAGTCGGTGCTGTCTCACTAGATATGACCACTCTGTGCTTTTATTAGTTGGTGCTGTCTCACTAGATATGGTGACTCTGGGCTCTTATTAGTTGGTGCTGCCTCACTAGATATGGCGACTCTGTGCACTTATTAGTCGGTGCTGTCTCACTAGATATGACCATTCTGTGCTCTTATTAGTTGGTGCTGTCTCACTAGATATGACCACTCTGTGCTTCTATTAGTCGGTGCTGTCTCACTAGATATGGCGACTCTGTGCTCTTGTTAGTCGGTGATGTCTCACTAGATATGACCACTCTGTGCTTCTATTAGTCAGTGCTGTCTCACTAGATATGACCATTCTGTGCTCTTATTAGTTGGTTCTGTCTCACTAGATATGGCGACTCTGTGCTCTTATTAGTTGGTGCTGTCTCACTAGATATGACCATTCTGTGCTCTTATTAGTTGGTTCTGTCTCACTAGATATGGCGACTCTGTGCACTTATTAGTCGGTGCTGTCTCACTAGATATGGCGACTGCTCTTATTAGTCGGTGCTGTCTCACTAGATATGGCGACTCTGTACACTTATTAGTCGGTGCTGTCTCACTAGATATGACCACTCTGTGCTTTTATTAGTTGGTGCTGTCTCACTAGATATGACTATTCTGTGCTCTTATTAGTTGGTGCTGCTCACTAGATATGGCGACTCTGTGCTTCTATTAGTCGGTGCTGTCTCACTAGATATGGCGACTCTGTGCACTTATTAGTCGGTGCTGTCTCACTAGATATGGCGACTGCTCTTATTAGTCAGTGCTGTCTCACTAGATATGGCGACTCTGTGCACTTATTAGTCGGTGCTGTTTCACTAGATATGGCCATTCTGTGCTCTTATTAGTTGATGCTGTCTCACTAGATATGACCACTCTGTGCTTCTATTAGTCGGTGCTGTCTCACTAGATATGGCGACTCTGTGCTCTTGTTAGTCGGTGATGTCTCACTAGATATGACCACTCTGTGCTTCTATTAGTCGGTGCTGTCTCACTAGATATGACCATTCTGTGCTCTTATTAGTTGGTGCTGTCTCACTAGATATGGCGACTCTGTGCACTTATTAGTCGGTGCTGTCTCACTAGATATGACCACTCTGTGCTTCTATTAGTCGGTGCTGTCTCACTAGATATGGACCACTCTGTGCTCTTATTAGTTGGTGCTGTCTCACTAGATATGGTGACTCTGGGCTCTTATTAGTTGGTGCTGTCTCACTAGATATGGCGACTCTGTGCTCTTGTTAGTCGGTGATGTCTCACTAGATATGACCATTCTGTGCTCTTATTAGTTGGTGCTGTCTCACTAGATATGGCGACTCTGTGCTCTTGTTAGTCGGTGCTGTCTTACTAGATATGGCGACTCTGTGCTCTTATTAGTCGGTGCTGTCTCACTAGATATGGCGACTCTGTGCTCTTGTTAGTCGGTGATGTCTCACTAGATATGACCACTCTGTGCTTCTATTAGTCGGTGCTGTCTCACTAGATATGACCATTTTGTGCTCTTATTAGTTGGTGCTGTCTCACTAGATATGACCATTCTGTGCTCTTATTAGTCGTTGCTGTCTCACTAGATATGGCGACTCTGTGCTCTTGTTAGTCGGTGCTGTCTCACTAGATATGACCATTCTGTGCTCTTATTAGTCGGTGCTGTCTCACTAGATATGGCGACTCTGTGCACTTATTAGTCGGTGCTGTCTCACTAGATATGGCGACTGCTCTTATTAGTCGGTGCTGTCTCACTAGATATGGCGACTCTGTGCACTTATTAGTCGGTGCTGTCTCACTAGATATGACCACTCTGTGCTTTTATTAGTTGGTGCTGTCTCACTAGATATGACCATTCTGTGCTCTTATTAGTTGGTGCTGCCTCACTAGATATGGCGACTCTGTGCTTCTATTAGTCGGTGCTGTCTCACTAGATATGGCGACTCTGTGCTCTTGTTAGTCGGTGCTGTCTCACTAGATATGACCATTCTGTGCTCTTATTAGTCGGTGCTGTCTCACTAGATATGGCGACTGCTCTTATTAGTCAGTGCTGTCTCACTAGATATGGCGACTCTGTGCTCTTGTTAGTCGGTGATGTCTCACTAGATATGACCACTCTGTGCTTCTATTAGTCGGTGCTGTCTCACTAGATATGACCATTTTGTGCTCTTATTAGTTGGTGCTGTCTCACTAGATATGACCATTCTGTGCTCTTATTAGTCGTTGCTGTCTCACTAGATATGGCGACTCTGTGCTCTTGTTAGTCGGTGCTGTCTCACTAGATATGACCATTCTGTGCTCTTATTAGTCGGTGCTGTCTCACTAGATATGGCGACTCTGTGCACTTATTAGTCGGTGCTGTCTCACTAGATATGGCGACTGCTCTTATTAGTCGGTGCTGTCTCACTAGATATGGCGACTCTGTGCACTTATTAGTCGGTGCTGTCTCACTAGATATGACCACTCTGTGCTTTTATTAGTTGGTGCTGTCTCACTAGATGTGACCATTCTGTGCTCTTATTAGTTGGTGCTGCCTCACTAGATATGGCGACTCTGTGCTTCTATTAGTCGGTGCTGTCTCACTAGATATGGCGACTCTGTGCTCTTGTTAGTCGGTGCTGTCTCACTAGATATGACCATTCTGTGCTCTTATTAGTCGGTGCTGTCTCACTAGATATGGCGACTGCTCTTATTAGTCAGTGCTGTCTCACTAGATATGACCACTCTGTGCTTTTATTAGTTGGTGCTGTCTCACTAGATATGACCATTCTGTGCTCTTATTAGTTGGTGCTGCCTCACTAGATATGGCGACTCTGTGCTTCTATTAGTCGGTGCTGTCTCACTAGATATGGTGACTCTGGGCTCTTATTAGTTGGTGCTGCCTCACTAGATATGGCGACTCTGTGCACTTATTAGTCGGTGCTGTCTCACTAGATATGACCATTCTGTGCTCTTATTAGTTGGTGCTGTCTCACTAGATATGACCACTCTGTGCTTCTATTAGTCGGTGCTGTCTCACTAGATATGGCGACTCTGTGCTCTTGTTAGTCGGTGATGTCTCACTAGATATGACCACTCTGTGCTTCTATTAGTCGGTGCTGTCTCACTAGATATGACCATTCTGTGCTCTTATTAGTTGGTGCTGTCTCACTAGATATGGCGACTCTGTGCAGTTATTAGTCGGTGCTGTCTCACTAGATATGGCGACTCTGTGCACTTATTAGTCGGTGCTGTCTATATATATGGCGTCTGCTCTTATTAGTCGGTGCTGTCTCACTAGATATGACCACTCTGTGCTCTTATTAGTTGGTGCTGTCTCACTAGATATGGCGACTCTGTGCTCTTGTTAGTCGGTGCTGTCTTACTAGATATGGCGACTCTGTGCTCTTATTAGTCGGTGCTGTCTCACTAGATATGGCGACTCTGTGCTCTTGTTAGTCGGTGATGTCTCACTAGATATGACCACTCTGTGCTTCTATTAGTCAGTGCTGTCTCATTAGATATGACCATTTTGTGCTCTTATTAGTTGGTGCTGTCTCACTAGATATGACCATTCTGTGCTCTTATTAGTCGGTGCTGTCTCACTAGATATGGCGACTCTGTGCTCTTGTTAGTCGGTGCTGTCTCACTAGATATGACCATTCTGTGCTCTTATTAGTCGGTGCTGTCTCACTAGATATGGCGACTCTGTGCACTTATTAGTCGGTGCTGTCTCACTAGATATGGCGACTCTGTGCACTTATTAGTCGGTGCTGTCTCACTAGATATGGCGACTCTGTGCACTTATTAGTTGGTGCTGTCTCACTAGATATGACTATTCTGTGCTCTTATTAGTTGGTGCTGTCTCACTAGATATGGTGACTCTGGGCTCTTATTAGTCGGTGCTGTCTCACTAGATATGGCGACTCTGTGCACTTATTAGTTGGTGCTGTCTCACTAGATATGACCACTCTGTGCTCTTATTAGTTGGTGCTGTCTCACTAGATATGGCCTCTCTGTGCTCTTGTTAGTCGGTGCTGTCTCACTAGATATGGCGACTCTGTGCACTTATTAGTTGGTGCTGTCTCACTAGATATGACCATTCTGTGCTCTTATTAGTCGGTGCTGTCTCACTAGATATGGCGACTCTTTGCACTTATTAGTTGGTGCTGTCTCACTAGATATGACCACTCTGTGCTCTTATTAGTTGGTGCTGTCTCACTAGATATGGCGACTCTGTGCACTTATTAGTCGGTGCTGTCTCACTAGATATGACCATTCTGTGCTCTTATTAGTCGGTGCTGTCTCACTAGATATGACCATTCTGTGCTTTTATTAGTTGGTGCTGTCTCACTATATATGGCGACTCTGTGCACTTATTAGTCGGTGCTGTCTCACTAGATATGGCGACTGCTCTTGTTAGTCGGTGCTGTCTCACTAGATATGACCATTCTGTGCTCTTATTAGTTGGTTCTGTCTCACTAGATATGGCGACTCTGTGCACTTATTAGTCGGTGCTGTCTCACTAGATATGGCGACTGCTCTTATTAGTCAGTGCTGTCTCACTAGATATGGCGACTCTGTGCACTTATTAGTCGGTGCAATCTCACTAGATATGACCATTCTGTGCTCTTATTAGTTGGTGCTGTCTCACTAGATATGGCGACTCTGTGCAGTTATTAGTCGGTGCTGTCTCACTAGATATGGCGACTCTGTGCACTTATTAGTTGGTGCTGTCTCACTAGATATGGTAACTCTGGGCTCTTATTAGTTGGTGCTGCCTCACTAGATATGGCGACTCTGTGCACTTATTAGTCGGTGCAATCTCACTAGATATGACCATTCTGTGCTCTTATTAGTTGGTGCTGTCTCACTAGATATGGCGACTCTGTGCACTTATTAGTTGGTGCTGTCTCACTAGATATGACCACTCTGTGCTTCTATTAGTCGGTGCTGTCTCACTAGATATGGCGACTCTGTGCTCTTGTTAGTCGGTGATGTCTCACTAGATATGACCACTCTGTGCTTCTATTAGTCGGTGCTGTCTCACTAGATATGACCATTCTGTGCTCTTATTAGTTGGTGCTGTCTCACTAGATATGGCGACTCTGTGCACTTATTAGTCGGTGCTGTCTCACTAGATATGACCACTCTGTGCTTCTATTAGTCGGTGCTGTTTCACTAGATATGGCGACTCTGTGCTCTTATTAGTCGGTGCTGTCTCACTAGATATGACCACTCTGTGCTCTTATTAGTTGGTGCTGTCTCACTAGATATGGTGACTCTGGGCTCTTATTAGTTGGTGCTGTCTCACTAGATATGGCGACTCTGTGCTCTTGTTAGTCGGTGATGTCTCACTAGATATGGTGACTCTGGGCTCTTATTAGTTGGTGCTGCCTCACTAGATATGGCGACTCTGTGCACTTATTAGTCGGTGCAATCTCACTAGATATGACCATTCTGTGCTCTTATTAGTTGGTGCTGTCTCACTAGATATGGCGACTCTGTGCACTTATTAGTTGGTGCTGTCTCACTAGATATGACCACTCTGTGCTTCTATTAGTCGGTGCTGTCTCACTAGATATGGCGACTCTGTGCTCTTGTTAGTCGGTGATGTCTCACTAGATATGACCACTCTGTGCTTCTATTAGTCGGTGCTGTCTCACTAGATATGACCATTCTGTGCTCTTATTAGTTGGTGCTGTCTCACTAGATATGGCGACTCTGTGCACTTATTAGTCGGTGCTGTCTCACTAGATATGACCACTCTGTGCTTCTATTAGTCGGTGCTGTTTCACTAGATATGGCGACTCTGTGCTCTTATTAGTCGGTGCTGTCTCACTAGATATGACCACTCTGTGCTCTTATTAGTTGGTGCTGTCTCACTAGATATGGTGACTCTGGGCTCTTATTAGTTGGTGCTGTCTCACTAGATATGGCGACTCTGTGCTCTTGTTAGTCGGTGATGTCTCACTAGATATGACCATTCTGTGCTCTTATTAGTTGGTGCTGTCTCACTAGATATGGCGACTCTGTGCTCTTGTTAGTCTGGTGCTGTCTTACTAGATATGGCGACTCTGTGCTCTTATTAGTCGGTGCTGTCTCACTAGATATGGCGACTCTGTGCTCTTGTTAGTCGGTGATGTCTCACTAGATATGACCACTCTGTGCTTCTATTAGTCGGTGCTGTCTCACTAGATATGACCATTTTGTGCTCTTATTAGTTGGTGCTGTCTCACTAGATATGACCATTCTGTGCTCTTATTAGTCGTTGCTGTCTCACTAGATATGGCGACTCTGTGCTCTTGTTAGTCGGTGCTGTCTCACTAGATATGACCATTCTGTGCTCTTATTAGTCGGTGCTGTCTCACTAGATATGGCGACTCTGTGCACTTATTAGTCGGTGCTGTCTCACTAGATATGGCGACTGCTCTTATTAGTCGGTGCTGTCTCACTAGATATGGCGACTCTGTGCACTTATTAGTCGGTGCTGTCTCACTAGATATGACCACTCTGTGCTTTTATTAGTTGGTGCTGTCTCACTAGATATGACCATTCTGTGCTCTTATTAGTTGGTGCTGCCTCACTAGATATGGCGACTCTGTGCTTCTATTAGTCGGTGCTGTCTCACTAGATATGGCGACTCTGTGCTCTTGTTAGTCGGTGCTGTCTCACTAGATATGACCATTCTGTGCTCTTATTAGTCGGTGCTGTCTCACTAGATATGGCGACTGCTCTTATTAGTCAGTGCTGTCTCACTAGATATGACCACTCTGTGCTTTTATTAGTTGGTGCTGTCTCACTAGATATGACCATTCTGTGCTCTTATTAGTTGGTGCTGCCTCACTAGATATGGCGACTCTGTGCTTCTATTAGTCGGTGCTGTCTCACTAGATATGGTGACTCTGGGCTCTTACTAGTTGGTGCTGCCTCACTAGATATGGCGACTCTGTGCACTTATTAGTCGGTGCTGTCTCACTAGATATGACCATTCTGTGCTCTTATTAGTTGGTGCTGTCTCACTAGATATGACCACTCTGTGCTTCTATTAGTCGGTGCTGTCTCACTAGATATGGCGACTCTGTGCTCTTGTTAGTCGGTGATGTCTCACTAGATATGACCACTCTGTGCTTCTGTTAGTCGGTGCTGTCTCACTAGATATGACCATTCTGTGCTCTTATTAGTTGGTGCTGTCTCACTAGATATGGCGACTCTGTGCAGTTATTAGTCGGTGCTGTCTCACTAGATATGACCACTCTGTGCTTCTATTAGTCGGTGCTGTCTCACTAGATATGGCGACTCTGTGCTCTTATTAGTCGGTGCTGTCTCACTAGATATGACCACTCTGTGCTCTTATTAGTTGGTGCTGTCTCACTAGATATGGTGACTCTGGGCTCTTATTAGTTGGTGCTGTCTCACTAGATATGGCGACTCTGTGCTCTTGTTAGTCGGTGCTGTCTTACTAGATATGGCGACTCTGTGCTCTTATTAGTCGGTGCTGTCTCACTAGATATGGCGACTCTGTGCTCTTGTTAGTCGGTGATGTCTCACTAGATATGACCACTCTGTGCTTCTATTAGTCAGTGCTGTCTCATTAGATATGACCATTTTGTGCTCTTATTAGTTGGTGCTGTCTCACTAGATATGACCATTCTGTGCTCTTATTAGTCGGTGCTGTCTCACTAGATATGGCGACTCTGTGCTCTTGTTAGTCGGTGCTGTCTCACTAGATATGACCATTCTGTGCTCTTATTAGTCGGTGCTGTCTCACTAGATATGGCGACTCTGTGCACTTATTAGTCGGCGCTGTCTCACTAGATATGGCGACTGCTCTTGTTAGTCGGTGCTGTCTCACTAGATATGGCGACTCTGTGCACTTATTAGTCGGTGCTGTCTCACTAGATATGGCGACTCTGTGCACTTATTAGTCGGTGCTGTCTCACTAGATATGGCGACTCTGTGCACTTATTAGTTGGTGCTGTCTCACTAGATATGACTATTCTGTGCTCTTATTAGTTGGTGCTGTCTCACTAGATATGGTGACTCTGGGCTCTTATTAGTCGGTGCTGTCTCACTAGATATGGCGACTCTGTGCACTTATTAGTTGGTGCTGTCTCACTAGATATGACCACTCTGTGCTCTTATTAGTTGGTGCTGTCTCACTAGATATGGCCTCTCTGTGCTCTTGTTAGTCGGTGCTGTCTCACTAGATATGGCGACTCTGTGCACTTATTAGTTGGTGCTGTCTCACTAGATATGACCATTCTGTGCTCTTATTAGTCGGTGCTGTCTCACTAGATATGGCGACTCTTTGCACTTATTAGTTGGTGCTGTCTCACTAGATATGACCACTCTGTGCTCTTATGAGTTGGTGCTGTCTCACTAGATATGGCGACTCTGTGCACTTATTAGTCGGTGCTGTCTCACTAGATATGACCATTCTGTGCTCTTATTAGTCGGTGCTGTCTCACTAGATATGACCATTCTGTGCTTTTATTAGTTGGTGCTGTCTCACTAGATATGGCGACTCTGTGCACTTATTAGTCGGTGCTGTCTCACTAGATATGGCGACTGCTCTTGTTAGTCGGTGCTGTCTCACTAGATATGACCATTCTGTGCTCTTATTAGTTGGTTCTGTCTCACTAGATATGGCGACTCTGTGCACTTATTAGTCGGTGCTGTCTCACTAGATATGGCGACTGCTCTTATTAGTCAGTGCTGTCTCACTAGATATGGCGACTCTGTGCACTTATTAGTCGGTGCAATCTCACTAGATATGACCATTCTGTGCTCTTATTAGTTGGTGCTGTCTCACTAGATATGGCGACTCTGTGCAGTTATTAGTCGGTGCTGTCTCACTAGATATGGCGACTCTGTGCACTTATTAGTTGGTGCTGTCTCACTAGATATGGTAACTCTGGGCTCTTATTAGTTGGTGCTGCCTCACTAGATATGGCGACTCTGTGCACTTATTAGTCGGTGCAATCTCACTAGATATGACCATTCTGTGCTCTTATTAGTTGGTGCTGTCTCACTAGATATGGCGACTCTGTGCACTTATTAGTTGGTGCTGTCTCACTAGATATGACCACTCTGTGCTTCTATTAGTCGGTGCTGTCTCACTAGATATGGCGACTCTGTGCTCTTGTTAGTCGGTGATGTCTCACTAGATATGACCACTCTGTGCTTCTATTAGTCGGTACTGTCTCACTAGATATGACCATTCTGTGCTCTTATTAGTTGGTTCTGTCTCACTAGATATGGCGACTCTGTGCTCTTATTAGTTGGTGCTGTTTCACTAGATATGACCATTCTGTGCTCTTATTAGTTGGTTCTGTCTCACTAGATATGGCGACTCTGTGCACTTATTAGTCGGTGCTGTCTCACTAGATATGGCGACTGCTCTTAGTAGTCAGTGCTGTCTCACTGATATGGCGACTCTGTGCATTTATTAGTCGGTGCTGTCTCACTAGATCTGGCGACTCTGTGCTTTTATTAGTTGGTGCTGTCTCACTAGATATGACTATTCTGTGCTCTTATTAGTTGGTGCTGCCTCACTAGATATGGCGACTCTGTGCTTCTATTAGTCGGTGCTGTCTCACTAGATATGGTGACTCTGGGCTCTTATTAGTTGGTGCTGCCTCACTAGATATGGCGACTCTGTGCACTTATTAGTCGGTGATGTCTCACTAGATATGACCACTCTGTGCTCTTATTAGTCGGTGCTGTCTCACTAGATATGGCGACTCTGTGCTCTTATTAGTCGGTGATGTCTCACTAGATATGACCACTCTGTGCTTCTATTAGTCGGTGCTGTCTCACTAGATATGGCGACTCTGTGCACTTATTAGTCGGTGCTGTCTCACTAGATATGACCACTCTGTGCTTTTATTAGTTGGTGCTGTCTCACTAGATATGGTGACTCTGGGCTCTTATTAGTTGGTGCTGCCTCACTAGATATGGCGACTCTGTGCACTTATTAGTCGGTGCTGTCTCACTAGATATGACCATTCTGTGCTCTTATTAGTTGGTGCTGTCTCACTAGATATGACCACTCTGTGCTTCTATTAGTCGGTGCTGTCTCACTAGATATGGCGACTCTGTGCTCTTGTTAGTCAGTGATGTCTCACTAGATATGACCACTCTGTGCTTCTATTAGTCGGTACTGTCTCACTAGATATGACCATTCTGTGCTCTTATTAGTCGGTGCTTTCTCACTAGATATGACCATTTTGTGCTCTTATTAGTTGGTGCAGTCTCACTAGATATGACCATTCTGTGCTCTTATTAGTTGGTTCTGTCTCACTAGATATGGCGACTCTGTGCTCTTATTAGTTGGTGCTGTCTCACTAGATATGACCATTCTGTGCTCTTATTAGTTGGTTCTGTCTCGCTAGATATGGCGACTCTGTGCACTTATTAGTCGGTGCTGTCTCACTAGATATGGCGACTGCTCTTATTAGTCAGTGCTGTCTCACTAGATATGGCGACTCTGTGCACTTATTAGTCGGTGCTGTCTCACTAGATATGACCATTCTGTGCTCTTATTAGTTGGTGCTGTCTCACTAGATATGACCACTCTGTGCTTCTATTAGTCGGTGCTGTCTCACTAGATATGGCGACTCTGTGCTCTTGTTAGTCGGTGATGTCTCACTAGATATGACCACTCTGTGCTTCTATTAGTCAGTGCTGTCTCACTAGATATGACCATTCTGTGCTCTTATTAGTTGGTGCTGTCTCACTAGATATGGCGACTCTGTGCTCTTATTAGTTGGTGCTGTCTCACTAGATATGACCATTCTGTGCTCTTATTAGTTGGTTCTGTCTCACTAGATATGGCGACTCTGTGCACTTATTAGTCGGTGCTGTCTCACTAGATATGGCGACTGCTCTTATTAGTCGGTGCTGTCTCACTAGATATGGCGACTCTGTACACTTATTAGTCGGTGCTGTCTCACTAGATATGACCACTCTGTGCTTTTATTAGTTGGTGCTGTCTCACTAGATATGACTATTCTGTGCTCTTATTAGTTGGTGCTGCTCACTAGATATGGCGACTCTGTGCTTCTATTAGTCGGTGCTGTCTCACTAGATATGGCGACTCTGTGCACTTATTAGTCGGTGCTGTCTCACTAGATATGGCGACTGCTCTTATTAGTCAGTGCTGTCTCACTAGATATGGCGACTCTGTGCACTTATTAGTCGGTGCTGTCTCACTAGATATGGCCATTCTGTGCTCTTATTAGTTGGTGCTTTCTCACTAGATATGACCACTCTGTGCTTCTATTAGTCGGTGCTGTCTCACTAGATATGGCGACTCTGTGCTCTTGTTAGTCGGTGATGTCTCACTAGATATGACCACTCTGTGCTTCTATTAGTCGGTGCTGTCTCACTAGATATGACCATTCTGTGCTCTTATTAGTTGGTGCTGTCTCACTAGATATGGCGACTCTGTGCACTTATTAGTCGGTGCTGTCTCACTAGATATGACCACTCTGTGCTTCTATTAGTCGGTGCTGTCTCACTAGATATGGCGACTCTGTGCTCTTATTAGTCGGTGCTGTCTCACTAGATATGACCTCTCTGTGCTCTTATTAGTTGGTGCTGTCTCACTAGATATGGTGACTCTGGGCTCTTATTAGTTGGTGCTGTCTCACTAGATATGGCGACTCTGTGCTCTTGTTAGTCGGTGATGTCTCACTAGATATGACCATTCTGTGCTCTTATTAGTTGGTGCTGTCTCACTAGATATGGCGACTCTGTGCTCTTGTTAGTCGGTGCTGTCTTACTAGATATGGCGACTCTGTGCTCTTATTAGTCGGTGCTGTCTCACTAGATATGGCGACTCTGTGCTCTTGTTAGTCGGTGATGTCTCACTAGATATGACCACTCTGTGCTTCTATTAGTCGGTGCTGTCTCACTAGATATGACCATTTTGTGCTCTTATTAGTTGGTGCTGTCTCACTAGATATGACCATTCTGTGCTCTTATTAGTCGTTGCTGTCTCACTAGATATGGCGACTCTGTGCTCTTGTTAGTCGGTGCTGTCTCACTAGATATGACCATTCTGTGCTCTTATTAGTCGGTGCTGTCTCACTAGATATGGCGACTCTGTGCACTTATTAGTCGGTGCTGTCTCACTAGATATGGCGACTGCTCTTATTAGTCGGTGCTGTCTCACTAGATATGGCGACTCTGTGCACTTATTAGTCGGTGCTGTCTCACTAGATATGACCACTCTGTGCTTTTATTAGTTGGTGCTGTCTCACTAGATATGACTATTCTGTGCTCTTATTAGTTGGTGCTGCCTCACTAGATATGGCGACTCTGTGCTTCTATTAGTCGGTGCTGTCTCACTAGATATGGCGACTCTGTGCTCTTGTTAGTCGGTGCTGTCTCACTAGATATGACCATTCTGTGCTCTTATTAGTCGGTGCTGTCTCACTAGATATGGCGACTGCTCTTATTAGTCAGTGCTGTCTCACTAGATATGACCACTCTGTGCTCTTATTAGTCGGTGCTGTCTCACTAGATATGGCGACTCTGTGCTCTTGTTAGTCGGTGATGTCTCACTAGATATGACCACTCTGTGCTTCTATTAGTCGGTGCTGTCTCACTAGATATGACCATTTTGTGCTCTTATTAGTTGGTGCTGTCTCACTAGATATGACCATTCTGTGCTCTTATTAGTCGTTGCTGTCTCACTAGATATGGCGACTCTGTGCTCTTGTTAGTCGGTGCTGTCTCACTAGATATGACCATTCTGTGCTCTTATTAGTCGGTGCTGTCTCACTAGATATGGCGACTCTGTGCACTTATTAGTCGGTGCTGTCTCACTAGATATGACCACTCTGTGCTTTTATTAGTTGGTGCTGTCTCACTAGATATGACCATTCTGTGCTCTTATTAGTTGGTGCTGCCTCACTAGATATGGCGACTCTGTGCTTCTATTAGTCGGTGCTGTCTCACTAGATATGGCGACTCTGTGCTCTTGTTAGTCGGTGCTGTCTCACTAGATATGACCATTCTGTGCTCTTATTAGTCGGTGCTGTCTCACTAGATATGGCGACTGCTCTTATTAGTCAGTGCTGTCTCACTAGATATGACCACTCTGTGCTTTTATTAGTTGGTGCTGTCTCTTTTTTTGGGCTTGTTGGCGTCTTCTTCTTTTGTGCTGTCTCACTAGATATGGTGACTCTGGGCTCTTATTAGTTGGTGCTGCCTCACTAGATATGGCGACTCTGTGCACTTATTAGTCGGTGCTGTCTCACTAGATATGACCATTCTGTGCTCTTATTAGTTGGTGCTGTCTCACTAGATATGACCACTCTGTGCTTCTATTAGTCGGTGCTGTCTCACTAGATATGGCGACTCTGTGCTCTTGTTAGTCGGTGATGTCTCACTAGATATGACCACTCTGTGCTTCTATTAGTCGGTGCTGTCTCACTAGATATGACCATTCTGTGCTCTTATTAGTTGGTGCTGTCTCACTAGATATGGCGACTCTGTGCAGTTATTAGTCGGTGCTGTCTCACTAGATATGACCACTCTGTGCTTCTATTAGTCGGTGCTGTCTCACTAGATATGGCGACTCTGTGCTCTTATTAGTCGGTGCTGTCTCACTAGATATGGCGACTCTGTGCTCTTATTAGTCGGTGCTGTCTCACTAGATATGACCACTCTGTGCTCTTATTAGTTGGTGCTGTCTCACTAGATATGGTGACTCTGGGCTCTTATTAGTTGGTGCTGTCTCACTAGATATGGCGACTCTGTGCTCTTGTTAGTCGGTGCTGTCTTACTAGATATGGCGACTCTGTGCTCTTATTAGTCGGTGCTGTCTCACTAGATATGGCGACTCTGTGCTCTTGTTAGTCGGTGATGTCTCACTAGATATGACCACTCTGTGCTTCTATTAGTCAGTGCTGTCTCATTAGATATGACCATTTTGTGCTCTTATTAGTTGGTGCTGTCTCACTAGATATGACCATTCTGTGCTCTTATTAGTCGGTGCTGTCTCACTAGATATGGCGACTCTGTGCTCTTGTTAGTCGGTGCTGTCTCACTAGATATGACCATTCTGTGCTCTTATTAGTCGGTGCTGTCTCACTAGATATGGCGACTCTGTGCACTTATTAGTCGGTGCTGTCTCACTAGATATGGCGACTGCTCTTGTTAGTCGGTGCTGTCTCACTAGATATGGCGACTCTGTGCACTTATTAGTCGGTGCTGTCTCACTAGATATGGCGACTCTGTGCACTTATTAGTCGGTGCTGTCTCACTAGATATGGCGACTCTGTGCACTTATTAGTTGGTGCTGTCTCACTAGATATGACTATTCTGTGCTCTTATTAGTTGGTGCTGTCTCACTAGATATGGTGACTCTGGGCTCTTATTAGTCGGTGCTGTCTCACTAGATATGGCGACTCTGTGCACTTATTAGTTGGTGCTGTCTCACTAGATATGACCACTCTGTGCTCTTATTAGTTGGTGCTGTCTCACTAGATATGGCCTCTCTGTGCTCTTGTTAGTCGGTGCTGTCTCACTAGATATGGCGACTCTGTGCACTTATTAGTTGGTGCTGTCTCACTAGATATGACCATTCTGTGCTCTTATTAGTCGGTGCTGTCTCACTAGATATGGCGACTCTTTGCACTTATTAGTTGGTGCTGTCTCACTAGATATGACCACTCTGTGCTCTTATTAGTCGGTGCTGTCTCACTAGATATGGCGACTCTGTGCACTTATTAGTTGGTGCTGTCTCACTAGATATGGCGACTCTGTGCTCTTATTAGTCGGTGCTGTCTCACTAGATATGACCATTCTGTGCTCTTATTAGTCGGTGCTGTCTCACTAGATATGGCGACTCTGTGCACTTATTAGTTGGTGCTGTCTCACTAGATATGGCGACTCTGTGCACTTATTAGTCGGTGCTGTCTCACTAGATATGGCCATTCTGTGCTCTTATTAGTCGGTGCTGTCTCACTAGATATGACCATTCTGTGCTCTTATTAGTTGGTGCTGTCTCACTAGATATGACCATTCTGTGCTCTTATTAGTTGGTTCTGTCTCACTAGATATGGCAACTCTGTGCACTTATTAGTCGGTGCTGTCTCACTAGATATGGCGACTGCTCTTATTAGTCAGTGCTGTCTCACTAGATATGACCACTCTGTGCTCTTATTAGTCGGTGCTGTCTCACTAGATATGGCGACTCTGTGCTCTTATTAGTCGGTGATGTCTCACTAGATATGACCACTCTGTGCTTCTATTAGTCGGTGCTGTCTCACTAGATATGGCGACTCTGTGCACTTATTAGTCGGTGCTGTCTCACTAGATATGACCACTCTGTGCTTTTATTAGTTGGTGCTGTCTCACTAGATATGGTGACTCTGGGCTCTTATTAGTTGGTGCTGCCTCACTAGATATGGCGACTCTGTGCACTTATTAGTCGGTGCTGTCTCACTAGATATGACCATTCTGTGCTCTTATTAGTTGGTGCTGTCTCACTAGATATGACCACTCTGTGCTTCTATTAGTCGGTGCTGTCTCACTAGATATGGCGACTCTGTGCTCTTGTTAGTCGGTGATGTCTCACTAGATATGACCACTCTGTGCTTCTATTAGTCAGTGCTGTCTCACTAGATATGACCATTCTGTGCTCTTATTAGTTGGTTCTGTCTCACTAGATATGGCGACTCTGTGCTCTTATTAGTTGGTGCTGTCTCACTAGATATGACCATTCTGTGCTCTTATTAGTTGGTTCTGTCTCACTAGATATGGCGACTCTGTGCACTTATTAGTCGGTGCTGTCTCACTAGATATGGCGACTGCTCTTATTAGTCGGTGCTGTCTCACTAGATATGGCGACTCTGTACACTTATTAGTCGGTGCTGTCTCACTAGATATGACCACTCTGTGCTTTTATTAGTTGGTGCTGTCTCACTAGATATGACTATTCTGTGCTCTTATTAGTTGGTGCTGCTCACTAGATATGGCGACTCTGTGCTTCTATTAGTCGGTGCTGTCTCACTAGATATGGCGACTCTGTGCACTTATTAGTCGGTGCTGTCTCACTAGATATGGCGACTGCTCTTATTAGTCAGTGCTGTCTCACTAGATATGGCGACTCTGTGCACTTATTAGTCGGTGCTGTCTCACTAGATATGGCCATTCTGTGCTCTTATTAGTTGGTGCTGTCTCACTAGATATGACCACTCTGTGCTTCTATTAGTCGGTGCTGTCTCACTAGATATGGCGACTCTGTGCTCTTGTTAGTCGGTGATGTCTCACTAGATATGACCACTCTGTGCTTCTATTAGTCGGTGCTGTCTCACTAGATATGACCATTCTGTGCTCTTATTAGTTGGTGCTGTCTCACTAGATATGGCGACTCTGTGCACTTATTAGTCGGTGCTGTCTCACTAGATATGACCACTCTGTGCTTCTATTAGTCGGTGCTGTCTCACTAGATATGGCGACTCTGTGCTCTTATTAGTCGGTGCTGTCTCACTAGATATGACCACTCTGTGCTCTTATTAGTTGGTGCTGTCTCACTAGATATGGTGACTCTGGGCTCTTATTAGTTGGTGCTGTCTCACTAGATATGGCGACTCTGTGCTCTTGTTAGTCGGTGATGTCTCACTAGATATGACCATTCTGTGCTCTTATTAGTTGGTGCTGTCTCACTAGATATGGCGACTCTGTGCTCTTGTTAGTCGGTGCTGTCTTACTAGATATGGCGACTCTGTGCTCTTATTAGTCGGTGCTGTCTCACTAGATATGGCGACTCTGTGCTCTTGTTAGTCGGTGATGTCTCACTAGATATGACCACTCTGTGCTTCTATTAGTCGGTGCTGTCTCACTAGATATGACCATTTTGTGCTCTTATTAGTTGGTGCTGTCTCACTAGATATGACCATTCTGTGCTCTTATTAGTCGTTGCTGTCTCACTAGATATGGCGACTCTGTGCTCTTGTTAGTCGGTGCTGTCTCACTAGATATGACCATTCTGTGCTCTTATTAGTCGGTGCTGTCTCACTAGATATGGCGACTCTGTGCACTTATTAGTCGGTGCTGTCTCACTAGATATGGCGACTGCTCTTATTAGTCGGTGCTGTCTCACTAGATATGGCGACTCTGTGCACTTATTAGTCGGTGCTGTCTCACTAGATATGACCACTCTGTGCTTTTATTAGTTGGTGCTGTCTCACTAGATATGACTATTCTGTGCTCTTATTAGTTGGTGCTGCCTCACTAGATATGGCGACTCTGTGCTTCTATTAGTCGGTGCTGTCTCACTAGATATGGCGACTCTGTGCTCTTGTTAGTCGGTGCTGTCTCACTAGATATGACCATTCTGTGCTCTTATTAGTCGGTGCTGTCTCACTAGATATGGCGACTTGGCTCTTATTAGTCAGTGCTGTCTCACTAGATATGACCACTCTGTGCTCTTATTAGTCGGTGCTGTCTCACTAGATATGGCGACTCTGTGCTCTTGTTAGTCGGTGATGTCTCACTAGATATGACCACTCTGTGCTTCTATTAGTCGGTGCTGTCTCACTAGATATGACCATTTTGTGCTCTTATTAGTTGGTGCTGTCTCACTAGATATGACCATTCTGTGCTCTTATTAGTCGTTGCTGTCTCACTAGATATGGCGACTCTGTGCTCTTGTTAGTCGGTGCTGTCTCACTAGATATGACCATTCTGTGCTCTTATTAGTCGGTGCTGTCTCACTAGATATGGCGACTCTGTGCACTTATTAGTCGGTGCTGTCTCACTAGATATGGCGACTGCTCTTATTAGTCGGTGCTGTCTCACTAGATATGGCGACTCTGTGCACTTATTAGTTGGTGCTGTCTCACTAGATATGACCATTCTGTGCTCTTATTAGTTGGTGCTGCCTCACTAGATATGGCGACTCTGTGCTTCTATTAGTCGGTGCTGTCTCACTAGATATGGCGACTCTGTGCTCTTGTTAGTCGGTGCTGTCTCACTAGATATGACCATTCTGTGCTTTTATTAGTCGGTGCTGTCTCACTAGATATGGCGACTGCTCTTATTAGTCAGTGCTGTCTCACTAGATATGACCACTCTGTGCTTTTATTAGTTGGTGCTGTCTCACTAGATATGACCATTCTGTGCTCTTATTAGTTGGTGCTGCCTCACTAGATATGGCGACTCTGTGCTTCTATTAGTCGGTGCTGTCTCACTAGATATGGTGACTCTGGGCTCTTATTAGTTGGTGCTGCCTCACTAGATATGGCGACTCTGTGCACTTATTAGTCGGTGCTGTCTCACTAGATATGACCATTCTGTGCTCTTATTAGTTGGTGCTGTCTCACTAGATATGACCACTCTGTGCTTCTATTAGTCGGTGCTGTCTCACTAGATATGGCGACTCTGTGCTCTTGTTAGTCGGTGATGTCTCACTAGATATGACCACTCTGTGCTTCTATTAGTCGGTGCTGTCTCACTAGATATGACCATTCTGTGCTCTTATTAGTTGGTGCTGTCTCACTAGATATGGCGACTCTGTGCAGTTATTAGTCGGTGCTGTCTCACTAGATATGACCACTCTGTGCTTCTATTAGTCGGTGCTGTCTCACTAGATATGGCGACTCTGTGCTCTTATTAGTCGGTGCTGTCTCACTAGATATGGCGACTCTGTGCTCTTATTAGTCGGTGCTGTCTCACTAGATATGACCACTCTGTGCTCTTATTAGTTGGTGCTGTCTCACTAGATATGGTGACTCTGGGCTCTTATTAGTTGGTGCTGTCTCACTAGATATGGCGACTCTGTGCTCTTGTTAGTCGGTGCTGTCTTACTAGATATGGCGACTCTGTGCACTTATTAGTCGGTGCTGTCTCACTAGATATGGCGACTGCTCTTGTTAGTCGGTGCTGTCTCACTAGATATGGCGACTCTGTGCTCTTATTAGTCGGTGCTGTCTCACTAGATATGGCGACTCTGTGCACTTATTAGTCGGTGCTGTCTCACTAGATATGGCGACTGCTCTTATTAGTCGGTGCTGTCTCACTAGATATGGCGACTCTGTGCTCTTATTAGTCGGTGCTGTCTCACTAGATATGGCGACTCTGTGCTCTTATTAGTCGGTGCTGTCTCACTAGATATGGCGACTCTGTGCACTTATTAGTTGGTGCTGTCTCACTAGATATGACTATTCTGTGCTCTTATTAGTTGGTGCTGTCTCACTAGATATGGCGACTCTGGGCTCTTATTAGTCGGTGCTGTCTCACTAGATATGGCGACTCTGTGCACTTATTAGTTGGTGCTGTCTCACTAGATATGACCATTCTGTGCTCTTATTAGTCGGTGCTGTCTCACTAGATATGGCGACTCTGTGCACTTATTAGTCGGTGCTGTCTCACTAGATATGACCATTCTGTGCTCTTATGAGTTGGTGCTGTCTCACTAGATATGGCGACTCTGTGCACTTATTAGTCGGTGCTGTCTCACTAGATATGACCATTCTGTGCTCTTATTAGTCGGTGCTGTCTCACTAGATATGGCGACTCTGTGCACTTATTAGTTGGTGCTGTCTCACTAGATATGACCACTCTGTGCTCTTATGAGTTGGTGCTGTCTCACTAGATATGGCGACTCTGTGCTCTTATTAGTCGGTGCTGTCTCACTAGATATGACCACTCTGTGCTCTTATTAGTTGGTGCTGTCTCACTAGATATGGTGACTCTGGGCTCTTATTAGTTGGTGCTGTCTCACTAGATATGGCGACTCTGTGCTCTTGTTAGTCGGTGCTGTCTCACTAGATATGGCGACTCTGTGCTCTTATTAGTCGGTGCTGTCTCACTAGATATGGCGACTGCTCTTGTTAGTCGGTGCTGTCTCACTAGATATGGCGACTCTGTGCACTTATTAGTCGGTGCTGTCTCACTAGATATGGCGACTCTGTGCACTTATTAGTCGGTGCTGTCTCACTAGATATGGCGACTGCTCTTGTTAGTCGGTGCTGTCTCACTAGATATGGCGACTCTGTGCACTTATTAGTCGGTGCTGTCTCACTAGATATGGCGACTCTGTGCACTTATTAGTCGGTGCTGTCTCACTAGATATGGCGACTCTGTGCACTTATTAGTTGGTGCTGTCTCACTAGATATGACTATTCTGTGCTCTTATTAGTTGGTGCTGTCTCACTAGATATGGTGACTCTGGGCTCTTATTAGTCGGTGCTGTCTCACTAGATATGGCGACTCTGTGCACTTATTAGTTGGTGCTGTCTCACTAGATATGACCACTCTGTGCTCTTATTAGTTGGTGCTGTCTCACTAGATATGGCCACTCTGTGCTCCTATTAGTCGGTGCTGTCTCACTAGATATGGCGACTCTGTGCTCTTATTAGTTGGTGCTGTCTCACTAGATATGACCACTCTGTGCTCTTATTAGTCGGTGCTGTCTCACTAGATATGGCCATTCTGTGCTCTTATTAGTTGGTGCTGTCTCACTAGATATGACCACTCTGTGCTTCTATTAGTCGGTGCTGTCTCACTAGATATGGCCATTCTGTGCTCTTGTTAGTCGGTGCTGTCTCACTAGATATGACCACTCTGTGCTTCTATTAGTCGGTGCTGTCTCACTAGATATGACCATTCTGTGCTCTTATTAGTTGGTGCTGTCTCACTAGATATGGCGACTCTGTGCACTTATTAGTCGGTGCTGTCTCACTAGATATGACCACTCTGTGCTTCTATTAGTCGGTGCTGTCTCACTAGATATGGCGACTCTGTGCTCTTATTAGTCGGTGCTGTCTCACTAGATATGACCACTCTGTGCTCTTATTAGTTGGTGCTGTCTCACTAGATATGGTGACTCTGGGCTCTTCTTAGTTGGTGCTGTCTCACTAGATATGGCGACTCTGTGCTCTTGTTAGTCGGTGATGTCTCACTAGATATGACCATTCTGTGCTCTTATTAGTTGGTGCTGTCTCACTAGATATGGCGACTCTGTGCTCTTGTTAGTCGGTGCTGTCTTACTAGATATGGCGACTCTGTGCTCTTATTAGTCGGTGCTGTCTCACTAGATATGGCGACTCTGTGCTCTTGTTAGTCGGTGATGTCTCACTAGATATGACCACTCTGTGCTTCTATTAGTCGGTGCTGTCTCACTAGATATGACCATTCTGTGCTCTTATTAGTCGTTGCTGTCTCACTAGATATGGCGACTCTGTGCTCTTGTTAGTCGGTGCTGTCTCACTAGATATGACCATTCTGTGCTCTTATTAGTCGGTGCTGTCTCACTAGATATGGCGACTCTGTGCACTTGTTAGTCGGTGCTGTCTCACTAGATATGGCGATCTGTGCTCTTATTAGTCGGTGCTGTCTCACTAGATATGGCGACTCTGTGCTCTTATTAGTCGGTGCTGTCTCACTAGATATGACCACTCTGTGCTTTTATTAGTTGGTGCTGTCTCACTAGATATGACCATTCTGTGCTCTTATTAGTTGGTGCTGCCTCACTAGATATGGCGACTCTGTGCTTCTATTAGTCGGTGCTGTCTCACTAGATATGGCGACTCTGTGCTCTTGTTAGTTGGTGCTGCCTCACTAGATATGGCGACTCTGTGCACTTATTAGTCGGTGCTGTCTCACTAGATATGACCATTCTGTGCTCTTATTAGTTGGTGCTGTCTCACTAGATATGACCACTCTGTGCTTCTATTAGTCGGTGCTGTCTCACTAGATATGGCGACTCTGTGCTCTTGTTAGTCGGTGATGTCTCACTAGATATGACCACTCTGTGCTTCTATTAGTCGGTGCTGTCTCACTAGATATGACCATTCTGTGCTCTTATTAGTTGGTGCTGTCTCACTAGATATGGCGACTCTGTGCAGTTATTAGTCGGTGCTGTCTCACTAGATATGACCACTCTGTGCTTCTATTAGTCGGTGCTGTCTCACTAGATATGGCGACTCTGTGCTCTTATTAGTCGGTGCTGTCTCACTAGATATGACCACTCTGTGCTCTTATTAGTTGGTGCTGTCTCACTAGATATGGTGACTCTGGGCTCTTATTAGTTGGTGCTGTCTCACTAGATATGGCGACTCTGTGCTCTTGTTAGTCGGTGCTGTCTTACTAGATATGGCGACTCTGTGCTCTTATTAGTCGGTGCTGTCTCACTAGATATGGCGACTCTGTGCTCTTGTTAGTCGGTGATGTCTCACTAGATATGACCACTCTGTGCTTCTATTAGTCAGTGCTGTCTCATTAGATATGACCATTTTGTGCTCTTATTAGTTGGTGCTGTCTCACTAGATATGACCATTCTGTGCTCTTATTAGTCGGTGCTGTCTCACTAGATATGACCATTCTGTGCTCTTATTAGTTGGTGCTGTCTCACTAGATATGGCGACTCTGTGCTCTTATTAGTCGGTGCTGTCTCACTAGATATGGCGACTTGCTCTTGTTAGTCGGTGCTGTCTCACTAGATATGGCGACTTGTGCTCTTATTAGTCGGTGCTGTCTCACTAGATATGGCGACTCTGTGCACTTATTAGTCGGTGCTGTCTCACTAGATATGGCGACTCTGTGCACTTATTAGTTGGTGCTGTCTCACTAGATATGACTATTCTGTGCTCTTATTAGTTGGTGCTGTCTCACTAGATATGGTGACTCTGGGCTCTTATTAGTCGGTGCTGTCTCACTAGATATGGCGACTCTGTGCTCTTGTTAGTCGGTGATGTCTCACTAGATATGACCACTCTGTGCTCTATTAGTTGGTGCTGTCTCACTAGATATGACCATTCTGTGCTCTTATTAGTCGTGTGCTGTCTCACTAGATATGGCGACTCTGTGCTCTTGTTAGTCGGTGCTGTCTCACTAGATATGACCATTCTGTGCTCTTATTAGTCGGTGCTGTCTCACTAGATATGGCGACTCTGTGCACTTATTAGTCGGTGCTGTCTCACTAGATATGGCGACTGCTCTTATTAGTCGGTGCTGTCTCACTAGATATGGCGACTCTGTGCACTTATTAGTCGGTGCTGTCTCACTAGATATGACCACTCTGTGCTCTTATTAGTTGGTGCTGTCTCACTAGATATGACCATTCTGTGCTCTTATTAGTTGGTGCTGCCTCACTAGATATGGCGACTCTGTGCTTCTATTAGTCGGTGCTGTCTCACTAGATATGGCGACTCTGTGCTCTTGTTAGTCGGTGCTGTCTCACTAGATATGACCATTCTGTGCTCTTATTAGTCGGTGCTGTCTCACTAGATATGGCGACTCTCTTATTAGTCAGTGCTGTCTCACTAGATATGACCACTCTGTGCTTTTATTAGTTGGTGCTGTCTCACTAGATATGACCATTCTGTGCTCTTATTAGTTGGTGCTGCCTCACTAGATATGGCGACTCTGTGCTTTTATTAGTCGGTGCTGTCTCACTAGATATGGCGACTCTGTGCTCTTATTAGTTGGTGCTGCCTCACTAGATATGGCGACTCTGTGCACTTATTAGTCGGTGCTGTCTCACTAGATATGACCATTCTGTGCTCTTATTAGTTGGTGCTGTCTCACTAGATATGACCACTCTGTGCTTCTATTAGTCGGTGCTGTCTCACTAGATATGGCGACTCTGTGCTCTTGTTAGTCGGTGATGTCTCACTAGATATGACCACTCTGTGCTTCTATTAGTCGGTGCTGTCTCACTAGATATGACCATTCTGTGCTCTTATTAGTTGGTGCTGTCTCACTAGATATGGCGACTCTGTGCAGTTATTAGTCGGTGCTGTCTCACTAGATATGACCACTCTGTGCTTCTATTAGTCGGTGCTGTCTCACTAGATATGGCGACTCTGTGCTCTTATTAGTCGGTGCTGTCTCACTAGATATGACCACTCTGTGCTCTTATTAGTTGGTGCTGTCTCACTAGATATGGTGACTCTGGGCTCTTATTAGTTGGTGCTGTCTCACTAGATATGGCGACTCTGTGCTCTTGTTAGTCGGTGCTGTCTCACTAGATATGGCGACTCTGTGCTCTTGTTAGTCGGTGATGTCTCACTAGATATGACCACTCTGTGCTTCTATTAGTCAGTGCTGTCTCATTAGATATGACCATTTTGTGCTCTTATTAGTTGGTGCTGTCTCACTAGATATGACCATTCTGTGCTCTTATTAGTCGGTGCTGTCTCACTAGATATGGCGACTCTGTGCTCTTGTTAGTCGGTGCTGTCTCACTAGATATGACCATTCTGTGCTCTTATTAGTCGGTGCTGTCTCACTAGATATGGCGACTCTGTGCACTTATTAGTCGGTGCTGTCTCACTAGATATGGCGACTGCTCTTGTTAGTCGGTGCTGTCTCACTAGATATGGCGACTCTGTGCACTTATTAGTCGGTGCTGTCTCACTAGATATGGCGACTCTGTGCACTTATTAGTCGGTGCTGTCTCACTAGATATGGCGACTCTGTGCACTTATTAGTTGGTGCTGTCTCACTAGATATGACTATTCTGTGCTCTTATTAGTTGGTGCTGTCTCACTAGATATGGTGACTCTGGGCTCTTATTAGTCGGTGCTGTCTCACTAGATATGGCGACTCTGTGCACTTATTAGTTGGTGCTGTCTCACTAGATATGACCACTCTGTGCTCTTATTAGTTGGTGCTGTCTCACTAGATATGGCCTCTCTGTGCTCTTGTTAGTCGGTGCTGTCTCACTAGATATGGCGACTCTGTGCACTTATTAGTTGGTGCTGTCTCACTAGATATGACCACTCTGTGCTCTTATTAGTTGGTGCTGTCTCACTAGATATGGCGACTCTGTGCACTTATTAGTCGGTGCTGTCTCACTAGATATGACCATTCTGTGCTCTTATTAGTCGGTTGATTGATGTGCTGTGGCTCACTAGATATGGCGACTCTGTGCACTTATTAGTCGGTGCTGTCTCACTAGATATGGCCACTGCTCTTATTAGTCGGTGCTGTCTCACTAGATATGACCATTCTGTGCTCTTATTAGTTGGTGCTGTCTCACTAGATATGGCGACTCTGTGCACTTATTAGTCGGTGCTGTCTCACTAGATATGGCGACTGCTCTTATTAGTCGGTGCTGTCTCACTAGTATGGCGACTGTCTTTTTTGATCTCACTAGATATGACCATTCTGTGCTCTTATTAGTTGGTGCTGTCTCACTAGATATGGCGACTCTGTGCACTTATTAGTCGGTGCTGTCTCACTAGATATGGCGACTCTGTGCACTTATTAGTTGGTGCTGTCTCACTAGATATGGCCACTCTGGGCTCTTATTAGTTGGTGCTGCCTCACTAGATATGGCGACTCTGTGCACTTATTAGTCGGTGCTGTCTCACTAGATATGACCATTCTGTGCTCTTATTAGTTGGTGCTGTCTCACTAGATATGACCACTCTGTGCTTCTATTAGTCGGTGCTGTCTCACTAGATATGGCGACTCTGTGCTCTTGTTAGTCGGTGATGTCTCACTAGATATGACCACTCTGTGCTTCTATTAGTCGGTGCTGTCTCACTAGATATGACCATTCTGTGCTCTTATTAGTTGGTGCTGTCTCACTAGATATGGCGACTCTGTGCACTTATTAGTTGGGCTGTCACAGATATGACCATTCTGTGCTCTTATTAGTGGTGCTGTCTCACTAGATATGGCGACTCTGTGCACTTATTAGTCGGTGCTGTCTCACTAGATATGGCGACTGCTCTTATTAGTCGGTGCTGTCTCACTAGATATGGCGACTCTGTGCTTTTATTAGTCGGTGCTGTCTCACTAGATATGGCGACTCTGTGCTCTTATTAGTCGGTGCTGTCTCACTAGATATGACCACTCTGTGCTTCTATTAGTTGGTGCTGTCTCACTAGATATGGTGACTCTGGGCTCTTATTAGTTGGTGCTGCCTCACTAGATATGGCGACTCTGTGCACTTATTAGTCGGTGCTGTCTCACTAGATATGACCATTCTGTGCTCTTATTAGTTGGTGCTGTCTCACTAGATATGACCACTCTGTGCTTCTATTAGTCGGTGCTGTCTCACTAGATATGGCGACTCTGTGCTCTTGTTAGTCGGTGATGTCTCACTAGATATGACCACTCTGTGCTTCTATTAGTCGGTGCTGTCTCACTAGATATGACCATTCTGTGCTCTTATTAGTTGGTTCTGTCTCACTAGATATGGCGACTCTGTGCTCTTATTAGTTGGTGCTGTCTCACTAGATATGACCATTCTGTGCTCTTATTAGTTGGTTCTGTCTCACTAGATATGGCGACTCTGTGCACTTATTAGTCGGTGCTGTCTCACTAGATATGGCGACTGCTCTTATTAGTCGGTGCTGTCTCACTAGATATGGCGACTCTGTGCACTTATTAGTCGGTGCTGTCTCACTAGATATGACCACTCTGTGCTTTTATTAGTTGGTGCTGTCTCACTAGATATGACTATTCTGTGCTCTTATTAGTTGGTGCTGCTCACTAGATATGGCGACTCTGTGCTTCTATTAGTCGGTGCTGTCTCACTAGATATGGCGACTCTGTGCTCTTATTAGTCGGTGCTGTCTCACTAGATATGGCGACTGGCTCTTATTAGTCGGTGCTGTCTCACTAGATATGGCGACTCTGTGCACTTATTAGTCGGTGCTGTCTCACTAGATATGACCATTCTGTGCTCTTATTAGTTGGTGCTGTCTCACTAGATATGACCACTCTGTGCTTCTATTAGTCGGTGCTGTCTCACTAGATATGGCGACTCTGTGCTCTTGTTAGTCGGTGATGTCTCACTAGATATGACCACTCTGTGCTTCTATTAGTCGGTGCTGTCTCACTAGATATGACCATTCTGTGCTCTTATTAGTTGGTGCTGTCTCACTAGATATGGCGACTCTGTGCACTTATTAGTCGGTGCTGTCTCACTAGATATGACACTCTGTGCTCCTATTAGTCGGTGCTGTCTCACTAGATATGACCACTCTGTGCTCTTATTAGTTGGTGCTGTCTCACTAGATATGGTCACTCTGTGCTCTTATTAGTTGGTGCTGTCTCACTAGATATGGCGACTCTGTGCTCTTGTTAGTCGGTGTGTCTCACTGATTGGCCATTCTGTGCTCTTATTAGTTGGTGCTGTCTCACTAGATATGGCGACTCTGTGCTCTTGTTGTCGGTGCTGTCTCTAGATATGGCGACTCTGTGCTCTTGTTAGTCGGTGCTGTCTCACTAGATATGGCGACTCTGTGCTCTTATTAGTCGGTGATGTCTCACTAGATATGACCACTCTGTGCTCTTATTAGTTGGTGCTGTCTCACTAGATATGACCATTCTGTGCTCTTATTAGTCGGTGCTGTCTCACTAGATATGGCGACTCTGTGCTCTTGTTAGTCGGTGCTGTCTCACTAGATATGACCATTCTGTGCTCTTATTAGTCGGTGCTGTCTCACTAGATATGGCGACTCTGTGCACTTTTAGTCGGTGCTGTCTCACTAGATATGGCGACTGCTCTTGTTAGTCGGTGCTGTCTCACTAGATATGGCGACTCTGTGCTCTTATTAGTCGGTGCTGTCTCACTAGATATGACCACTCTGTGCTTTTTTAGTTGGTGCTGTTCACTGTATGACCTTCTGTGCTCTTATTAGTTGGTGCTGCCTCACTAGATATGGCGACTCTGTGCTCTGTCTTGTTAGTCGGTGCTGTCTCACTAGATATGGCCACTCTGTGCTCTTATTAGTCGGTGCTGTCTCACTAGATATGGCGACTGTGCTCTTGTTAGTCGGTGCTGTCTCACTAGATATGCCACTCGTGCTCTTATTAGTCGGTGCTGTCTCACTAGATATGGCGACTCTGTGCTCTTGTTAGTCGGTGATGTCTCACTAGATATGACCACTCTGTGCTTCTATTAGTCGGTGCTGTCTCACTAGATATGACCATTTTGTGCTCTTATTAGTTGGTGCTGTCTCACTAGATATGACCATTCTGTGCTCTTATTAGTCGGTGCTGTCTCACTAGATATGGCGACTCTGTGCTCTTGTTAGTCGGTGCTGTCTCACTAGATATGACCATTCTGTGCTCTTATTAGTCGGTGCTGTCTCACTAGATATGGCGACTCTGTGCACTTATTAGTCGGTGCTGTCTCACTAGATATGGCGACTGCTCTTATTAGTCGGTGCTGTCTCACTAGATATGGCGACTCTGTGCACTTATTAGTCGGTGCTGTCTCACTAGATATGGCCACTCTGTGCTTTTATTAGTTGGTGCTGTCTCACTAGATATGACCATTCTGTGCTCTTATTAGTTGGTGCTGCCTCACTAGATATGGCGACTCTGTGCTCCTATTAGTCGGTGCTGTCTCACTAGATATGGCGACTCTGTGCTCTTGTTAGTCGGTGCTGTCTCACTAGATATGACCATTCTGTGCTCTTATTAGTCGGTGCTGTCTCACTAGATATGGCGACTGCTCTTATTAGTCAGTGCTGTCTCACTAGATATGACCACTCTGTGCTTTTATTAGTTGGTGCTGTCTCACTAGATATGACCATTCTGTGCTCTTATTAGTTGGTGCTGCCTCACTAGATATGGCGACTCTGTGCTTCTATTAGTCGGTGCTGTCTCACTAGATATGGTGACTCTGGGCTCTTATTAGTTGGTGCTGCCTCACTAGATATGGCGACTCTGTGCTCTTATTAGTCGGTGCTGTCTCACTAGATATGACCATTCTGTGCTCTTATTAGTTGGTGCTGTCTCACTAGATATGACCACTCTGTGCTTCTATTAGTCGGTGCTGTCTCACTAGATATGGCGACTCTGTGCTCTTGTTAGTCGGTGATGTCTCACTAGATATGACCACTCTGTGCTTCTATTAGTCGGTGCTGTCTCACTAGATATGACCATTCTGTGCTCTTATTAGTTGGTGCTGTCTCACTAGATATGGCGACTCTGTGCAGTTATTAGTCGGTGCTGTCTCACTAGATATGGCCACTCTGTGCTTATTAGTCGGTGCTGTCTCACTAGATATGGCGACTCTGTGCTGTTATTAGATCGGCTTTTTGCTGTCTCACTAGATATGACCACTCTGTGCTCTTATTAGTTGGTGCTGTCTCACTAGATATGGTGACTCTGGGCTCTTATTAGTTGGTGCTGTCTCACTAGATATGGCGACTCTGTGCTCTTGTTAGTCGGTGCTGTCTCACTAGATATGGCGACTCTGTGCTCTTATTAGTCGGTGCTGTCTCACTAGATATGGCGACTCTGTGCTCTTGTTAGTCGGTGATGTCTCACTAGATATGACCACTCTGTGCTTCTATTAGTCGTGCTGTCTCATTAGATATGACCATTTTGTGCTCTTATTAGTTGGTGCTGTCTCACTAGATATGACCATTCTGTGCTCTTATTAGTCGGTGCTGTCTCACTAGATATGGCGACTCTGTGCTCTTGTTAGTCGGTGCTGTCTCACTAGATATGACCATTCTGTGCTCTTATTAGTCGGTGCTGTCTCACTAGATATGGCGACTCTGTGCACTTATTAGTCGGTGCTGTCTCACTAGATATGGCGACTCTGTGCTCTTGTTAGTCGGTGCTGTCTCACTAGATATGGCGACTCTGTGCATTCTTATTAGTCGGTGCTGTCTCACTAGATATGGCGACTCTGTGCTCTTATTAGTGGTGCTGTCTCACTAGATATGACCATTCTGTGCTCTTATTAGTTGGTGCTGTCTCACTAGATATGGCGACTCTGTGCTCTTGTTAGTCGGTGCTGTCTCACTAGATATGGCGACTCTGTGCACTTATTAGTTGGTGCTGTCTCACTAGATATGACCATTCTGTGCTCTTATTAGTCGGTGCTGTCTCACTAGATATGACCATTCTGTGCTCTTATTAGTTGGTGCTGTCTCACTAGATATGGCGACTCTGTGCTCTTATTAGTCGGTGCTGTCTCACTAGATATGGCCGTCTCTGTGCTCTTATTAGTCGGTGCTGTCTCACTAGATATGACCATTCTGTGCTCTTATTAGTTGGTGCTGTCTCACTAGATATGGCGACTCTGTGCACTTATTAGTCGGTGCTGTCTCACTAGATATGGCGACTGCTCTTATTAGTCGGTGCTGTCTCACTAGATATGGCGACTCTGTGCTCTTATTAGTCGGTGCTGTCTCACTAGATATGACCATTCTGTGCTCTTATTAGTTGGTGCTGTCTCACTAGATATGGCGACTCTGTGCTCTTATTAGTCGGTGCTGTCTCACTAGATATGGCGACTCTGTGCTCTTATTAGTTGGTGCTGTCTCACTAGATATGGTGCTCTTATTAGTTGGTGCTGTCTCACTAGATATGGCGACTCTGTGCTCTTATTAGTCGGTGCTGTCTCACTAGATATGACCATTCTGTGCTCTTATTAGTTGGTGCTGTCTCACTAGATATGGCGACTCTGTGCTCTTATTAGTTGGTGCTGTCTCACTAGATATGACCACTCTGTGCTCTTATTAGTCGGTGCTGTCTCACTAGATATGGCGACTCTGTGCTCTTATTAGTCGTGGTGCTGTCTCACTAGATATGACCATTCTGTGCTCTTATTAGTTGGTGCTGTCTCACTAGATATGGCGACTCTGTGCTCTTATTAGTCGGTGCTGTCTCACTAGATATGGCGACTCTGTGCTCTTAGTGGTGATAGATTGGGTGCTTTGTCTCACTAGATATGACCATTCTGTGCTCTTATTAGTTGGTGCTGTCTCACTAGATATGGCGACTCTGTTATTAGTTGGTGCTGTCTCACTAGATATGGCATCTGTGCTCTTATTAGTCGGTGATGTCTCACTAGATATGGCGACTCTGGGCTCTTATTAGTCGGTGCTGTCTCACTAGATATGGCGACTCTGTGCTCTTATTAGTCGGTGCTGTCTCACTAGATATGGTTCTGTGCTCTTATTAGTTGGTGCTGTCTCACTAGATATGGCGACTCTGTGCTCTTATTAGTTGGTGATGTCTCACTAGATATGACCACTCTGTGCTTTTATTAGTCGGTGCTGTCTCACTAGATATGGCGACTCTGTGCTCTTGTTAGTCGGTGATGTCTCACTAGATATGACCACTCTGTGCTTCTATTAGTCGGTGCTGTCTCACTAGATATGGCCACTCTGTGCTCTTATTAGTCGGTGCTGTCTCACTAGATATGACCACTCTGTGCTTCTATTAGTCGGTGCTGTCTCACTAGATATGGCCACTCTGTGCTCTTATTAGTCGGTGCTGTCTCACTAGATATGGCCACTCTGTGCTCTTATTAGTTGGTGCTGTCTCACTAGATATGGCGACTCTGGGCTGCTCTTATTAGTTGGTGCTGTCTCACTAGATATGGCGACTCTGTGCTCTTATTAGTCGGTGCTGTCTCACTAGATATGACCATTCTGTGCTCTTATTAGTTGGTGCTGTCTCACTAGATATGGCGACTCTGTGCTCTTATTAGTCGGTGCTGTCTCACTAGATATGGCGACTCTGTGCTCTTATTAGTCGGTGCTGTCTCACTAGATATGGCGACTCTGTGCTCTTGTTAGTCGGTGATGTCTCACTAGATATGACCACTCTGTGCTTCTATTAGTCGGTGCTGTCTCACTAGATATGACCATTCTGTGCTCTTATTAGTTGGTGCTGTCTCACTAGATATGACCATTCTGTGCTCTTATTAGTCGGTGCTGTCTCACTAGATATGGCGACTCTGTGCTCTTGTTAGTCGGTGCTGTCTCACTAGATATGACCATTCTGTGCTCTTATTAGTCGGTGCTGTCTCACTAGATATGGCGACTCTGTGCACTTATTAGTCGGTGCTGTCTCACTAGATATGGCGACTGCTCTTGTTAGTCGGTGCTGTCTCACTAGATATGGCGACTCTGTGCACTTATTAGTCGGTGCTGTCTCACTAGATATGACCACTCTGTGCTCTTATTAGTCGGTGCTGTCTCACTAGATATGACCATTCTGTGCTCTTATTAGTTGGTGCTGTCTCACTAGATATGGCGACTCTGTGCTTGTGCTGGTTTGTGGTGTGTTCTAGTATGGCCTTGTTTTTAGTGGTGTGTTCACTAGATATGCATTCTGTGCTTTTATTAGTCGGTGCTGTCTCACTAGATATGGCGACTCTGTGCTCTTATTAGTCGGTGCTGTCTCACTAGATATGGCGACTCTGTGCTCTTGTTAGTCGGTGCTGTCTCACTAGATATGGGCCTTCTGTGCTCTTGTTAGTCGGTGCTGTCTCACTAGATATGGCCACTCTGTGCTCTTATTAGTCGGTGCTGTCTCACTAGATATGGCGACTCTGTGCTCTTATTAGTCGGTGCTGTCTCACTAGATATGGCGACTCTGTGCTCTTATTAGTCGGTGCTGTCTCACTAGATATGGCGACTCTGTGCTCTTATTAGTCGGTGCTGTCTCACTAGATATGACCATTCTGTGCTCTTATTAGTCGGTGCTGTCTCACTAGATATGGCGACTCTGTGCTCTTATTAGTCGGTGCTGTCTCACTAGATATGGCGACTCTGTGCTCTTGGTGTATTCTTCTTGTTAGTGGTGCTGTCTCACTAGATATGGCGACTCTGTGCTCTTGTTAGTCGGTGCTGTCTCACTAGATATGACCATTCTGTGCTTTTATTAGTTGGTGCTGTCTCACTAGATATGGCGACTCTGTGCTCTTGTTAGTCGGTGCTGTCTCACTAGATATGGCGACTCTGTGCTCTTGTTAGTCGGTGCTGTCTCACTAGATATGACCATTCTGTGCTCTTATTAGTCGGTGCTGTCTCACTAGATATGGCGACTCTGTGCTCTTATTAGTTGTAGTCGGTGCTGTCTCACTAGATATGGCGACTCTGTGCTCTTATTAGTCGGTGCTGTCTCACTAGATATGGCGACTCTGTGCTCTTATTAGTCGGTGCTGTCTCACTAGATATGGGACTATTCTGTGCTCTTGTTAGTCGGTGCTGTCTCACTAGATATGGCGACTCTGTGCTCTTATTAGTCGGTGCTGTCTCACTAGATATGGGCTCTTGTGTGGTGTGTTGACCATTCTGTGCTCTTATTAGTCGGTGCTGTCTCACTAGATATGGCGACTCTGTGCTCTTATTAGTCGGTGCTGTCTCACTAGATATGACCATTCTGTGCTCTTATTAGTCGGTGCTGTCTCACTAGATATGGCGACTGTGCGGTGCTACTGTGACTCTGTGCTCTTATTAGTTGGTGCTGTCTCACTAGATATGGCGACTCTGTGCTCTTGTTAGTCGGTGCTGTCTCACTAGATATGGCGATTGCTCTGTGCTCTTATTAGTCGGTGCTGTCTCACTAGATATGACCATTCTGTGCTCTTATTAGTCGGTGCTGTCTCACTAGATATGGCGACTCTGTGCTCTTATTAGTTGGTGCTGTCTCAATAGATATGGCGACTCTGTGCTCTTGTTAGTCGGTGCTGTCTCACTAGATATGGCGACTCTGTGCTCTTATTAGTCGGTGCTGTCTCACTAGATATGGCGACTCTGTGCTCTTTTGTGGTGCTGTCCGTGTTGTGCTTTGTTAGTCGGTGCTGTCTCACTAGATATGACCACTCTGTGCTTTTATTAGTCGGTGCTGTCTCACTAGATATGGCGACTCTGTGCTCTTGTTAGTCGGTGATGTCTCACTAGATATGACCACTCTGTGCTTCTATTAGTCGGTGCTGTCTCACTAGATATGGCGACTCTGTGCTCTTGTTAGTCGGTGATGTCTCACTAGATATGACCACTCTGTGCTTCTATTAGTCGGTGCTGTCTCACTAGATATGACCACTCTGTGCTCTTATTAGTCGGTGCTGTCTCACTAGATATGGCGACTCTGTGCTCTTATTAGTCGGTGCTGTCTCACTAGATATGGCGACTCTGTGCTCTTATTAGTCGGTGCTGTCTCACTAGATATGGCGACTCTGTGCTCTTATTAGTTGGTGCTGTCTCACTAGATATGACCATTCTGTGCTCTTATTAGTTGGTGCTGTCTCACTAGATATGGCGACTCTGGGCTCTTATTAGTCGGTGCTGTCTCACTAGATATGGCGACTCTGTGCTCTTATTAGTCGGTGCTGTCTCACTAGATATGGCGACTCTGTGCTCTTATTAGTTGGTGCTGTCTCACTAGATATGACCACTCTGTGCTCTTATTAGTCGGTGCTGTCTCACTAGATATGGCACTCTGGCTTTGCTCTTGTTAGTCGGTGCTGTCTCACTAGATATGACCATTCTGGGCTCTTATTAGTCGGTGCTGTCTCACTAGATATGGCGACTCTGTGCACTTATTAGTTGGTGCTGTCTCACTAGATATGGCGACTGCTCTTATTAGTCGGTGCTGTCTCACTAGATATGGCGACTCTGTGCACTTATTAGTCGGTGCTGTCTCACTAGATATGACGACTCTGTGCTTTGTGTGTTTGTTAGTCGGTGCTGTCTCACTAGATATGACCACTCTGTGCTCTTATTAGTCGGTGCTGTCTCACTAGATATGGCGACTCTGTGCTCTTATTAGTCGGTGCTGTCTCACTAGATATGGCGACTCTGTGCTCTTGTTAGTTGGTGCTGTCTCACTAGATATGGCGACTCTGTGCTCTTGTTAGTCGGTGCTGTCTCACTAGATATGGCGACTCTGTGCTCTTGTTAGTCGGTGCTGTCTCACTAGATATGGCGACTCTGTGCTCTTGTTAGTCGGTGCTGTCTCACTAGATATGGCGACTCTGTGCTCTTATTAGTCGGTGCTGTCTCACTAGATATGGCGACTCTGTGCTCTTATTAGTTGGTGCTGTCTCACTAGATATGGCGACTCTGTGCTCTTATTGTTGGTGCTGTCTCACTAGATTGGCGACTCTGTGCTCTTGTTAGTCGGTGCTGTCTCACTAGATATGGCTCTGTGCTCTTGTTAGTCGGTGCTGTCTCACTAGATATGGCGACTCTGTGCTCTTGTTAGTCGGTGCTGTCTCACTAGATATGGCCACTCTGTGCTCTTATTAGTCGGTGCTGTCTCACTAGATATGGCGACTCTGTGCTCTTATTAGTCGGTGCTGTCTCACTAGATATGGCCACTCTGTGCTCTTATTAGTCGGTGCTGTCTCACTAGATATGGCGACTCTGTGCTCTTGTTAGTTCGGTGCTGTCTCACTAGATATGGCCACTCTGTGCTCTTATTAGTTGGTGCTGTCTCACTAGATATGGCGACTCTGTGCTCTTGTTAGTCGGTGCTGTCTCACTAGATATGGCCACTCTGTGCTCTTATTAGTCGGTGCTGTCTCACTAGATATGACCACTCTGTGCTCTTATTAGTCGGTGCTGTCTCACTAGATATGGCGACTCTGTGCTCTTGTTAGTCGGTGCTGTCTCACTAGATATGGCCACTCTGTGCTCCTATTAGTCGGTGCTGTCTCACTAGATATGGCGACTCTGTGCTCTTGTTAGTCGGTGCTGTCTCACTAGATATGGCGACTCTGTGCTCTTGTTAGTCGGTGCTGTCTCACTAGATATGGCCACTCTGTGCTCTTATTAGTCGGTGCTGTCTCACTAGATATGGCGACTCTGTGCTCTTGTTAGTCGGTGCTGTCTCACTAGATATGGCGACTCTGTGCTCTTGTTAGTCGGTGCTGTCTCACTAGATATGGCGACTCTGTGCTCTTGTTAGTCGGTGCTGTCTCACTAGATATGGCGACTCTGTGCTCTTGTTAGTCGGTGCTGTCTCACTAGATATGGCACTCTGTGCTCTTGTTAGTTGGTGCTGTCTCACTAGATATGGCGACTCTGTGCTCTTATTAGTCGGTGCTGTCTCACTAGATATGGCGACTCTGTGCTCTTGTTAGTCGGTGCTGTCTCACTAGATATGGCGACTCTGTGCTCTTGTTAGTCGGTGCTGTCTCACTAGATATGGCGACTTTTTGTGGTGCTGTCTCACTAGATATGGCGACTCTGTGCTCTTGTTGTGTTCCTCTGTGCTCTTGTTAGTCGGTGCTGTCTCACTAGATATGGCGACTCTGTGCTCTTGTTAGTCGGTGCTGTCTCACTAGATATGGCGACTCTGTGCTCTTATTAGTCGGTGCTGTCTCACTAGATATGGCGACTCTGTGCTCTTGTTAGTCGGTGCTGTCTCACTAGATATGGCGACTCTGTGCTCTTGTTAGTCGGTGCTGTCTCACTAGATATGGCGACTCTGTGCTCTTATTAGTCGTGCTGTCTCACTAGATATGGCGACTCTGTGCTCTTATTAGTCGGTGCTGTCTCACTAGATATGGCGACTCTGTGCTCTTATTAGTCGGTGCTGTCTCACTAGATATGGCGACTCTGTGCTCTTGTTAGTCGGTGCTGTCTCACTAGATATGGCGACTCTGTGCTCTTGTTAGTCGGTGCTGTCTCACTAGATATGGCCACTCTGTGCTCTTATTAGTCGGTGCTGTCTCACTAGATATGGCCGTGCTCGTGTGCGGGTGTCTCCGTTGGCCCTCTGTGCTCTTGTTGTCGGTGCTGTCTCACTAGATATGGCGACTCTGTGCTCTTGTAGTCTGTGCTCTTGTTAGTCGGTGCTGTCTCACTAGATATGACCACTCTGTGCTCTTATTAGTCGGTGCTGTCTCACTAGATATGGCGACTCTGTGCTCTTATTAGTCGGTGCTGTCTCACTAGATATGACCACTCTGGGCTCTTATTAGTTGGTGCTGTCTCACTAGATATGGCGACTCTGTGCTCTTGTTAGTCGGTGCTGTCTCACTAGATATGGCGATTCTGTGCTCTTATTAGTTGGTGCTGTCTCACTAGATATGACCACTCTGTGCTCTTATTAGTCGGTGCTGTCTCACTAGATATGGCGACTCTGTGCTCTTGTTAGTCGGTGCTGTCTCACTAGATATGACCACTCTGTGCTCTTATTAGTTGGTGCTGTCTCACTAGATATGGCGACTCTGTGCTCTTGTTAGTCGGTGCTGTCTCACTAGATATGGCGACTCTGTGCTCTTGTTAGTCGGTGCTGTCTCACTAGATATGGCGACTCTGTGCTCTTGTTAGTCGGTGCTGTCTCACTAGATATGGCGACTCTGTGCTCTTGTTAGTCGGTGCTGTCTCACTAGATATGGCGACTCTGTGCTCTTGTTAGTCGGTGCTGTCTCACTAGATATGGCGACTCTGTGCTCTTGTTAGTCGGTGCTGTCTCACTAGATATGGCGACTCTGTGCTCTTGTTAGTCGGTGCTGTCTCACTAGATATGGCGACTCTGTGCTCTTGTTAGTCGGTGCTGTCTCACTAGATATGGCGACTCTGTGCTCTTGTTAGTCGGTGCTGTCTCACTAGATATGGCGACTCTGTGCTCTTGTTAGTCGGTGCTGTCTCACTAGATATGGCGACTCTGTGCTCTTGTTAGTCGGTGCTGTCTCACTAGATATGGCGACTCTGTGCTCTTGTTAGTCGGTGCTGTCTCACTAGATATGGCGACTCTGTGCTCTTGTTAGTCGGTGCTGTCTCACTAGATATGGCGACTCTGTGCTCTTGTTAGTCGGTGCTGTCTCACTAGATATGGCGACTCTGTGCTCTTGTTAGTCGGTGCTGTCTCACTAGATATGGCGACTCTGTGCTCTTGTTAGTCGGTGCTGTCTCCCGTCCCTCACTCTCTCTCTCTTGTCTGATTTCAGGAGTCAGTTTCCAGGCCAGGAGCCTCGTGTCCGCCTCATTTATCAGGGGCAGCTCCTCCGAGATGATGCGCAGACGGTGGCGTCGCTGCAGCTGACCGAT
Source organism: Leptodactylus fallax (assembly GCA_947044405.1). Classification (NCBI taxonomy): domain Eukaryota; kingdom Metazoa; phylum Chordata; class Amphibia; order Anura; family Leptodactylidae; genus Leptodactylus; species Leptodactylus fallax. The sequence goes on along the minus strand of CAMRHE010000732.1, from coordinate 47,717 downwards.
GGCTGCGTCCTTCATTGTCACCTCTCGCAGCATGTGTCCAGCTCTGGTCCGGGGGCAGGCGAACCATCCCAAGACTCTGTTCACATTGGCAGCCTGATGGTGCCGCTCTTCCTGCTGCTTCTGGCCATTCTCTGGTATTGCCAGTTTCAGTACCCTCAGGCGTTTATTGGCACCGCCACGGCGTGTCTGGGCGCCATGACTCTCTTTGTGCTAGTTCTGGTGTTTTCTTTGTACCGCCGATAGTCCCGCTCTGTAGCCACCTGGTGCACATGTGACCCGTACTACGTCCTCCACTAGGGAGCAGCGATAAGCTCAACCAAATCCAACATGGTGGAGACCACTGTGACCCCGAGGGCCCAAGCCGCCCCTCCCCCGAGGTTCTGTGGGGGACACGCGGGCTGTCACGCCTTGTCCAGCACACACAGCTGCAGATCTGTGACAGGGGGCGGACTACAAGCCATGAATAAATTCTACGTCTCAGTCACAGTCTCGTCTCTCTCTACTGCCCAGATATTGCCGAAAGTGCCGCTATACACATGTAGCAGAGCTGGAGGAGGAGTCTGATCACATACACATGTAGCAGAGCTGGAGGAGGAGTCTGATCACATACACATGTAGCAGAGCTGGGGGAGGAGTCTGATCACATACACATGTAGCAGAGCTGGGGGAGGAGTCTGATCACATACACATGTAGCAGAGCTGGGGGAGGAGTCTGATCACATACACATGTAGCAGAGCTGGAGGAGGAGTCTGATGACATACACATGTAGCAGAGCTGGGGGGAGGAGTCTGATCACATACACATGTAGCAGAGCTGGAGGAGGAGTCTGATGACATACACATGTAGCAGAGCTGGGGGAGGAGTCTGATCACATACACATGTAGCAGAGCTGGGGGAGGAGTCTGATCACATACACATGTAGCAGAGCTGGGGGAGGAGTCTGATCACATACACATGTAGCAGAGCTGGGGGAGGAGTCTGATCACATACACATGTAGCAGAGCTGGAGGAGGAGTCTGATCACATACACATGTAGCAGAGCTGGGAGAGGAGTCTGATCACATACACATGTAGCAGAGCTGGGGGAGGAGTCTGATCAGATACACATGTAGCAGAGCTGGAGGAGGAGTCTGATCACATACACATGTAGCAGAGCTGGAGGAGGAGTCTGATCACATACACATGTAGCAGAGCTGGAGGAGGAGTCTAATCACATACACATGTAGCAGAGCTGGGGGAGGAGTCTGATCACATACACATGTAGCAGAGCTGGGGGAGGAGTCTGATCACATACACATGTAGCAGAGCTGGGGGAGGAGTCTGATCAGATACACATGTAGCAGAGCTGGGGGAGGAGTCTGATCACATACACATGTAGCAGAGCTGGGGGAGGAGTCTGATCACATACACATGTAGCAGAGCTAGAGGAGGAGTCTGATCAGATACACATGTAGCAGAGCTGGGGGAGGAGTCTGATCACATACACATGTAGCAGAGCTGGGGGAGGGAGTCTGATCACATACACATGTAGCAGAGCTGGGGGAGGAGTCTGATCACATACACATGTAGCGGAGCTGGGGGAGGAGTCTGATCAGATACACATGTAGCAGAGCTGGGGGAGGAGTCTGATCACATACACATGTAGCAGAGCTGGGGGAGGAGTCTGATCACATACACATGTAGCAGAGCTGGGGGAGGAGTCTGATCACATACACATGTAGCAGAGCTGGAGGAGGAGTCTGATCACATACACATGTAGCAGAGCTGGGGGAGGAGTCTGATCACATACACATGTAGCAGAGCTGGGGGGAGGAGTCTGATCACATACACATGTAGCAGAGCTGGGGGAGGAGTCTGATCACATACACATGTAGCAGAGCTGGGGGAGGAGTCTGATCACATACACATGTAGCAGAGCTGGGGGAGGAGTCTGATCACATACACATGTAGCAGAGCTGGGGGAGGAGTCTGATCACATACACATGTAGCAGAGCTGGGGGAGGAGTCTGATCACATACACATGTAGCAGAGCTGGGGGAGGAGTCTGATCAGATACACATGTAGCAGAGCTGGAGGAGGAGTCTGATCAGATACACATGTAGCAGAGCTGGGGGAGGAGTCTGATCACATACACATGTAGCAGAGCTGGAGGAGGAGTCTGATCACATACACATGTAGCAGAGCTGGGGGAGGAGTCTGATCAGATACACATGTAGCAGAGCTGGGGGAGGAGTCTGATCACATACACATGTAGCAGAGCTGGGGGAGGAGTCTGATCACATACACATGTAGCAGAGCTGGGGGAGGAGTCTGATCAGATACACATGTAGCAGAGCTGGGGGAGGAGTCTGATCACATACACATGTAGCAGAGCTGGAGGAGGAGTCTGATCACATTCACATGTAGCAGAGCTGGGGGAGGAGTCTGATCACATACACATGTAGCAGAGCTGGGGGAGGAGTCTGATCACATACACATGTAGCAGAGCTGGAGGAGGAGTCTGATCAGATACACATGTAGCAGAGCTGGGGGAGGAGTCTGATCAGATACACATGTAGCAGAGCTGGGGGAGGAGTCTGATCACATACACATGTAGCAGAGCTGGGGGAGGAGTCTGATCACATACACATGTAGCAGAGCTGGAGGAGGAGTCTGATCACATACACATGTAGCAGAGCTGGGGGAGGAGTCTGATCACATACACATGTAGCAGAGCTGGGGGAGGAGTCTGATCACATACACATGTAGCAGAGCTGGAGGAGGAGTCTGATCACATACACATGTAGCAGAGCTGGGGGAGGAGTCTGATCACATACACATGTAGCAGAGCTGGGGGAGGAGTCTGATCACATACACATGTAGCAGAGCTGGGGGGAGGAGTCTGATCACACACATGTAGCAGAGCTGGAGGAGGAGTCTGATCACATACACATGTAGCAGAGCTGGGGGAGGAGTCTGATCACATACACATGTAGCAGAGCTGGAGGAGGAGTCTGATCAGATACACATGTAGCAGAGCTGGGGGAGGAGTCTGATCACATACACATGTAGCAGAGCTGGGGGGAGGAGTCTGATCACATACACATGTAGCAGAGCTGGGGGAGGAGTCTGATCACATACACATGTAGCAGAGCTGGGGGAGGAGTCTGATCACATACACATGTAGCAGAGCTGGGGGAGGAGTCTGATCACATACACATGTAGCAGAGCTGGGGGAGGAGTCTGATCACATACACATGTAGCAGAGCTGGAGGAGGAGTCTGATCAGATACACATGTAGCAGAGCTGGGGGAGGAGTCTGATCACATACACATGTAGCAGAGCTGGGGGAGGAGTCTGATCAGATACACATGTAGCAGAGCTGGGGGAGGAGTCTGATCACACACATGTAGCAGAGCTGGAGGAGGAGTCTGATCACATACACATGTAGCAGAGCTGGGGGAGGAGTCTGATCACATACACATGTAGCAGAGCTGGGGGAGGAGTCTGATCAGATACACATGTAGCAGAGCTGGGGGGAGGAGTCTGATCACATACACATGTAGCAGAGCTGGAGGAGGAGTCTGATCACATACACATGTAGCAGAGCTGGAGGAGGAGTCTGATCAGATACACATGTAGCAGAGCTGGGGGAGGAGTCTGATCACATACACGTAGCAGAGCTGGGGGAGGAGTCTGATCACATACACATGTAGCAGAGCTGGGGGAGGAGTCTGATCACATACACATGTAGCAGAGCTGGGGGAGGAGTCTGATCAGATACACATGTAGCAGAGCTGGGGGAGGAGTCTGATCACATACACATGTAGCAGAGCTGGGGGAGGAGTCTGATCACATACACATGTAGCAGAGCTGGAGGAGGAGTCTGATCACATACACATGTAGCATAGCTGGGGGAGGAGTCTGATCACATACACATGTAGCAGAGCTGGGGGAGGAGTCTGATCAGATACACATGTAGCAGAGCTGGAGGAGGAGTCTGATCACATACACATGTAGCAGAGCTGGGGGAGGAGTCTGATCAGATACACATGTAGCAGAGCTGGGAGAGGAGTCTGATCAGATACACATGTAGCAGAGCTGGGGGAGGAGTCTGATCACATACACATGTAGCAGAGCTGGGGGAGGAGTCTGATCACATACACATGTAGCAGAGCTGGGGGAGGAGTCTGATCACATACACATGTAGCAGAGCTGGAGGAGGAGTCTGATCACATACACATGTAGCAGAGCTGGGGGAGGAGTCTGATGACATACACATGTAGCAGAGCTGGGGGAGGAGTCTGATCACATACACATGTAGCAGAGCTGGGGGAGGAGTCTGATCACATACACATGTAGCAGAGCTGGGGGAGGAGTCTGATCACATACACATGTAGCAGAGCTGGGGGAGGAGTCTGATCACATACACATGTAGCAGAGCTGGAGGAGGAGTCTGATCACATACACATGTAGCAGAGCTGGGGGAGGAGTCTGATCACATACACATGTAGCAGAGCTGGGGGAGGAGTCTGATCACATACACATGTAGCAGAGCTGGGGGAGGAGTCTGATCACATACACATGTAGCAGAGCTGGAGGAGGAGTCTGATCACATACACATGTAGCAGAGCTGGGGGAGGAGTCTGATGACATGCACATGTAGCAGAGCTGGGGGAGGAGTCTGATCACATACACATGTAGCAGAGCTGGGGGAGGAGTCTGATCACATACACATGTAGCAGAGCTGGGGGAGGAGTCTGATCACATACACGTAGCAGAGCTGGGGGAGGAGTCTGATCACATACACATGTAGCAGAGCTGGGGGAGGAGTCTGATCACATACACGTAGCAGAGCTGGGGGAGGAGTCTGATCACATACACATGTAGCAGAGCTGGAGGAGGAGTCTGATCAGATACACATGTAGCAGAGCTGGAGGAGGAGTCTGATCACATACACATGTAGCAGAGCTGGGGGAGGAGTCTGATCACATACACATGTAGCAGAGCTGGAGGAGGAGTCTGATCACATACACATGTAGCAGAGCTGAGGGAGGAGTCTGATCACATACACATGTAGCAGAGCTGGAGGAGGAGTCTGATCACATACACATGTAGCAGAGCTGGGGGAGGAGTCTGATCACATACACATGTAGCAGAGCTGGGGGAGGAGTCTGATCACATACACATGTAGCAGAGCTGGAGGAGGAGTCTGATCAGATACACATGTAGCAGAGCTGGGGGAGGAGTCTGATCACATACACATGTAGCAGAGCTGGGGGAGGAGTCTGATCACATACACATGTAGCAGAGCTGGAGGAGGAGTCTGATCAGATACACATGTAGCAGAGCTGGGGGAGGAGTCTGATCACATACACATGTAGCAGAGCTGGGGGAGGAGTCTGATCACACACATGTAGCAGAGCTGGAGGAGGAGTCTGATCACATACACATGTAGCAGAGCTGGGGGGAGGAGTCTGATCACATACACATGTAGCAGAGCTGGAGGAGGAGTCTGATCAGATACACATGTAGCAGAGCTGGGGGAGGAGTCTGATCACATACACATGTAGCAGAGCTGGGGGAGGAGTCTGATCACATACACATGTAGCAGAGCTGGGGGAGGAGTCTGATCACATACACATGTAGCAGAGCTGGGGGAGGAGTCTGATCACATACACATGTAGCAGAGCTGGAGGAGGAGTCTGATCAGATACACATGTAGCAGAGCTGGGGGAGGAGTCTGATCACATACACATGTAGCAGAGCTGGGGGAGGAGTCTGATCACATACACATGTAGCAGAGCTGGGGGAGGAGTCTGATCACATACACATGTAGCAGAGCTGGGGGAGGAGTCTGATCACATACACATGTAGCAGAGCTGGGGGAGGAGTCTGATCACATACACATGTAGCAGAGCTGGGGGAGGAGTCTGATCACATACACATGTAGCAGAGCTGGAGGAGGAGTCTGATCAGATACACATGTAGCAGAGCTGGGGGAGGAGTCTGATCACATACACATGTAGCAGAGCTGGGGGAGGAGTCTGATCAGATACACATGTAGCAGAGCTGGGGGAGGAGTCTGATCACACACATGTAGCAGAGCTGGAGGAGGAGTCTGATCACATACACATGTAGCAGAGCTGGGGGAGGAGTCTGATCACATACACATGTAGCAGAGCTGGAGGAGGAGTCTGATCACATACACATGTAGCAGAGCTGGGGGAGGAGTCTGATCACATACACATGTAGCAGAGCTGGGGGGAGGAGTCTGATCACATACACATGTAGCAGAGCTGGGGGAGGAGTCTGATCACATACACATGTAGCAGAGCTGGGGGAGGAGTCTGATCACATACACATGTAGCAGAGCTGGGGGGAGGAGTCTGATCACATACACATGTAGCAGAGCTGGGGGAGGAGTCTGATCACATACACATGTAGCAGAGCTGGGGGAGGAGTCTGATCACATACACATGTAGCAGAGCTGGGGGAGGAGTCTGATCAGATACACATGTAGCAGAGCTGGAGGAGGAGTCTGATCAGATACACATGTAGCAGAGCTGGGGGAGGAGTCTGATCACATACACATGTAGCAGAGCTGGAGGAGGAGTCTGATCACATACACATGTAGCAGAGCTGGGGGAGGAGTCTGATCAGATACACATGTAGCAGAGCTGGGGGAGGAGTCTGATCACATACACATGTAGCAGAGCTGGGGGAGGAGTCTGATCACATACACATGTAGCAGAGCTGGGGGAGGAGTCTGATCAGATACACATGTAGCAGAGCTGGGGGAGGAGTCTGATCACATACACATGTAGCAGAGCTGGAGGAGGAGTCTGATCACATTCACATGTAGCAGAGCTGGGGGAGGAGTCTGATCACATACACATGTAGCAGAGCTGGGGGAGGAGTCTGATCACATACACATGTAGCAGAGCTGGAGGAGGAGTCTGATCAGATACACATGTAGCAGAGCTGGGGGAGGAGTCTGATCAGATACACATGTAGCAGAGCTGGGGGAGGAGTCTGATCACATACACATGTAGCAGAGCTGGGGGAGGAGTCTGATCACATACACATGTAGCAGAGCTGGAGGAGGAGTCTGATCACATACACATGTAGCAGAGCTGGGGGAGGAGTCTGATCACATACACATGTAGCAGAGCTGGGGGAGGAGTCTGATCACATACACATGTAGCAGAGCTGGAGGAGGAGTCTGATCACATACACATGTAGCAGAGCTGGGGGAGGAGTCTGATCACATACACATGTAGCAGAGCTGGGGGAGGAGTCTGATCACATACACATGTAGCAGAGCTGGGGGAGGAGTCTGATCACACACATGTAGCAGAGCTGGAGGAGGAGTCTGATCACATACACATGTAGCAGAGCTGGGGGAGGAGTCTGATCACATACACATGTAGCAGAGCTGGAGGAGGAGTCTGATCAGATACACATGTAGCAGAGCTGGGGGAGGAGTCTGATCACATACACATGTAGCAGAGCTGGGGGAGGAGTCTGATCACATACACATGTAGCAGAGCTGGGGGAGGAGTCTGATCACATACACATGTAGCAGAGCTGGGGGAGGAGTCTGATCACATACACATGTAGCAGAGCTGGGGGAGGAGTCTGATCACATACACATGTAGCAGAGCTGGGGGAGGAGTCTGATCACATACACATGTAGCAGAGCTGGAGGAGGAGTCTGATCAGATACACATGTAGCAGAGCTGGGGGAGGAGTCTGATCACATACACATGTAGCAGAGCTGGGGGAGGAGTCTGATCAGATACACATGTAGCAGAGCTGGGGGAGGAGTCTGATCACACACATGTAGCAGAGCTGGAGGAGGAGTCTGATCACATACACATGTAGCAGAGCTGGGGGAGGAGTCTGATCACATACACATGTAGCAGAGCTGGGGGAGGAGTCTGATCACATACACATGTAGCAGAGCTGGGGGAGGAGTCTGATCAGATACACATGTAGCAGAGCTGGGGGAGGAGTCTGATCACATACACATGTAGCAGAGCTGGAGGAGGAGTCTGATCACATACACATGTAGCAGAGCTGGAGGAGGAGTCTGATCAGATACACATGTAGCAGAGCTGGGGGAGGAGTCTGATCACATACACATGTAGCAGAGCTGGGGGAGGAGTCTGATCACATACACATGTAGCAGAGCTGGGGGAGGAGTCTGATCAGATACACATGTAGCAGAGCTGGGGGAGGAGTCTGATCACATACACATGTAGCAGAGCTGGGGGAGGAGTCTGATCACATACACATGTAGCAGAGCTGGAGGAGGAGTCTGATCACATACACATGTAGCATAGCTGGGGGAGGAGTCTGATCACATACACATGTAGCAGAGCTGGGGGAGGAGTCTGATCAGATACACATGTAGCAGAGCTGGAGGAGGAGTCTGATCACATACACATGTAGCAGAGCTGGGGGGAGGAGTCTGATCAGATACACATGTAGCAGAGCTGGGAGAGGAGTCTGATCAGATACACATGTAGCAGAGCTGGGGGAGGAGTCTGATCACATACACATGTAGCAGAGCTGGGGGGAGGAGTCTGATCACATACACATGTAGCAGAGCTGGGGGAGGAGTCTGATCACATACACATGTAGCAGAGCTGGAGGAGGAGTCTGATCACATACACATGTAGCAGAGCTGGGGGAGGAGTCTGATGACATACACATGTAGCAGAGCTGGGGGAGGAGTCTGATCACATACACATGTAGCAGAGCTGGGGGAGGAGTCTGATCACATACACATGTAGCAGAGCTGGGGGAGGAGTCTGATCACATACACATGTAGCAGAGCTGGGGGAGGAGTCTGATCACATACACATGTAGCAGAGCTGGAGGAGGAGTCTGATCACATACACATGTAGCAGAGCTGGGGGAGGAGTCTGATCACATACACATGTAGCAGAGCTGGGGGAGGAGTCTGATCACATACACATGTAGCAGAGCTGGGGGAGGAGTCTGATCACATACACATGTAGCAGAGCTGGAGGAGGAGTCTGATCACATACACATGTAGCAGAGCTGGGGGAGGAGTCTGATCACATACACATGTAGCAGAGCTGGGGGAGGAGTCTGATCACATACACATGTAGCAGAGCTGGGGGAGGAGTCTGATCACACACATGTAGCAGAGCTGGAGGAGGAGTCTGATCACATACACATGTAGCAGAGCTGGGGGAGGAGTCTGATCACATACACATGTAGCAGAGCTGGAGGAGGAGTCTGATCAGATACACATGTAGCAGAGCTGGGGGAGGAGTCTGATCACATACACATGTAGCAGAGCTGGGGGAGGAGTCTGATCACATACACATGTAGCAGAGCTGGGGGAGGAGTCTGATCACATACACATGTAGCAGAGCTGGGGGAGGAGTCTGATCACATACACATGTAGCAGAGCTGGGGGAGGAGTCTGATCACATACACATGTAGCAGAGCTGGGGGAGGAGTCTGATCACATACACATGTAGCAGAGCTGGAGGAGGAGTCTGATCAGATACACATGTAGCAGAGCTGGGGGAGGAGTCTGATCACATACACATGTAGCAGAGCTGGGGGGAGGAGTCTGATCAGATACACATGTAGCAGAGCTGGGGGAGGAGTCTGATCACACACATGTAGCAGAGCTGGAGGAGGAGTCTGATCACATACACATGTAGCAGAGCTGGGGGAGGAGTCTGATCACATACACATGTAGCAGAGCTGGGGGAGGAGTCTGATCAGATACACATGTAGCAGAGCTGGGGGAGGAGTCTGATCACATACACATGTAGCAGAGCTGGAGGAGGAGTCTGATCACATACACATGTAGCAGAGCTGGAGGAGGAGTCTGATCAGATACACATGTAGCAGAGCTGGGGGAGGAGTCTGATCACATACACATGTAGCAGAGCTGGAGGAGGAGTCTGATCACATTCACATGTAGCAGAGCTGGGGGAGGAGTCTGATCACATACACATGTAGCAGAGCTGGGGGAGGAGTCTGATCACATACACATGTAGCAGAGCTGGAGGAGGAGTCTGATCAGATACACATGTAGCAGAGCTGGGGGAGGAGTCTGATCAGATACACATGTAGCAGAGCTGGGGGAGGAGTCTGATCACATACACATGTAGCAGAGCTGGGGGAGGAGTCTGATCACATACACATGTAGCAGAGCTGGAGGAGGAGTCTGATCACATACACATGTAGCAGAGCTGGGGGAGGAGTCTGATCACATACACATGTAGCAGAGCTGGGGGAGGAGTCTGATCACATACACATGTAGCAGAGCTGGAGGAGGAGTCTGATCACATACACATGTAGCAGAGCTGGGGGAGGAGTCTGATCACATACACATGTAGCAGAGCTGGGGGAGGAGTCTGATCACATACACATGTAGCAGAGCTGGGGGAGGAGTCTGATCACACACATGTAGCAGAGCTGGAGGAGGAGTCTGATCACATACACATGTAGCAGAGCTGGGGGAGGAGTCTGATCACATACACATGTAGCAGAGCTGGAGGAGGAGTCTGATCAGATACACATGTAGCAGAGCTGGGGGAGGAGTCTGATCACATACACATGTAGCAGAGCTGGGGGAGGAGTCTGATCACATACACATGTAGCAGAGCTGGGGGAGGAGTCTGATCACATACACATGTAGCAGAGCTGGGGGAGGAGTCTGATCACATACACATGTAGCAGAGCTGGGGGAGGAGTCTGATCACATACACATGTAGCAGAGCTGGGGGAGGAGTCTGATCACATACACATGTAGCAGAGCTGGAGGAGGAGTCTGATCAGATACACATGTAGCAGAGCTGGGGGGAGGAGTCTGATCACATACACATGTAGCAGAGCTGGGGGAGGAGTCTGATCAGATACACATGTAGCAGAGCTGGGGGAGGAGTCTGATCACACACATGTAGCAGAGCTGGAGGAGGAGTCTGATCACATACACATGTAGCAGAGCTGGGGGAGGAGTCTGATCACATACACATGTAGCAGAGCTGGGGGAGGAGTCTGATCAGATACACATGTAGCAGAGCTGGGGGAGGAGTCTGATCACATACACATGTAGCAGAGCTGGAGGAGGAGTCTGATCACATACACATGTAGCAGAGCTGGAGGAGGAGTCTGATCAGATACACATGTAGCAGAGCTGGGGGAGGAGTCTGATCACATACACATGTAGCAGAGCTGGGGGAGGAGTCTGATCACATACACATGTAGCAGAGCTGGGGGAGGAGTCTGATCAGATACACATGTAGCAGAGCTGGGGGAGGAGTCTGATCACATACACATGTAGCAGAGCTGGGGGAGGAGTCTGATCACATACACATGTAGCAGAGCTGGAGGAGGAGTCTGATCACATACACATGTAGCATAGCTGGGGGAGGAGTCTGATCACATACACATGTAGCAGAGCTGGGGGAGGAGTCTGATCAGATACACATGTAGCAGAGCTGGAGGAGGAGTCTGATCACATACACATGTAGCAGAGCTGGGGGAGGAGTCTGATCAGATACACATGTAGCAGAGCTGGGAGAGGAGTCTGATCAGATACACATGTAGCAGAGCTGGGGGAGGAGTCTGATCACATACACATGTAGCAGAGCTGGGGGAGGAGTCTGATCACATACACATGTAGCAGAGCTGGGGGAGGAGTCTGATCACATACACATGTAGCAGAGCTGGAGGAGGAGTCTGATCACATACACATGTAGCAGAGCTGGGGGAGGAGTCTGATGACATACACATGTAGCAGAGCTGGGGGAGGAGTCTGATCACATACACATGTAGCAGAGCTGGGGGAGGAGTCTGATCACATACACATGTAGCAGAGCTGGGGGAGGAGTCTGATCACATACACATGTAGCAGAGCTGGGGGAGGAGTCTGATCACATACACATGTAGCAGAGCTGGAGGAGGAGTCTGATCACATACACATGTAGCAGAGCTGGGGGAGGAGTCTGATCACATACACATGTAGCAGAGCTGGGGGAGGAGTCTGATCACATACACATGTAGCAGAGCTGGGGGAGGAGTCTGATCACATACACATGTAGCAGAGCTGGAGGAGGAGTCTGATCACATACACATGTAGCAGAGCTGGGGGAGGAGTCTGATGACATGCACATGTAGCAGAGCTGGGGGAGGAGTCTGATCACATACACATGTAGCAGAGCTGGGGGAGGAGTCTGATCACATACACATGTAGCAGAGCTGGGGGAGGAGTCTGATCACATACACGTAGCAGAGCTGGGGGAGGAGTCTGATCACATACACATGTAGCAGAGCTGGGGGAGGAGTCTGATCACATACACGTAGCAGAGCTGGGGGAGGAGTCTGATCACATACACATGTAGCAGAGCTGGAGGAGGAGTCTGATCAGATACACATGTAGCAGAGCTGGAGGAGGAGTCTGATCACATACACATGTAGCAGAGCTGGGGGAGGAGTCTGATCACATACACATGTAGCAGAGCTGGAGGAGGAGTCTGATCACATACACATGTAGCAGAGCTGAGGGAGGAGTCTGATCACATACACATGTAGCAGAGCTGGAGGAGGAGTCTGATCACATACACATGTAGCAGAGCTGGGGGAGGAGTCTGATCACATACACATGTAGCAGAGCTGGGGGAGGAGTCTGATCACATACACATGTAGCAGAGCTGGAGGAGGAGTCTGATCAGATACACATGTAGCAGAGCTGGGGGAGGAGTCTGATCACATACACATGTAGCAGAGCTGGGGGAGGAGTCTGATCACATACACATGTAGCAGAGCTGGAGGAGGAGTCTGATCAGATACACATGTAGCAGAGCTGGGGGAGGAGTCTGATCAGATACACATGTAGCAGAGCTGGGGGAGGAGTCTGATCAGATACACATGTAGCAGAGCTGGGGGAGGAGTCTGATCAGATACACATGTAGCAGAGCTGGGGGAGGAGTCTGATCACATACACATGTAGCAGAGCTGGAGGAGGAGTCTGATCACATACACATGTAGCAGAGCTGGAGGAGGAGTCTGATCAGATACACATGTAGCAGAGCTGGGAGAGGAGTCTGATCAGATACACATGTAGCAGAGCTGGGGGAGGAGTCTGATCACATACACATGTAGCAGAGCTGGGGGAGGAGTCTGATCACATACACATGTAGCAGAGCTGGGGGAGGAGTCTGATCACATACACATGTAGCAGAGCTGGAGGAGGAGTCTGATCAGATACACATGTAGCAGAGCTGGGGGAGGAGTCTGATCAGATACACATGTAGCAGAGCTGGGGGAGGAGTCTGATCACATACACATGTAGCAGAGCTGGAGGAGGAGTCTGATCAGATACACATGTAGCAGAGCTGGGGGAGGAGTCTGATCACATACACATGTAGCAGAGCTGGGGGAGGAGTCTGATCACATACACATGTAGCAGAGCTGGGGGAGGAGTCTGATCACACACATGTAGCAGAGCTGGAGGAGGAGTCTGATCACATACACATGTAGCAGAGCTGGGGGAGGAGTCTGATCACATACACATGTAGCAGAGCTGGAGGAGGAGTCTGATCAGATACACATGTAGCAGAGCTGGGGGAGGAGTCTGATCACATACACATGTAGCAGAGCTGGGGGAGGAGTCTGATCACATACACATGTAGCAGAGCTGGGGGAGGAGTCTGATCAGATACACATGTAGCAGAGCTGGAGGAGGAGTCTGATCACATACACATGTAGCAGAGCTGGGGGAGGAGTCTGATCAGATACACATGTAGCAGAGCTGGGGGAGGAGTCTGATCACATACACATGTAGCAGAGCTGGGGGAGGAGTCTGATCACATACACATGTAGCAGAGCTGGGGGAGGAGTCTGATCACATACACATGTAGCAGAGCTGGGGGAGGAGTCTGATCACATACACATGTAGCAGAGCTGGGGGAAGAGTCTGATCACATACACATGTAGCAGAGCTGGGGGAGGAGTCTGATCAGATACACATGTAGCAGAGCTGGAGGAGGAGTCTGATCACATACACATGTAGCAGAGCTGGGGGAGGAGTCTGATCAGATACACATGTAGCAGAGCTGGGAGAGGAGTCTGATCAGATACACATGTAGCAGAGCTGGGGGAGGAGTCTGATCACATACACATGTAGCAGAGCTGGGGGAGGAGTCTGATCACATACACATGTAGCAGAGCTGGGGGAGGAGTCTGATCACATACACATGTAGCAGAGCTGGAGGAGGAGTCTGATCACATACACATGTAGCAGAGCTGGGGGAGGAGTCTGATGACATACACATGTAGCAGAGCTGGGGGAGGAGTCTGATCACATACACATGTAGCAGAGCTGGGGGAGGAGTCTGATCACATACACATGTAGCAGAGCTGGGGGAGGAGTCTGATCACATACACATGTAGCAGAGCTGGGGGAGGAGTCTGATCACATACACATGTAGCAGAGCTGGAGGAGGAGTCTGATCACATACACATGTAGCAGAGCTGGGGGAGGAGTCTGATCACATACACATGTAGCAGAGCTGGGGGAGGAGTCTGATCACATACACATGTAGCAGAGCTGGGGGAGGAGTCTGATCACATACACATGTAGCAGAGCTGGAGGAGGAGTCTGATCACATACACATGTAGCAGAGCTGGGGGAGGAGTCTGATCACATACACATGTAGCAGAGCTGGGGGAGGAGTCTGATCACATACACATGTAGCAGAGCTGGGGGAGGAGTCTGATCACACACATGTAGCAGAGCTGGAGGAGGAGTCTGATCACATACACATGTAGCAGAGCTGGGGGAGGAGTCTGATCACATACACATGTAGCAGAGCTGGAGGAGGAGTCTGATCAGATACACATGTAGCAGAGCTGGGGGAGGAGTCTGATCACATACACATGTAGCAGAGCTGGGGGAGGAGTCTGATCACATACACATGTAGCAGAGCTGGGGGAGGAGTCTGATCACATACACATGTAGCAGAGCTGGGGGAGGAGTCTGATCACATACACATGTAGCAGAGCTGGGGGAGGAGTCTGATCACATACACATGTAGCAGAGCTGGGGGAGGAGTCTGATCACATACACATGTAGCAGAGCTGGAGGAGGAGTCTGATCAGATACACATGTAGCAGAGCTGGGGGAGGAGTCTGATCACATACACATGTAGCAGAGCTGGGGGAGGAGTCTGATCAGATACACATGTAGCAGAGCTGGGGGAGGAGTCTGATCACACACATGTAGCAGAGCTGGAGGAGGAGTCTGATCACATACACATGTAGCAGAGCTGGGGGAGGAGTCTGATCACATACACATGTAGCAGAGCTGGGGGAGGAGTCTGATCAGATACACATGTAGCAGAGCTGGGGGAGGAGTCTGATCACATACACATGTAGCAGAGCTGGAGGAGGAGTCTGATCACATACACATGTAGCAGAGCTGGAGGAGGAGTCTGATCAGATACACATGTAGCAGAGCTGGGGGAGGAGTCTGATCACATACACATGTAGCAGAGCTGGAGGAGGAGTCTGATCACATTCACATGTAGCAGAGCTGGGGGAGGAGTCTGATCACATACACATGTAGCAGAGCTGGGGGAGGAGTCTGATCACATACACATGTAGCAGAGCTGGAGGAGGAGTCTGATCAGATACACATGTAGCAGAGCTGGGGGAGGAGTCTGATCAGATACACATGTAGCAGAGCTGGGGGAGGAGTCTGATCAGATACACATGTAGCAGAGCTGGGGGAGGAGTCTGATCAGATACACATGTAGCAGAGCTGGAGGAGGAGTCTGATCACATACACATGTAGCAGAGCTGGGGGAGGAGTCTGATCACATACACATGTAGCAGAGCTGGGGGAGGAGTCTGATCACATACACATGTAGCAGAGCTGGGGGAGGAGTCTGATCACATACACATGTAGCAGAGCTGGGGGAGGAGTCTGATCACATACACATGTAGCAGAGCTGGGGGAGGAGTCTGATCACATACACATGTAGCAGAGCTGGGGGAGGAGTCTGATCACACACATGTAGCAGAGCTGGAGGAGGAGTCTGATCACATACACATGTAGCAGAGCTGGGGGAGGAGTCTGATCACATACACATGTAGCAGAGCTGGAGGAGGAGTCTGATCAGATACACATGTAGCAGAGCTGGGGGAGGAGTCTGATCACATACACATGTAGCAGAGCTGGGGGAGGAGTCTGATCACATACACATGTAGCAGAGCTGGGGGAGGAGTCTGATCACATACACATGTAGCAGAGCTGGGGGAGGAGTCTGATCACATACACATGTAGCAGAGCTGGGGGAGGAGTCTGATCACATACACATGTAGCAGAGCTGGGGGAGGAGTCTGATCACATACACATGTAGCAGAGCTGGAGGAGGAGTCTGATCACATTCACATGTAGCAGAGCTGGGGGAGGAGTCTGATCACATACACATGTAGCAGAGCTGGGGGAGGAGTCTGATCACATACACATGTAGCAGAGCTGGGGGAGGAGTCTGATCACATACACATGTAGCAGAGCTGGGGGAGGAGTCTGATCACATACACATGTAGCAGAGCTGGGGGAGGAGTCTGATCACATACACATGTAGCAGAGCTGGGGGAGGAGTCTGATCACATACACATGTAGCAGAGCTGGGGGAGGAGTCTGATCACACACATGTAGCAGAGCTGGGGGAGGAGTCTGATCACATACACATGTAGCAGAGCTGGGGGAGGAGTCTGATCACATACACTGTAGCAGAGCTGGGGGAGGAGTCTGATCACATACACATGTAGCAGAGCTGGGGGAGGAGTCTGATCACATACACATGTAGCAGAGCTGGGGGAGGAGTCTGATCAGATACACATGTAGCAGAGCTGGGGGAGGAGTCTGATCACATACACATGTAGCAGAGCTGGGGGAGGAGTCTGATCACATACACATGTAGCAGAGCTGGAGGAGGAGTCTGATCACATACACATGTAGCATAGCTGGGGGAGGAGTCTGATCACATACACATGTAGCAGAGCTGGGGGAGGAGTCTGATCAGATACACATGTAGCAGAGCTGGAGGAGGAGTCTGATCACATACACATGTAGCAGAGCTGGGGGAGGAGTCTGATCAGATACACATGTAGCAGAGCTGGGAGAGGAGTCTGATCAGATACACATGTAGCAGAGCTGGGGGAGGAGTCTGATCACATACACATGTAGCAGAGCTGGGGGAGGAGTCTGATCACATACACATGTAGCAGAGCTGGGGGAGGAGTCTGATCACATACACATGTAGCAGAGCTGGAGGAGGAGTCTGATCACATACACATGTAGCAGAGCTGGGGGAGGAGTCTGATGACATACACATGTAGCAGAGCTGGGGGAGGAGTCTGATCACATACACATGTAGCAGAGCTGGGGGAGGAGTCTGATCACATACACATGTAGCAGAGCTGGGGGGAGGAGTCTGATCACATACACATGTAGCAGAGCTGGGGGAGGAGTCTGATCACATACACATGTAGCAGAGCTGGGGGAGGAGTCTGATCACATACACATGTAGCAGAGCTGGGGGAGGAGTCTGATCACATACACATGTAGCAGAGCTGGGGGAGGAGTCTGATCACATACACATGTAGCAGAGCTGGGGGAGGAGTCTGATCACATACACATGTAGCAGAGCTGGAGGAGGAGTCTGATCACATACACATGTAGCAGAGCTGGGGGAGGAGTCTGATGACATGCACATGTAGCAGAGCTGGGGGAGGAGTCTGATCACATACACATGTAGCAGAGCTGGGGGAGGAGTCTGATCACATACACATGTAGCAGAGCTGGGGGAGGAGTCTGATCACATACACGTAGCAGAGCTGGGGGAGGAGTCTGATCACATACACATGTAGCAGAGCTGGGGGAGGAGTCTGATCACATACACGTAGCAGAGCTGGGGGAGGAGTCTGATCACATACACATGTAGCAGAGCTGGAGGAGGAGTCTGATCAGATACACATGTAGCAGAGCTGGAGGAGGAGTCTGATCACATACACATGTAGCAGAGCTGGGGGAGGAGTCTGATCACATACACATGTAGCAGAGCTGGAGGAGGAGTCTGATCACATACACATGTAGCAGAGCTGAGGGAGGAGTCTGATCACATACACATGTAGCAGAGCTGGAGGAGGAGTCTGATCACATACACATGTAGCAGAGCTGGGGGAGGAGTCTGATCACATACACATGTAGCAGAGCTGGGGGAGGAGTCTGATCACATACACATGTAGCAGAGCTGGAGGAGGAGTCTGATCAGATACACATGTAGCAGAGCTGGGGGAGGAGTCTGATCACATACACATGTAGCAGAGCTGGGGGAGGAGTCTGATCACATACACATGTAGCAGAGCTGGAGGAGGAGTCTGATCAGATACACATGTAGCAGAGCTGGGGGAGGAGTCTGATCACATACACATGTAGCAGAGCTGGGGGAGGAGTCTGATCACACACATGTAGCAGAGCTGGAGGAGGAGTCTGATCACATACACATGTAGCAGAGCTGGGGGAGGAGTCTGATCACATACACATGTAGCAGAGCTGGAGGAGGAGTCTGATCAGATACACATGTAGCAGAGCTGGGGGAGGAGTCTGATCACATACACATGTAGCAGAGCTGGGGGAGGAGTCTGATCACATACACATGTAGCAGAGCTGGGGGAGGAGTCTGATCACATACACATGTAGCAGAGCTGGGGGAGGAGTCTGATCACATACACATGTAGCAGAGCTGGGGGAGGAGTCTGATCAGATACACATGTAGCAGAGCTGGGGGAGGAGTCTGATCACATACACATGTAGCAGAGCTGGGGGAGGAGTCTGATCACATACACATGTAGCAGAGCTGGGGGAGGAGTCTGATCACATACACATGTAGCAGAGCTGGGGGAGGAGTCTGATCACATACACATGTAGCAGAGCTGGGGGAGGAGTCTGATCACATACACATGTAGCCGAGCTGGGGGAGGAGTCTGATCACATACACATGTAGCAGAGCTGGAGGAGGAGTCTGATCAGATACACATGTAGCAGAGCTGGGGGAGGAGTCTGATCACATACACATGTAGCAGAGCTGGGGGAGGAGTCTGATCAGATACACATGTAGCAGAGCTGGGGGAGGAGTCTGATCACACACATGTAGCAGAGCTGGAGGAGGAGTCTGATCACATACACATGTAGCAGAGCTGGGGGAGGAGTCTGATCACATACACATGTAGCAGAGCTGGAGGAGGAGTCTGATCACATACACATGTAGCAGAGCTGGGGGAGGAGTCTGATCACATACACATGTAGCAGAGCTGGGGGAGGAGTCTGATCACATACACATGTAGCAGAGCTGGGGGAGGAGTCTGATCACATACACATGTAGCAGAGCTGGGGGAGGAGTCTGATCACATACACATGTAGCAGAGCTGGGGGAGGAGTCTGATCACATACACATGTAGCAGAGCTGGGGGAGGAGTCTGATCACATACACATGTAGCAGAGCTGGGGGAGGAGTCTGATCACATACACATGTAGCAGAGCTGGGGGAGGAGTCTGATCAGATACACATGTAGCAGAGCTGGAGGAGGAGTCTGATCAGATACACATGTAGCAGAGCTGGGGGAGGAGTCTGATCACATACACATGTAGCAGAGCTGGAGGAGGAGTCTGATCACATACACATGTAGCAGAGCTGGGGGAGGAGTCTGATCAGATACACATGTAGCAGAGCTGGGGGAGGAGTCTGATCACATACACATGTAGCAGAGCTGGGGGAGGAGTCTGATCACATACACATGTAGCAGAGCTGGGGGAGGAGTCTGATCAGATACACATGTAGCAGAGCTGGGGGAGGAGTCTGATCACATACACATGTAGCAGAGCTGGAGGAGGAGTCTGATCACATTCACATGTAGCAGAGCTGGGGGAGGAGTCTGATCACATACACATGTAGCAGAGCTGGGGGAGGAGTCTGATCACATACACATGTAGCAGAGCTGGAGGAGGAGTCTGATCAGATACACATGTAGCAGAGCTGGGGGAGGAGTCTGATCAGATACACATGTAGCAGAGCTGGGGGAGGAGTCTGATCACATACACATGTAGCAGAGCTGGGGGAGGAGTCTGATCACATACACATGTAGCAGAGCTGGAGGAGGAGTCTGATCACATACACATGTAGCAGAGCTGGGGGAGGAGTCTGATCACATACACATGTAGCAGAGCTGGGGGAGGAGTCTGATCACATACACATGTAGCAGAGCTGGAGGAGGAGTCTGATCACATACACATGTAGCAGAGCTGGGGGAGGAGTCTGATCACATACACATGTAGCAGAGCTGGGGGAGGAGTCTGATCACATACACATGTAGCAGAGCTGGGGGAGGAGTCTGATCACACACATGTAGCAGAGCTGGAGGAGGAGTCTGATCACATACACATGTAGCAGAGCTGGGGGAGGAGTCTGATCACATACACATGTAGCAGAGCTGGAGGAGGAGTCTGATCAGATACACATGTAGCAGAGCTGGGGGAGGAGTCTGATCACATACACATGTAGCAGAGCTGGGGGAGGAGTCTGATCACATACACATGTAGCAGAGCTGGGGGAGGAGTCTGATCACATACACATGTAGCAGAGCTGGGGGAGGAGTCTGATCACATACACATGTAGCAGAGCTGGGGGAGGAGTCTGATCACATACACATGTAGCAGAGCTGGGGGAGGAGTCTGATCACATACACATGTAGCAGAGCTGGAGGAGGAGTCTGATCAGATACACATGTAGCAGAGCTGGGGGAGGAGTCTGATCACATACACATGTAGCAGAGCTGGGGGAGGAGTCTGATCAGATACACATGTAGCAGAGCTGGGGGAGGAGTCTGATCACACACATGTAGCAGAGCTGGAGGAGGAGTCTGATCACATACACATGTAGCAGAGCTGGGGGAGGAGTCTGATCACATACACATGTAGCAGAGCTGGGGGAGGAGTCTGATCACATACACATGTAGCAGAGCTGGGGGAGGAGTCTGATCAGATACACATGTAGCAGAGCTGGGGGAGGAGTCTGATCACATACACATGTAGCAGAGCTGGAGGAGGAGTCTGATCACATACACATGTAGCAGAGCTGGAGGAGGAGTCTGATCAGATCACATGTAGCAGAGCTGGGGGAGGAGTCTGATCACATACACATGTAGCAGAGCTGGGGGAGGAGTCTGATCACATACACATGTAGCAGAGCTGGGGGAGGAGTCTGATCAGATACACATGTAGCAGAGCTGGGGGAGGAGTCTGATCACATACACATGTAGCAGAGCTGGGGGAGGAGTCTGATCACATACACATGTAGCAGAGCTGGAGGAGGAGTCTGATCACATACACATGTAGCATAGCTGGGGGAGGAGTCTGATCACATACACATGTAGCAGAGCTGGGGGAGGAGTCTGATCAGATACACATGTAGCAGAGCTGGAGGAGGAGTCTGATCACATACACATGTAGCAGAGCTGGGGGAGGAGTCTGATCAGATACACATGTAGCAGAGCTGGGAGAGGAGTCTGATCAGATACACATGTAGCAGAGCTGGGGGAGGAGTCTGATCACATACACATGTAGCAGAGCTGGGGGAGGAGTCTGATCACATACACATGTAGCAGAGCTGGGGGAGGAGTCTGATCACATACACATGTAGCAGAGCTGGAGGAGGAGTCTGATCACATACACATGTAGCAGAGCTGGGGGAGGAGTCTGATGACATACACATGTAGCAGAGCTGGGGGAGGAGTCTGATCACATACACATGTAGCAGAGCTGGGGGAGGAGTCTGATCACATACACATGTAGCAGAGCTGGGGGAGGAGTCTGATCACATACACATGTAGCAGAGCTGGGGGAGGAGTCTGATCACATACACATGTAGCAGAGCTGGAGGAGGAGTCTGATCACATACACATGTAGCAGAGCTGGGGGAGGAGTCTGATCACATACACATGTAGCAGAGCTGGGGGAGGAGTCTGATCACATACACATGTAGCAGAGCTGGGGGAGGAGTCTGATCACATACACATGTAGCAGAGCTGGAGGAGGAGTCTGATCACATACACATGTAGCAGAGCTGGGGGAGGAGTCTGATCACATACACATGTAGCAGAGCTGGGGGAGGAGTCTGATCACATACACATGTAGCAGAGCTGGGGGAGGAGTCTGATCACACACATGTAGCAGAGCTGGAGGAGGAGTCTGATCACATACACATGTAGCAGAGCTGGGGGAGGAGTCTGATCACATACACATGTAGCAGAGCTGGAGGAGGAGTCTGATCAGATACACATGTAGCAGAGCTGGGGGAGGAGTCTGATCACATACACATGTAGCAGAGCTGGGGGAGGAGTCTGATCACATACACATGTAGCAGAGCTGGGGGAGGAGTCTGATCACATACACATGTAGCAGAGCTGGGGGAGGAGTCTGATCACATACACATGTAGCAGAGCTGGGGGAGGAGTCTGATCACATACACATGTAGCAGAGCTGGGGGAGGAGTCTGATCACATACACATGTAGCAGAGCTGGAGGAGGAGTCTGATCAGATACACATGTAGCAGAGCTGGGGGAGGAGTCTGATCACATACACATGTAGCAGAGCTGGGGGAGGAGTCTGATCAGATACACATGTAGCAGAGCTGGGGGAGGAGTCTGATCACACACATGTAGCAGAGCTGGAGGAGGAGTCTGATCACATACACATGTAGCAGAGCTGGGGGAGGAGTCTGATCACATACACATGTAGCAGAGCTGGGGGGAGGAGTCTGATCAGATACACATGTAGCAGAGCTGGGGGAGGAGTCTGATCACATACACATGTAGCAGAGCTGGAGGAGGAGTCTGATCACATACACATGTAGCAGAGCTGGAGGAGGAGTCTGATCAGATACACATGTAGCAGAGCTGGGGGAGGAGTCTGATCACATACACATGTAGCAGAGCTGGAGGAGGAGTCTGATCACATTCACATGTAGCAGAGCTGGGGGAGGAGTCTGATCACATACACATGTAGCAGAGCTGGGGGAGGAGTCTGATCACATACACATGTAGCAGAGCTGGAGGAGGAGTCTGATCAGATACACATGTAGCAGAGCTGGGGGGAGGAGTCTGATCAGATACACATGTAGCAGAGCTGGGGGAGGAGTCTGATCACATACACATGTAGCAGAGCTGGGGGAGGAGTCTGATCACATACACATGTAGCAGAGCTGGAGGAGGAGTCTGATCACATACACATGTAGCAGAGCTGGGGGAGGAGTCTGATCACATACACATGTAGCAGAGCTGGGGGAGGAGTCTGATCACATACACATGTAGCAGAGCTGGAGGAGGAGTCTGATCACATACACATGTAGCAGAGCTGGGGGGAGGAGTCTGATCACATACACATGTAGCAGAGCTGGGGGAGGAGTCTGATCACATACACATGTAGCAGAGCTGGGGGAGGAGTCTGATCACACACATGTAGCAGAGCTGGAGGAGGAGTCTGATCACATACACATGTAGCAGAGCTGGGGGAGGAGTCTGATCACATACACATGTAGCAGAGCTGGAGGAGGAGTCTGATCAGATACACATGTAGCAGAGCTGGGGGAGGAGTCTGATCACATACACATGTAGCAGAGCTGGGGGAGGAGTCTGATCACATACACATGTAGCAGAGCTGGGGGAGGAGTCTGATCACATACACATGTAGCAGAGCTGGGGGAGGAGTCTGATCACATACACATGTAGCAGAGCTGGGGGAGGAGTCTGATCACATACACATGTAGCAGAGCTGGGGGAGGAGTCTGATCACATACACATGTAGCAGAGCTGGAGGAGGAGTCTGATCAGATACACATGTAGCAGAGCTGGGGGAGGAGTCTGATCACATACACATGTAGCAGAGCTGGGGGAGGAGTCTGATCAGATACACATGTAGCAGAGCTGGGGGAGGAGTCTGATCACACACATGTAGCAGAGCTGGAGGAGGAGTCTGATCACATACACATGTAGCAGAGCTGGGGGAGGAGTCTGATCACATACACATGTAGCAGAGCTGGGGGAGGAGTCTGATCAGATACACATGTAGCAGAGCTGGGGGAGGAGTCTGATCACATACACATGTAGCAGAGCTGGAGGAGGAGTCTGATCACATACACATGTAGCAGAGCTGGAGGAGGAGTCTGATCAGATACACATGTAGCAGAGCTGGGGGAGGAGTCTGATCACATACACATGTAGCAGAGCTGGGGGAGGAGTCTGATCACATACACATGTAGCAGAGCTGGGGGAGGAGTCTGATCAGATACACATGTAGCAGAGCTGGGGGAGGAGTCTGATCACATACACATGTAGCAGAGCTGGGGGAGGAGTCTGATCACATACACATGTAGCAGAGCTGGAGGAGGAGTCTGATCACATACACATGTAGCATAGCTGGGGGAGGAGTCTGATCACATACACATGTAGCAGAGCTGGGGGAGGAGTCTGATCAGATACACATGTAGCAGAGCTGGAGGAGGAGTCTGATCACATACACATGTAGCAGAGCTGGGGGAGGAGTCTGATCAGATACACATGTAGCAGAGCTGGGAGAGGAGTCTGATCAGATACACATGTAGCAGAGCTGGGGGAGGAGTCTGATCACATACACATGTAGCAGAGCTGGGGGAGGAGTCTGATCACATACACATGTAGCAGAGCTGGGGGAGGAGTCTGATCACATACACATGTAGCAGAGCTGGAGGAGGAGTCTGATCACATACACATGTAGCAGAGCTGGGGGAGGAGTCTGATGACATACACATGTAGCAGAGCTGGGGGAGGAGTCTGATCACATACACATGTAGCAGAGCTGGGGGAGGAGTCTGATCACATACACATGTAGCAGAGCTGGGGGAGGAGTCTGATCACATACACATGTAGCAGAGCTGGGGGAGGAGTCTGATCACATACACATGTAGCAGAGCTGGAGGAGGAGTCTGATCACATACACATGTAGCAGAGCTGGGGGAGGAGTCTGATCACATACACATGTAGCAGAGCTGGGGGAGGAGTCTGATCACATACACATGTAGCAGAGCTGGGGGAGGAGTCTGATCACATACACATGTAGCAGAGCTGGAGGAGGAGTCTGATCACATACACATGTAGCAGAGCTGGGGGAGGAGTCTGATGACATGCACATGTAGCAGAGCTGGGGGAGGAGTCTGATCACATACACATGTAGCAGAGCTGGGGGAGGAGTCTGATCACATACACATGTAGCAGAGCTGGGGGGAGGAGTCTGATCACATACACGTAGCAGAGCTGGGGGAGGAGTCTGATCACATACACATGTAGCAGAGCTGGGGGAGGAGTCTGATCACATACACGTAGCAGAGCTGGGGGAGGAGTCTGATCACATACACATGTAGCAGAGCTGGAGGAGGAGTCTGATCAGATACACATGTAGCAGAGCTGGAGGAGGAGTCTGATCACATACACATGTAGCAGAGCTGGGGGAGGAGTCTGATCACATACACATGTAGCAGAGCTGGAGGAGGAGTCTGATCACATACACATGTAGCAGAGCTGAGGGAGGAGTCTGATCACATACACATGTAGCAGAGCTGGAGGAGGAGTCTGATCACATACACATGTAGCAGAGCTGGGGGAGGAGTCTGATCACATACACATGTAGCAGAGCTGGGGGAGGAGTCTGATCACATACACATGTAGCAGAGCTGGAGGAGGAGTCTGATCAGATACACATGTAGCAGAGCTGGGGGAGGAGTCTGATCACATACACATGTAGCAGAGCTGGGGGAGGAGTCTGATCACATACACATGTAGCAGAGCTGGAGGAGGAGTCTGATCAGATACACATGTAGCAGAGCTGGGGGAGGAGTCTGATCAGATACACATGTAGCAGAGCTGGGGGAGGAGTCTGATCAGATACACATGTAGCAGAGCTGGGGGAGGAGTCTGATCAGATACACATGTAGCAGAGCTGGGGGAGGAGTCTGATCACATACACATGTAGCAGAGCTGGAGGAGGAGTCTGATCACATACACATGTAGCAGAGCTGGAGGAGGAGTCTGATCAGATACACATGTAGCAGAGCTGGGAGAGGAGTCTGATCAGATACACATGTAGCAGAGCTGGGGGAGGAGTCTGATCACATACACATGTAGCAGAGCTGGGGGAGGAGTCTGATCACATACACATGTAGCAGAGCTGGGGGAGGAGTCTGATCACATACACATGTAGCAGAGCTGGAGGAGGAGTCTGATCAGATACACATGTAGCAGAGCTGGGGGAGGAGTCTGATCAGATACACATGTAGCAGAGCTGGGGGAGGAGTCTGATCACATACACATGTAGCAGAGCTGGAGGAGGAGTCTGATCAGATACACATGTAGCAGAGCTGGGGGAGGAGTCTGATCACATACACATGTAGCAGAGCTGGGGGAGGAGTCTGATCACATACACATGTAGCAGAGCTGGGGGAGGAGTCTGATCACACACATGTAGCAGAGCTGGAGGAGGAGTCTGATCACATACACATGTAGCAGAGCTGGGGGAGGAGTCTGATCACATACACATGTAGCAGAGCTGGAGGAGGAGTCTGATCAGATACACATGTAGCAGAGCTGGGGGAGGAGTCTGATCACATACACATGTAGCAGAGCTGGGGGGAGGAGTCTGATCACATACACATGTAGCAGAGCTGGGGGAGGAGTCTGATCAGATACACATGTAGCAGAGCTGGAGGAGGAGTCTGATCACATACACATGTAGCAGAGCTGGGGGAGGAGTCTGATCAGATACACATGTAGCAGAGCTGGGGGAGGAGTCTGATCACATACACATGTAGCAGAGCTGGGGGAGGAGTCTGATCACATACACATGTAGCAGAGCTGGGGGAGGAGTCTGATCACATACACATGTAGCAGAGCTGGGGGAGGAGTCTGATCACATACACATGTAGCAGAGCTGGGGGAAGAGTCTGATCACATACACATGTAGCAGAGCTGGGGGAGGAGTCTGATCAGATACACATGTAGCAGAGCTGGAGGAGGAGTCTGATCACATACACATGTAGCAGAGCTGGGGGAGGAGTCTGATCAGATACACATGTAGCAGAGCTGGGAGAGGAGTCTGATCAGATACACATGTAGCAGAGCTGGGGGAGGAGTCTGATCACATACACATGTAGCAGAGCTGGGGGAGGAGTCTGATCACATACACATGTAGCAGAGCTGGGGGAGGAGTCTGATCACATACACATGTAGCAGAGCTGGAGGAGGAGTCTGATCACATACACATGTAGCAGAGCTGGGGGAGGAGTCTGATGACATACACATGTAGCAGAGCTGGGGGAGGAGTCTGATCACATACACATGTAGCAGAGCTGGGGGAGGAGTCTGATCACATACACATGTAGCAGAGCTGGGGGAGGAGTCTGATCACATACACATGTAGCAGAGCTGGGGGAGGAGTCTGATCACATACACATGTAGCAGAGCTGGGGGAGGAGTCTGATCACATACACATGTAGCAGAGCTGGGGGAGGAGTCTGATCACATACACATGTAGCAGAGCTGGGGGAGGAGTCTGATCACATACACATGTAGCAGAGCTGGGGGAGGAGTCTGATCACACACATGTAGCAGAGCTGGAGGAGGAGTCTGATCACATACACATGTAGCAGAGCTGGGGGAGGAGTCTGATCACATACACATGTAGCAGAGCTGGAGGAGGAGTCTGATCAGATACACATGTAGCAGAGCTGGGGGAGGAGTCTGATCACATACACATGTAGCAGAGCTGGGGGAGGAGTCTGATCACATACACATGTAGCAGAGCTGGGGGAGGAGTCTGATCACATACACATGTAGCAGAGCTGGGGGAGGAGTCTGATCACATACACATGTAGCAGAGCTGGGGGAGGAGTCTGATCACATACACATGTAGCAGAGCTGGGGGAGGAGTCTGATCACATACACATGTAGCAGAGCTGGAGGAGGAGTCTGATCAGATACACATGTAGCAGAGCTGGGGGAGGAGTCTGATCACATACACATGTAGCAGAGCTGGGGGAGGAGTCTGATCAGATACACATGTAGCAGAGCTGGGGGAGGAGTCTGATCACACACATGTAGCAGAGCTGGAGGAGGAGTCTGATCACATACACATGTAGCAGAGCTGGGGGAGGAGTCTGATCACATACACATGTAGCAGAGCTGGGGGAGGAGTCTGATCAGATACACATGTAGCAGAGCTGGGGGAGGAGTCTGATCACATACACATGTAGCAGAGCTGGAGGAGGAGTCTGATCACATACACATGTAGCAGAGCTGGGGGAGGAGTCTGATCAGATACACATGTAGCAGAGCTGGGGGAGGAGTCTGATCACATACACATGTAGCAGAGCTGGAGGAGGAGTCTGATCACATTCACATGTAGCAGAGCTGGGGGAGGAGTCTGATCACATACACATGTAGCAGAGCTGGGGGAGGAGTCTGATCACATACACATGTAGCAGAGCTGGAGGAGGAGTCTGATCAGATACACATGTAGCAGAGCTGGGGGAGGAGTCTGATCAGATACACATGTAGCAGAGCTGGGGGAGGAGTCTGATCACATACACATGTAGCAGAGCTGGGGGAGGAGTCTGATCACATACACATGTAGCAGAGCTGGAGGAGGAGTCTGATCACATACACATGTAGCAGAGCTGGGGGAGGGGGTCTGATCACATACACATGTAGCAGAGCTGGGGGAGGAGTCTGATCACATACACATGTAGCAGAGCTGGGGGAGGAGTCTGATCACATACACATGTAGCAGAGCTGGGGGAGGAGTCTGATCACATACACATGTAGCAGAGCTGGGGGAGGGGGGAGGAGTCTGATCACATACACATGTAGCAGAGCTGGGGGAGGAGTCTGATCACATACACATGTAGCAGAGCTGGGGGAGGAGTCTGATCACATACACATGTAGCAGAGCTGGGGGAGGAGTCTGATCACATACACATGTAGCAGAGCTGGGGGGAGGAGTCTGATCACATACACATGTAGCAGAGCTGGGGGAGGAGTCTGATCACATACACATGTAGCAGAGCTGGGGGAGGAGTCTGATCACATACACATGTAGCAGAGCTGGGGGAGGAGTCTGATCACATACACATGTAGCAGAGCTGGGGGAGGAGTCTGATCACATACACATGTAGCAGAGCTGGGGGAGGAGTCTGATCACATACACATGTAGCAGAGCTGGGGGAGGAGTCTGATCACATACACATGTAGCAGAGCTGGGGGAGGAGTCTGATCACATACACATGTAGCAGAGCTGGGGGAGGAGTCTGATCACATACACATGTAGCAGAGCTGGGGGAGGGAGTCTGATCACATACACATGTAGCAGAGCTGGGGGAGGAGTCTGATCACATACACATGTAGCAGAGCTGGGGGAGGAGTCTGATCACATACACATGTAGCAGAGCTGGGGGAGGAGTCTGATCACATACACATGTAGCAGAGCTGGGGGAGGAGTCTGATCACATACACATGTAGCAGAGCTGGGGGAGGAGTCTGATCACATACACATGTAGCAGAGCTGGGGGAGGAGTCTGATCACATACACATGTAGCAGAGCTGGGGGAGGAGTCTGATCACATACACATGTAGCAGAGCTGGGGGAGGAGTCTGATCACATACACATGTAGCAGAGCTGGGGGAGGAGTCTGATCACATACACATGTAGCAGAGCTGGGGGAGGAGTCTGATCACATACACATGTAGCAGAGCTGGGGGAGGAGTCTGATCAGATACACATGTAGCAGAGCTGGGGGAGGAGTCTGATCAGATACACATGTAGCAGAGCTGGAGGGAGGAGTCTGATCACATACACATGTAGCAGAGCTGGGGGAGGAGTCTGATCAGATACACATGTAGCAGAGCTGGAGGAGGAGTCTGATCACATACACATGTAGCAGAGCTGGGGGAGGAGTCTGATCAGATACACATGTAGGGGGGGGAGGGGCACATACACATGTAGCAGAGCTGGGGGAGGAGTCTGATCACATACACATGTAGCAGAGCTGGAGGAGGAGTCTGATCACATACACATGTGGCAGAGCTGGGGAGGAGTCTGATCACATACACATGTAGCAGAGCTGGGGGAGGAGTCTGATCACATACACATGTAGCAGAGCTGGGGGAGGAGTCTGATCACATACACATGTAGCAGAGCTGGGGGAGGAGTCTGATCACATACACATGTAGCAGAGCTGGGGGAGGAGTCTGATCAGATACACATGTAGCAGAGCTGGGGGAGGAGTCTGATCACATACACATGTAGCAGAGCTGGGGGAGGAGTCTGATCACATACACATGTAGCAGAGCTGGGGGAGGAGTCTGATCAGATACACATGTAGCAGAGCTGGGGGAGGAGTCTGATCACATACACATGTAGCAGAGCTGGGGGAGGAGTCTGATCACATACACATGTAGCAGAGCTGGGGGAGGAGTCTGATCACATACACATGTAGCAGAGCTGGAGGAGGAGTCTGATCACATACACATGTAGCAGAGCTGGGGGAGGAGTCTGATGACATACACATGTAGCAGAGCTGGGGGAGGAGTCTGATCACATACACATGTAGCAGAGCTGGGGGGAGGAGTCTGATCACATACACATGTAGCAGAGCTGGGGGGAGGAGTCTGATCACATACACATGTAGCAGAGCTGGGGGAGGAGTCTGATCACATACACATGTAGCAGAGCTGGAGGAGGAGTCTGATCACATACACATGTAGCAGAGCTGGGGGAGGAGTCTGATCACATACACATGTAGCAGAGCTGGGGGAGGAGTCTGATCACATACACATGTAGCAGAGCTGGGGGAGGAGTCTGATCACATACACATGTAGCAGAGCTGGAGGAGGAGTCTGATCACATACACATGTAGCAGAGCTGGGGGAGGAGTCTGATGACATGCACATGTAGCAGAGCTGGGGGGGGAGTCTGATCACATACACATGTAGCAGAGCTGGGGGAGGAGTCTGATCACATACACATGTAGCAGAGCTGGGGGAGGAGTCTGATCACATACACGTAGCAGAGCTGGGGGAGGAGTCTGATCACATACACATGTAGCAGAGCTGGGGGAGGAGTCTGATCACATACACGTAGCAGAGCTGGGGGAGGAGTCTGATCACATACACATGTAGCAGAGCTGGAGGAGGAGTCTGATCAGATACACATGTAGCAGAGCTGGAGGAGGAGTCTGATCACATACACATGTAGCAGAGCTGGGGGAGGAGTCTGATCACATACACATGTAGCAGAGCTGGAGGAGGAGTCTGATCACATACACATGTAGCAGAGCTGAGGGAGGAGTCTGATCACATACACATGTAGCAGAGCTGGAGGAGGAGTCTGATCACATACACATGTAGCAGAGCTGGGGGAGGAGTCTGATCACATACACATGTAGCAGAGCTGGGGGAGGAGTCTGATCACATACACATGTAGCAGAGCTGGAGGAGGAGTCTGATCAGATACACATGTAGCAGAGCTGGGGGAGGAGTCTGATCACATACACATGTAGCAGAGCTGGGGGAGGAGTCTGATCACATACACATGTAGCAGAGCTGGAGGAGGAGTCTGATCAGATACACATGTAGCAGAGCTGGGGGAGGAGTCTGATCAGATACACATGTAGCAGAGCTGGGGGAGGAGTCTGATCAGATACACATGTAGCAGAGCTGGGGGAGGAGTCTGATCAGATACACATGTAGCAGAGCTGGGGGAGGAGTCTGATCACATACACATGTAGCAGAGCTGGAGGAGGAGTCTGATCACATACACATGTAGCAGAGCTGGAGGAGGAGTCTGATCAGATACACATGTAGCAGAGCTGGGAGAGGAGTCTGATCAGATACACATGTAGCAGAGCTGGGGGGAGGAGTCTGATCACATACACATGTAGCAGAGCTGGGGGAGGAGTCTGATCACATACACATGTAGCAGAGCTGGGGGAGGAGTCTGATCACATACACATGTAGCAGAGCTGGAGGAGGAGTCTGATCAGATACACATGTAGCAGAGCTGGGGGAGGAGTCTGATCAGATACACATGTAGCAGAGCTGGGGGAGGAGTCTGATCACATACACATGTAGCAGAGCTGGAGGAGGAGTCTGATCAGATACACATGTAGCAGAGCTGGGGGAGGAGTCTGATCACATACACATGTAGCAGAGCTGGGGGAGGAGTCTGATCACATACACATGTAGCAGAGCTGGGGGAGGAGTCTGATCACACACATGTAGCAGAGCTGGAGGAGGAGTCTGATCACATACACATGTAGCAGAGCTGGGGGAGGAGTCTGATCACATACACATGTAGCAGAGCTGGAGGAGGAGTCTGATCAGATACACATGTAGCAGAGCTGGGGGAGGAGTCTGATCACATACACATGTAGCAGAGCTGGGGGAGGAGTCTGATCACATACACATGTAGCAGAGCTGGGGGAGGAGTCTGATCAGATACACATGTAGCAGAGCTGGAGGAGGAGTCTGATCACATACACATGTAGCAGAGCTGGGGGAGGAGTCTGATCAGATACACATGTAGCAGAGCTGGGGGAGGAGTCTGATCACATACACATGTAGCAGAGCTGGGGGGAGGAGTCTGATCACATACACATGTAGCAGAGCTGGGGGAGGAGTCTGATCACATACACATGTAGCAGAGCTGGGGGAGGAGTCTGATCACATACACATGTAGCAGAGCTGGGGGAAGAGTCTGATCACATACACATGTAGCAGAGCTGGGGGAGGAGTCTGATCAGATACACATGTAGCAGAGCTGGAGGAGGAGTCTGATCACATACACATGTAGCAGAGCTGGGGGAGGAGTCTGATCAGATACACATGTAGCAGAGCTGGGAGAGGAGTCTGATCAGATACACATGTAGCAGAGCTGGGGGAGGAGTCTGATCACATACACATGTAGCAGAGCTGGGGGAGGAGTCTGATCACATACACATGTAGCAGAGCTGGGGGAGGAGTCTGATCACATACACATGTAGCAGAGCTGGAGGAGGAGTCTGATCACATACACATGTAGCAGAGCTGGGGGAGGAGTCTGATGACATACACATGTAGCAGAGCTGGGGGAGGAGTCTGATCACATACACATGTAGCAGAGCTGGGGGAGGAGTCTGATCACATACACATGTAGCAGAGCTGGGGGAGGGAGTCTGATCACATACACATGTAGCAGAGCTGGGGGGAGGAGTCTGATCACATACACATGTAGCAGAGCTGGAGGAGGAGTCTGATCACATACACATGTAGCAGAGCTGGGGGAGGAGTCTGATCACATACACATGTAGCAGAGCTGGGGGAGGAGTCTGATCACATACACATGTAGCAGAGCTGGGGGAGGAGTCTGATCACATACACATGTAGCAGAGCTGGAGGAGGAGTCTGATCACATACACATGTAGCAGAGCTGGGGGAGGAGTCTGATCACATACACATGTAGCAGAGCTGGGGGAGGAGTCTGATCACATACACATGTAGCAGAGCTGGGGGAGGAGTCTGATCACACACATGTAGCAGAGCTGGAGGAGGAGTCTGATCACATACACATGTAGCAGAGCTGGGGGGAGGAGTCTGATCACATACACATGTAGCAGAGCTGGAGGAGGAGTCTGATCAGATACACATGTAGCAGAGCTGGGGGAGGAGTCTGATCACATACACATGTAGCAGAGCTGGGGGAGGAGTCTGATCACATACACATGTAGCAGAGCTGGGGGAGGAGTCTGATCACATACACATGTAGCAGAGCTGGGGGAGGAGTCTGATCACATACACATGTAGCAGAGCTGGGGGAGGAGTCTGATCACATACACATGTAGCAGAGCTGGGGGAGGAGTCTGATCACATACACATGTAGCAGAGCTGGAGGAGGAGTCTGATCAGATACACATGTAGCAGAGCTGGGGGAGGAGTCTGATCACATACACATGTAGCAGAGCTGGGGGAGGAGTCTGATCAGATACACATGTAGCAGAGCTGGGGGAGGAGTCTGATCACACACATGTAGCAGAGCTGGAGGAGGAGTCTGATCACATACACATGTAGCAGAGCTGGGGGAGGAGTCTGATCACATACACATGTAGCAGAGCTGGGGGAGGAGTCTGATCAGATACACATGTAGCAGAGCTGGGGGAGGGAGTCTGATCACATACACATGTAGCAGAGCTGGAGGAGGAGTCTGATCACATACACATGTAGCAGAGCTGGAGGAGGAGTCTGATCAGATACACATGTAGCAGAGCTGGGGGGAGGAGTCTGATCACATACACATGTAGCAGAGCTGGAGGAGGAGTCTGATCACATTCACATGTAGCAGAGCTGGGGGAGGAGTCTGATCACATACACATGTAGCAGAGCTGGGGGAGGAGTCTGATCACATACACATGTAGCAGAGCTGGAGGAGGAGTCTGATCAGATACACATGTAGCAGAGCTGGGGGAGGAGTCTGATCAGATACACATGTAGCAGAGCTGGGGGGAGGAGTCTGATCACATACACATGTAGCAGAGCTGGGGGAGGGAGTCTGATCACATACACATGTAGCAGAGCTGGAGGAGGAGTCTGATCACATACACATGTAGCAGAGCTGGGGGAGGAGTCTGATCACATACACATGTAGCAGAGCTGGGGGAGGAGTCTGATCACATACACATGTAGCAGAGCTGGAGGAGGAGTCTGATCACATACACATGTAGCAGAGCTGGGGGAGGAGTCTGATCACATACACATGTAGCAGAGCTGGGGGAGGAGTCTGATCACATACACATGTAGCAGAGCTGGGGGAGGAGTCTGATCACACACATGTAGCAGAGCTGGAGGAGGAGTCTGATCACATACACATGTAGCAGAGCTGGGGGAGGAGTCTGATCACATACACATGTAGCAGAGCTGGAGGAGGAGTCTGATCAGATACACATGTAGCAGAGCTGGGGGAGGAGTCTGATCACATACACATGTAGCAGAGCTGGGGGAGGAGTCTGATCACATACACATGTAGCAGAGCTGGGGGAGGAGTCTGATCACATACACATGTAGCAGAGCTGGGGGAGGAGTCTGATCACATACACATGTAGCAGAGCTGGGGGAGGAGTCTGATCACATACACATGTAGCAGAGCTGGGGGAGGAGTCTGATCACATACACATGTAGCAGAGCTGGAGGAGGAGTCTGATCAGATACACATGTAGCAGAGCTGGGGGAGGAGTCTGATCACATACACATGTAGCAGAGCTGGGGGAGGGAGTCTGATCAGATACACATGTAGCAGAGCTGGGGGAGGAGTCTGATCACACACATGTAGCAGAGCTGGAGGAGGAGTCTGATCACATACACATGTAGCAGAGCTGGGGGAGGAGTCTGATCACATACACATGTAGCAGAGCTGGGGGAGGAGTCTGATCAGATACACATGTAGCAGAGCTGGGGGAGGAGTCTGATCACATACACATGTAGCAGAGCTGGAGGAGGAGTCTGATCACATACACATGTAGCAGAGCTGGAGGAGGAGTCTGATCAGATACACATGTAGCAGAGCTGGGGGAGGAGTCTGATCACATACACATGTAGCAGAGCTGGGGGAGGAGTCTGATCACATACACATGTAGCAGAGCTGGGGGAGGAGTCTGATCAGATACACATGTAGCAGAGCTGGGGGAGGAGTCTGATCACATACACATGTAGCAGAGCTGGGGGAGGAGTCTGATCACATACACATGTAGCAGAGCTGGAGGAGGAGTCTGATCACATACACATGTAGCATAGCTGGGGGAGGAGTCTGATCACATACACATGTAGCAGAGCTGGGGGAGGAGTCTGATCAGATACACATGTAGCAGA
Organism: Leptodactylus fallax; assembly: GCA_947044405.1. NCBI lineage: Eukaryota > Metazoa > Chordata > Amphibia > Anura > Leptodactylidae > Leptodactylus > Leptodactylus fallax. Next base: position 11,697 of record CAMRHE010000732.1, on the reverse strand, counting down.
GCTGGAGGAGGAGTCTGATCACATACACATGTAGCAGAGCTGGGGGAGGAGTCTGATCAGATACACATGTAGCAGAGCTGGGAGAGGAGTCTGATCAGATACACATGTAGCAGAGCTGGGGGAGGAGTCTGATCACATACACATGTAGCAGAGCTGGGGGAGGAGTCTGATCACATACACATGTAGCAGAGCTGGGGGAGGAGTCTGATCACATACACATGTAGCAGAGCTGGGGGAGGAGTCTGATCACATACACATGTAGCAGAGCTGGGGGAGGAGTCTGATCACATACACATGTAGCAGAGCTGGGGGAGGAGTCTGATCACATACACATGTAGCAGAGCTGGGGGAGGAGTCTGATCACATACACATGTAGCAGAGCTGGGGGAGGAGTCTGATCACATACACATGTAGCAGAGCTGGGGGAGGAGTCTGATCACATACACATGTAGCAGAGCTGGGGGAGGAGTCTGATCACATACACATGTAGCAGAGCTGGGGGAGGAGTCTGATCACATACACATGTAGCAGAGCTGGGGGAGGAGTCTGATCACATACACATGTAGCAGAGCTGGGGGAGGAGTCTGATCACATACACATGTAGCAGAGCTGGGGGAGGAGTCTGATCACATACACATGTAGCAGAGCTGGGGGAGGAGTCTGATCACATACACATGTAGCAGAGCTGGGGGAGGAGTCTGATCACATACACATGTAGCAGAGCTGGGGGAGGAGTCTGATCACATACACATGTAGCAGAGCTGGGGGAGGAGTCTGATCACATACACATGTAGCAGAGCTGGGGGAGGAGTCTGATCACATACACGTAGCAGAGCTGGGGGAGGAGTCTGATCACATACACATGTAGCAGAGCTGGAGGAGGAGTCTGATCAGATACACATGTAGCAGAGCTGGAGGAGGAGTCTGATCACATACACATGTAGCAGAGCTGGGGGAGGAGTCTGATCACATACACATGTAGCAGAGCTGGAGGAGGAGTCTGATCACATACACATGTAGCAGAGCTGGGGGAGGAGTCTGATCACATACACATGTAGCAGAGCTGGAGGAGGAGTCTGATCACATACACATGTAGCAGAGCTGGGGGAGGAGTCTGATCACATACACATGTAGCAGAGCTGGGGGAGGAGTCTGATCACATACACATGTAGCAGAGCTGGAGGAGGAGTCTGATCAGATACACATGTAGCAGAGCTGGGGGAGGAGTCTGATCACATACACATGTAGCAGAGCTGGGGGAGGAGTCTGATCACATACACATGTAGCAGAGCTGGGGGAGGAGTCTGATCAGATACACATGTAGCAGAGCTGGGGGAGGAGTCTGATCAGATACACATGTAGCAGAGCTGGGGGAGGAGTCTGATCAGATACACATGTAGCAGAGCTGGGGGAGGAGTCTGATCAGATACACATGTAGCAGAGCTGGGGGGAGGAGTCTGATCACATACACATGTAGCAGAGCTGGGGGAGGAGTCTGATCACATACACATGTAGCAGAGCTGGAGGAGGAGTCTGATCAGATACACATGTAGCAGAGCTGGGGGAGGAGTCTGATCAGATACACATGTAGCAGAGCTGGGGGAGGAGTCTGATCACATACACATGTAGCAGAGCTGGGGGAGGAGTCTGATCACATACACATGTAGCAGAGCTGGGGGAGGAGTCTGATCACATACACATGTAGCAGAGCTGGAGGAGGAGTCTGATCAGATACACATGTAGCAGAGCTGGGGGAGGAGTCTGATCAGATACACATGTAGCAGAGCTGGGGGAGGAGTCTGATCACATACACATGTAGCAGAGCTGGAGGAGGAGTCTGATCAGATACACATGTAGCAGAGCTGGGGGAGGAGTCTGATCACATACACATGTAGCAGAGCTGGGGGAGGAGTCTGATCACATACACATGTAGCAGAGCTGGGGGAGTCTGCTGTGAGAGCTGGAGGAGGAGTCTGATCACATACACATGTAGCAGAGCTGGGGGAGGAGTCTGATCACATACACATGTAGCAGAGCTGGGGAGGAGTCTGATCAGATACACATGTAGCAGAGCTGGGGGAGGAGTCTGATCACATACACATGTAGCAGAGCTGGGGGAGGGAGTCTGATCACATACACATGTAGCAGAGCTGGGGGAGGAGTCTGATCAGATACACATGTAGCAGAGCTGGAGGAGGAGTCTGATCACATACACATGTAGCAGAGCTGGGGGAGGAGTCTGATCACATACACATGTAGCAGAGCTGGGGGAGGAGTCTGATCACATACACATGTAGCAGAGCTGGGGGAGGAGTCTGATCACATACACATGTAGCAGAGCTGGGGGAGGGAGTCTGATCACATACACATGTAGCAGAGCTGGGGGAGGAGTCTGATCACATACACATGTAGCAGAGCTGGGGGAGGAGTCTGATCACATACACATGTAGCAGAGCTGGGGGAGGAGTCTGATCACATACACATGTAGCAGAGCTGGGGGAGGAGTCTGATCACATACACATGTAGCAGAGCTGGGGGAGGAGTCTGATCACATACACATGTAGCAGAGCTGGGGGAGGAGTCTGATCACATACACATGTAGCAGAGCTGGGGGAGGAGTCTGATCACATACACATGTAGCAGAGCTGGGGGAGGAGTCTGATCACATACACATGTAGCAGAGCTGGGGGAGGAGTCTGATCACATACACATGTAGCAGAGCTGGGGGAGGGTCTGATCAGACACATGTAGCAGAGCTGGGGGAGGAGTCTGATCACATACACATGTAGCAGAGCTGGGGGAGGAGTCTGATCACATACACATGTAGCAGAGCTGGGGGAGGAGTCTGATCAGATACACATGTAGCAGAGCTGGGGGAGGAGTCTGATCACATACACATGTAGCAGAGCTGGGGGAGGAGTCTGATCAGATACACATGTAGCAGAGCTGGGGGAGGAGTCTGATCACATACACATGTAGCAGAGCTGGGGGAGGAGTCTGATCACATACACATGTAGCAGAGCTGGGGGAGGAGTCTGATCACATACACATGTAGCAGAGCTGGGGGAGGAGTCTGATCACATACACATGTAGCAGAGCTGGGGGAGGAGTCTGATCACATACACATGTGGCAGAGCTGGAGGAGGAGTCTGATCACATACACATGTAGCAGAGCTGGGGGAGGAGTCTGATCACATACACATGTAGCAGAGCTGGGGGAGGAGTCTGATCACATACACATGTAGCAGAGCTGGGGGAGGAGTCTGATCACATACACATGTAGCAGAGCTGGGGGAGGAGTCTGATCACATACACATGTAGCAGAGCTGGGGGAGGAGTCTGATCACATACACATGTAGCAGAGCTGGGGGAGGAGTCTGATCACATACACATGTAGCAGAGCTGGGGGAGGAGTCTGATCACATACACATGTAGCAGAGCTGGGGGAGGAGTCTGATCACATACACATGTAGCAGAGCTGGAGGAGGAGTCTGATCAGATACACATGTAGCAGAGCTGGGGGAGGAGTCTGATCACATACACATGTAGCAGAGCTGGGGGAGGAGTCTGATCACATACACATGTAGCAGAGCTGGGGGAGGAGTCTGATCAGATACACATGTAGCAGAGCTGGGGGAGGAGTCTGATCACATACACATGTAGCAGAGCTGGGGGAGGAGTCTGATCACATACACATGTAGCAGAGCTGGGGGAGGAGTCTGATCAGATACACATGTAGCAGAGCTGGGGGAGGAGTCTGATCACATACACATGTAGCAGAGCTGGAGGAGGAGTCTGATCACATTCACATGTAGCAGAGCTGGGGGGAGGAGTCTGATCACATACACATGTAGCAGAGCTGGGGGAGGAGTCTGATCACATACACATGTAGCAGAGCTGGAGGAGGAGTCTGATCAGATACACATGTAGCAGAGCTGGGGGAGGAGTCTGATCAGATACACATGTAGCAGAGCTGGGGGAGGAGTCTGATCACATACACATGTAGCAGAGCTGGGGGAGGAGTCTGATCACATACACATGTAGCAGAGCTGGAGGAGGAGTCTGATCACATACACATGTAGCAGAGCTGGGGGAGGAGTCTGATCACATACACATGTAGCAGAGCTGGGGGAGGAGTCTGATCACATACACATGTAGCAGAGCTGGGGGAGGAGTCTGTCCTCCTGAGGAGGAGTCTGATCACATACACATGTAGCAGAGCTGGGGGAGGAGTCTGATCACATACACATGTAGCAGAGCTGGGGGAGGAGTCTGATCACATACACATGTAGCAGAGCTGGGGGAGGAGTCTGATCACATACACATGTAGCAGAGCTGGGGGAGGAGTCTGATCACATACACATGTAGCAGAGCTGGGGGAGGAGTCTGATCACATACACATGTAGCAGAGCTGGAGGAGGAGTCTGATCAGATACACATGTAGCAGAGCTGGGGGAGGAGTCTGATCACATACACATGTAGCAGAGCTGGGGGGAGGAGTCTGATCACATACACATGTAGCAGAGCTGGGGGAGGAGTCTGATCACATACACATGTAGCAGAGCTGGGGGAGGAGTCTGATCACATACACATGTAGCAGAGCTGGGGGAGGAGTCTGATCACATACACATGTAGCAGAGCTGGGGGAGGAGTCTGATCACATACACATGTAGCAGAGCTGGGGGAGGAGTCTGATCAGATACACATGTAGCAGAGCTGGGGGAGGAGTCTGATCACATACACATGTAGCAGAGCTGGGGGAGGAGTCTGATCAGATACACATGTAGCAGAGCTGGGGGAGGAGTCTGATCACATACACATGTAGCAGAGCTGGAGGAGGAGTCTGATCACATACACATGTAGCAGAGCTGGGGGAGGAGTCTGATCACATACACATGTAGCAGAGCTGGGGGAGGAGTCTGATCAGATACACATGTAGCAGAGCTGGGGGAGGAGTCTGATCACATACACATGTAGCAGAGCTGGAGGAGGAGTCTGATCACATACACATGTAGCAGAGCTGGGGGAGGAGTCTGATCAGATACACATGTAGCAGAGCTGGGGGAGGAGTCTGATCACATACACATGTAGCAGAGCTGGGGGAGGAGTCTGATCACATACACATGTAGCAGAGCTGGGGGAGGAGTCTGATCAGATACACATGTAGCAGAGCTGGGGGAGGAGTCTGATCACATACACATGTAGCAGAGCTGGGGGAGGAGTCTGATCACATACACATGTAGCAGAGCTGGAGGAGGAGTCTGATCACATACACATGTAGCAGAGCTGGGGGAGGAGTCTGATCACATACACATGTAGCAGAGCTGGGGGAGGAGTCTGATCAGATACACATGTAGCAGAGCTGGAGGAGGAGTCTGATCACATACACATGTAGCAGAGCTGGGGGAGGAGTCTGATCAGATACACAGTAGCAGAGCTGGGGAGGAGTCTGATCAGATACACATGTAGCAGAGCTGGGGGAGGAGTCTGATCACATACACATGTAGCAGAGCTGGGGGAGGAGTCTGATCACATACACATGTAGCAGAGCTGGGGGAGGAGTCTGATCACATACACATGTAGCAGAGCTGGAGGAGGAGTCTGATCACATACACATGTAGCAGAGCTGGGGGAGGGAGTCTGATGACATACACATGTAGCAGAGCTGGGGGAGGAGTCTGATCACATACACATGTAGCAGAGCTGGGGGAGGAGTCTGATCACATACACATGTAGCAGAGCTGGGGGAGGAGTCTGATCACATACACATGTAGCAGAGCTGGGGGAGGAGTCTGATCACATACACATGTAGCAGAGCTGGAGGAGGAGTCTGATCACATACACATGTAGCAGAGCTGGGGGAGGAGTCTGATCACATACACATGTAGCAGAGCTGGGGGAGGAGTCTGATCACATACACATGTAGCAGAGCTGGGGGAGGAGTCTGATCACATACACATGTAGCAGAGCTGGAGGAGGAGTCTGATCACATACACATGTAGCAGAGCTGGGGGAGGAGTCTGATGACATGCACATGTAGCAGAGCTGGGGGAGGAGTCTGATCACATACACATGTAGCAGAGCTGGGGGAGGAGTCTGATCACATACACATGTAGCAGAGCTGGGGGAGGAGTCTGATCACATACACTGTAGCAGAGCTGGGGGAGGAGTCTGATCACATACACATGTAGCAGAGCTGGGGGAGGAGTCTGATCACATACACGTAGCAGAGCTGGGGGAGGAGTCTGATCACATACACATGTAGCAGAGCTGGAGGAGGAGTCTGATCAGATACACATGTAGCAGAGCTGGGGGAGGAGTCTGATCACATACACATGTAGCAGAGCTGGGGGAGGAGTCTGATCACATACACATGTAGCAGAGCTGGAGGAGGAGTCTGATCACATACACATGTAGCAGAGCTGGGGGAGGAGTCTGATCACATACACATGTAGCAGAGCTGGGGAGGAGTCTGATCACATACACATGTAGCAGAGCTGGGGGAGGAGTCTGATCACATACACATGTAGCAGAGCTGGGGGAGGAGTCTGATCACATACACATGTAGCAGAGCTGGAGGAGGAGTCTGATCAGATACACATGTAGCAGAGCTGGGGGAGGAGTCTGATCACATACACATGTAGCAGAGCTGGGGGAGGAGTCTGATCACATACACATGTAGCAGAGCTGGAGGAGGAGTCTGATCAGATACACATGTAGCAGAGCTGGGGGAGGAGTCTGATCAGATACACATGTAGCAGAGCTGGGGGAGGAGTCTGATCAGATACACATGTAGCAGAGCTGGGGGAGGAGTCTGATCAGATACATTGCAGAGCTGGGGGAGGAGTCTGATCACATACACATGTAGCAGAGCTGGAGGAGGAGTCTGATCACATACACATGTAGCAGAGCTGGAGGAGGAGTCTGATCAGATACACATGTAGCAGAGCTGGGAGGAGGAGTCTGATCAGATACACATGTAGCAGAGCTGGGGGAGGAGTCTGATCACATACACATGTAGCAGAGCTGGGGGAGGAGTCTGATCACATACACATGTAGCAGAGCTGGGGGAGGAGTCTGATCACATACACATGTAGCAGAGCTGGAGGAGGAGTCTGATCAGATACACATGTAGCAGAGCTGGGGGAGGAGTCTGATCAGATACACATGTAGCAGAGCTGGGGGGGGAGTCTGATCACATACACATGTAGCAGAGCTGGAGGAGGAGTCTGATCAGATACACATGTAGCAGAGCTGGGGGAGGAGTCTGATCACATACACATGTAGCAGAGCTGGGGGAGGAGTCTGATCACATACACATGTAGCAGAGCTGGGGGAGGAGTCTGATCACACACATGTAGCAGAGCTGGAGGAGGAGTCTGATCACATACACATGTAGCAGAGCTGGGGGAGGAGTCTGATCACATACACATGTAGCAGAGCTGGGGGAGGAGTCTGATCAGATACACATGTAGCAGAGCTGGGGGAGGAGTCTGATCACATACACATGTAGCAGAGCTGGGGGAGGAGTCTGATCACATACACATGTAGCAGAGCTGGGGGAGGAGTCTGATCAGATACACATGTAGCAGAGCTGGAGGAGGAGTCTGATCACATACACATGTAGCAGAGCTGGGGGAGGAGTCTGATCAGATACACATGTAGCAGAGCTGGGGGAGGAGTCTGATCACATACACATGTAGCAGAGCTGGGGGAGGAGTCTGATCACATACACATGTAGCAGAGCTGGGGGAGGAGTCTGATCACATACACATGTAGCAGAGCTGGGGGAGGAGTCTGATCACATACACATGTAGCAGAGCTGGGGGAGGAGTCTGATCACATACACATGTAGCAGAGCTGGGGGAGGAGTCTGATCAGATACACATGTAGCAGAGCTGGGGGAGGAGTCTGATCAGATACACATGTAGCAGAGCTGGGGAGGAGTCTGATCACATACACATGTAGCAGAGCTGGGGGAGGAGTCTGATCACATACACATGTAGCAGAGCTGGGGGAGGAGTCTGATCACATACACATGTAGCAGAGCTGGAGGAGGAGTCTGATCACATACACATGTAGCAGAGCTGGGGGAGGAGTCTGATCACATACACTGTAGCAGAGCTGGGGGAGGAGTCTGATCACATACACATGTAGCAGAGCTGGGGGAGGAGTCTGATCACATACACATGTAGCAGAGCTGGGGAGGAGTCTGATCACATACACATGTAGCAGAGCTGGGGGAGGAGTCTGATCACATACACATGTAGCAGCGCTGGGGGAGGAGTCTGATCACATACACATGTAGCAGAGCTGGGGGAGGGAGTCTGATCACATACACATGTAGCAGAGCTGGAGGAGGAGTCTGATCAGATACACATGTAGCAGAGCTGGGGGAGGAGTCTGATCACATACACATGTAGCAGAGCTGGGGGAGGAGTCTGATCACATACACATGTAGCAGAGCTGGGGGAGGAGTCTGATCACATACACTGTAGCAGAGCTGGGGGAGGAGTCTGATCACATACACATGTAGCAGAGCTGGGGGAGGAGTCTGATGACATACACATGTAGCAGAGCTGGAGGAGGAGTCTGATCACATACACATGTAGCAGAGCTGGGGGAGGAGTCTGATCACATACACATGTAGCAGAGCTGGGGGAGGAGTCTGATCACATACACATGTAGCAGAGCTGGGGGAGGAGTCTGATCACATACACATGTAGCAGAGCTGGGGGAGGAGTCTGATCACATACACATGTAGCAGAGCTGGGGGAGGAGTCTGATCACATACACATGTAGCAGAGCTGGGGAGGAGTCTGATCACATACACATGTAGCAGAGCTGGGGGAGGAGTCTGATCACATACACATGTAGCAGAGCTGGGGGAGGAGTCTGATCACATACACATGTAGCAGAGCTGGGGGAGGAGTCTGATCACATACACATGTAGCAGAGCTGGGGGAGGAGTCTGATCACATACACATGTAGCAGAGCTGGGGGAGGAGTCTGATCACATACACATGTAGCAGAGCTGGGGGAGGAGTCTGATCACATACACATGTAGCAGAGCTGGGAGGGGAGTCTGATCACATACACATGTGCAGAGCTGGGGGAGGAGTCTGATCACATACACATGTAGCAGAGCTGGGGGAGGAGTCTGATCACATACACATGTAGCAGAGCTGGGGGAGGAGTCTGATCACATACACATGTAGCAGAGCTGGGGGAGGAGTCTGATCACATACACATGTAGCAGAGCTGGGGGAGGAGTCTGATCAGATACACATGTAGCAGAGCTGGGGGAGGGGAGTCTGATCACATACACATGTAGCAGAGCTGGGGGAGGAGTCTGATCACATACACATGTAGCAGAGCTGGGGGAGGAGTCTGATCACATACACACATGTAGCAGAGCTGGGGGAGGAGTCTGATCAGATACACATGTAGCAGAGCTGGGGAGGAGTCTGATCAGATACACATGTAGCAGAGCTGGGGGAGGAGTCTGATCACATACACATGTAGCAGAGCTGGGGGAGGAGTCTGATCACATACACATGTAGCAGAGCTGGGGGAGGAGTCTGATCACATACACATGTAGCAGAGCTGGGGGAGGAGTCTGATCACATACACATGTAGCAGAGCTGGAGGAGGAGTCTGATCACATACACATGTAGCAGAGCTGGGGGAGGAGTCTGATCACATACACATGTAGCAGAGCTGGGGGAGGAGTCTGATCACATACACATGTAGCAGAGCTGGGGGAGGAGTCTGATCACATACACATGTAGCAGAGCTGGGGGAGGAGTCTGATCACATACACATGTAGCAGAGCTGGGGGAGGAGTCTGATCACATACACATGTAGCAGAGCTGGGGGAGGAGTCTGATCACATACACATGTAGCAGAGCTGGGGGAGGAGTCTGATCACATACACATGTAGCAGAGCTGGGGGAGGAGTCTGATCACATACACATGTAGCAGAGCTGGGGGAGGAGTCTGATCACATACACATGTAGCAGAGCTGGGGAGGAGTCTGATCACATACACATGTAGCAGAGCTGGGGGAGGAGTCTGATCACATACACATGTAGCAGAGCTGGGGGAGGAGTCTGATCACATACACATGTAGCAGAGCTGGGGGAGGAGTCTGATCACATACACATGTAGCAGAGCTGGGGGAGGAGTCTGATCACATACACATGTAGCAGAGCTGGGGGAGGAGTCTGATCACATACACATGGGAGGAGTCTGATCACATACACTGTAGCAGAGCTGGGGGAGGAGTCTGATCACATACACATGTAGCAGAGCTGGGGGAGGAGTCTGATCACATACACATGTAGCAGAGCTGGGGGGAGGAGTCTGATCACATACACATGTAGCAGAGCTGGAGGAGGAGTCTGATCAGATACACATGTAGCAGAGCTGGGGGAGGAGTCTGATCACATACACATGTAGCAGAGCTGGAGGAGGAGTCTGATCAGATACACATGTAGCAGAGCTGGGGGAGGAGTCTGATCACATACACATGTAGCAGAGCTGGAGGAGGAGTCTGATCACATACACATGTAGCAGAGCTGGGGGAGGAGTCTGATCAGATACACATGTAGCAGAGCTGGGGGAGGAGTCTGATCACATACACATGTAGCAGAGCTGGGGGAGGAGTCTGATCACATACACATGTAGCAGAGCTGGGGGAGGAGTCTGATCACATACACATGTAGCAGAGCTGGAGGAGGAGTCTGATCACATACACATGTAGCAGAGCTGGGGGAGGAGTCTGATCACATACACATGTAGCAGAGCTGGGGGAGGAGTCTGATCACATACACATGTAGCAGAGCTGGGGGAGGAGTCTGATCACATACACATGTAGCAGAGCTGGGGGAGGAGTCTGATCACATACACATGTAGCAGAGCTGGGGGAGGAGTCTGATCACATACACATGTAGCAGAGCTGGGGGAGGAGTCTGATCACATACACATGTAGCAGAGCTGGGGGAGGAGTCTGATCAGATACACATGTAGCAGAGCTGGGGGAGGAGTCTGATCACATACACATGTAGCAGAGCTGGGGGAGGAGTCTGATCACATACACATGTAGCAGAGCTGGGGGAGGAGTCTGATCACATACACATGTAGCAGAGCTGGGGGAGGAGTCTGATCACATACACATGTAGCAGAGCTGGGGAGGAGTCTGATCACATACACATGTAGCAGAGCTGGGGGAGGAGTCTGATCAGATACACATGTAGCAGAGCTGGGGGGGAGTCTGATCACACACATGTAGCAGAGCTGGAGGAGGAGTCTGATCACATACACATGTAGCAGAGCTGGGGGGGGGAGGAGTCTGATCACATACACATGTAGCAGAGCTGGGGGAGGAGTCTGATCAGATACACATGTAGCAGAGCTGGGGGAGGAGTCTGATCACATACACATGTAGCAGAGCTGGGGGAGGAGTCTGATCACATACACATGTAGCAGAGCTGGGGGAGGAGTCTGATCACATACACATGTAGCAGAGCTGGAGGAGGAGTCTGATCAGATACACATGTAGCAGAGCTGGGGGAGGAGTCTGATCACATACACATGTAGCAGAGCTGGGGGAGGAGTCTGATCACATACACATGTAGCAGAGCTGGGGAGGAGTCTGATCACATACACATGTAGCAGAGCTGGGGGGAGGAGTCT